>JACAXG010000080.1:2883586-3032185 GCA_018881555.1 Amblyornis subalaris | reverse complement strand
GGGTGTGACGGCGACCCCGAGTCCGCTGAGGGGCGGGTTTGGGGGGGCCCGACCCCTCCCGCGGTGTCGGCCCGGAGCCCACCCAGCCCCGCAGCGGTAGCGGCCGCTGTGGTGCAGCCGCAGGGGGGGCAGGGACAGGACCCCCCGGGATGTGTCACCCCAGGAACAGGATCCCCACAGGACGGGATCCCCCAGGACAGGACTCGCTTCCCGCGTCTGCTCCAGGAAAGAGGACGTGAAAGTGTGTGGGGGACAGCTGAACAACCCATCCCCCCACCGCAGCCATCCCTGCACCCCACGAAATTCCAGAGTTCCAGAGCGGCTCCTGGGGGATTTTGGGGGGCGAGAGGAGGACCCTCGGGTAAGCAGGGAGTGTCCCCCCCCACTCCGCCTGGGCACCCACATTCCCCTGGATCTCCATCCCATAACCCCAATTCCCTGGGGTCCGCATTCCCATGGAAGCCCCATCCCTGGGCTCCCCCACCCGTAGGGACCCCCACCCCTGGGGACGTCCATTCCCCAGAACCGCCATCCCCTGCGGCCCCCTCTCCTCAGGACCACCATTCCCCGGAGCCCCCATCCCTGGGCCCCCACATTCCCTGGGGCACCCGCCCTCGGCACCCCACATTCCCCTGGCCCCCCGCTCCTGGGTCCCCCATATCCCCAGCCTGTCCACGCTGTGTACCCACCCTGCCCCCACAGAGTGCCGCTGGTGCGTTGGCGAAACGTGACTCGCTTCCTTCCCCTTCGGCCCRAGAGGCGCCTTTCGGGGGACAGGTGGCCCGGCAGGGTGTGACGGCCAGCCCGGATGGCCGGGGACACCGGGATGGCCGGGAAGGTGGCGCTGCTCCTGTGGGGTGAGTGCCCCGGTGAGGCAGAGCCCGGTGGCAGCGGCTGGCCGGTGGGGAGGGGGCACAGCGGGGCTGCGGGGTCGCCTGAGGTCCCCRGCGCCAGCAGAGCCAGTCCAGCCGGGCGGAGCCGGGGTCATGGGGTGGCCGTGGGGACAGGGAGGGGCGGGACAGGGATATGGGGACAAGGGTGTAAGGATGGGGATGTGGAGACTGGCACCTTGGGGCTGGGGCAGCTGTGGGGACAGGGAGGACAGGCATGGGGAGACAGGGACAAGGTGACAAGCACCATGTGGATGGGGACAGGTGCCATCGGAATGGGATCACGGGGATGCGGCCGTAGGGACAGGTGACACAGAGCTGCTGAAGGTGASCAGTACCGTGGTGTCCCTGTACCCGGGGTGGTCACGGTGTCCACGTCCCCAGGGTGTTCATGGTGTCCCCATGTCCGGGGTGTCCGCAGTGGCCCCACGTCCTGCCTCAGTCCCGGGTGGCCACGGTGTCCCTGTGCCTGGGGTGGTCACAGTGTCCACGTCCCCAGGGTGTTCACGGTGTCGCCATGCCCGGGGTGTCCACAGTGTCCCCACATCCTGCCTCAGCCCCGGGTGGCCGTGGTGTGCCTGTCCCCGAGACGTCCGTGCCACACGGATGTGGCGCGTGGGCGGCTGTGACACAGACACGTCCCCCGGCCCCTCCAGACCTGTTGGGGACCGTTCCCGTGCACTTTAAAACGAGAACTGGTGTGTTCCCACGGCGACAATTTGGAGACAGCCCCACACCCCGTCCCCTCGGGTGCCGCTGTCCCCGCGGTGCCACCCCCACCCAGCCCCTCTCCCTTCTCCCTTCCAGCCCAGACCCTCGGCCTCGCTGGTGAGTCCTCGGGAGGATGCCGTGGCCCCACCCCGCTGTCCCCAGCCCCGCGCTGGCCCTGGCAGGCTGGTGTCCCCTGTCCCCCGCAGGCGCCCAGACCACCCAGCTCCTCGTGGAGCCCCCCCGGACGCCGGCGGTGCTGTGGGACCGGGTGACCCTGACCTGCCGGGGCTCGGGGACTCCAGGTGCCACCACCTGGTACAAGGACGGGCGGCGCTGGTGGCRGGAAGGACCCGACCGCCTCCTTGTCACCGAGAGCGGCACCTACAAGTGCGACAGAGCCGGCACCGGGCTCAGCCCCGCCGTGAGCGTCCTAAATGGTGAGGGGGCGGGGATGGGGATGGGTGCCACCCCGGGCTCCGGGTGGGCTCCGCTCCGTGGGTGGCCTCACACCCTCCGTGTGACGAGAGCCGGTCCCCCGCGCACGGGGACATCCCGGTGCGTCACTGGAGCATCCCCTGCACGCGCCGGGGCATCCCAGCGCATCCTTTGCGCTCCGGTCCGTCCCGGCGCACACCAGCGCGATGRCAGCGCCCTGCTGCGTCCTGGCGCTGTGGGGTCCCTCTCGGTGCCCCCCGATGCGACGGGACCCCCCTGTCCCGCAGACGGGCTGGTGCTGCAGGTGCCGGCGCGGGCGCTGCTGGAGGGGGACACGGTGACACTGCGCTGCCGGCGCTTGCGGGACATGTGGGTCAACGGGGTGCGATTTTACCGCGAAGAGGAGGATGTGGGGGGGCCCGCCCGTGGGACCGAGCTGGCCCTGCCCCCCCTGCAGCTGCACCACGGCGGCCCCTACAGCTGTGGGGGCTGGGTGAGCTCCGGATGGTCACCGTGGGTGAAGTCGGCGCCGGTGACAGTGACAGTGCACGGTGAGCATCCCCACATCCGGCACCCCATACCCCGACATCCGGGCACCCCCACCCCCTCTCCCCAGAGGGCTGGGAGTCACCGTGTCCCCCCGGTGACAGAGCACAGTGAGCACCCCTCCACCCCAATATCCCGATACCCCCACACCTCCTCCTCGGCGGACTAGGGGTCACCTTCCCCCCCTCCGCCCCGTCTCCTTCCCAGAGCTCTTCCCGSTGCCGGTGCTGGAGGGTCCCCCCGAGCCCACCGAGGGGTCCCCCCTGACTCTCAGCTGCCTCAGCCCCCCCAGCCCCCTGCGGCCCCGAGCCCGCCTCCTGCACCTCTTCTACCGGGACGGGCAGTTGGTGGGGGGCCCGCAGGGGTCTCCCCAGCTCCTGGTGYCSGCCGTGGGGGTCTCCCACTCGGGGCATTACAGCTGCGAGGTGCGCTCCGAGGGGGGGGCCGTGCGGAAGAGCAGCGCCCGGCTCCGCGTCACGGTGCGCAGTGAGTGCGGGGCTGGGCACGGGAACCGCGACATCCTCGCCGGGGCYCCSRGCCCTGCCTGGGCACCCCCRTCCCTCCCTGACATCCTCCCCGGGCCCCCCAGCCCTGCCTGGGTACCCCCATCCCTCCCTGACATCCTCCGCGGTTTCCCTCCGTCCCTCTCCGGGTCCCGCCATCCGTCCCTGGCATCCCTGCACCCTTTCCCAGGTCCCTGCTCCATCCTCTGGCCTCCCTTCCCTACTTGGGTCCTTCCACCCCTCCCTGGGGTCCCCCCAACCCTTTCTGAGCCCTCACACCCCTTCCTGAGGCCCCTCTGTCCCTCCTCTGATCCGCCGTCCCTGCCTGGGTCACCCAATCTCTCCCTGGGATTTCTCCATGGTCCCCAAACTTCCCCACCCCTCCCTGGGTCCCCTTCTCCCTCACTCCGGTCCTTCCACCTCCTCTTATCCCTTCTCCCACCCCTCCCCGTGTCCCCCCACCCCTCTCAGCTCCCCCATCCCACCCGTGTCCCCCCGCAGGGGTCCCGCTCTCGGGGGTGTCCCTGTGGGCGCAGCCCCCCGGGAGGCAGGTGGCCCTGGGTGACCGCCTGGTGCTGAGCTGCGCGGTGGCCGCGGGGACAGGTCCCCTGTCCTTCTCCTGGCACCGGCGGGGCTCGGGGACATTGCTGGGCACCGGCCCCCACCTGGAGCTGCGCCACGTTGGGGACGAGGACAGCGGCCACTACCAGTGCCGGGCCAGCGACGGGGACAGCGTGGCCGAGAGCCCCGCSCTGAACGTCACCGTCCTGGGTGAGGGGACCCTCGGGCTGGGRGTGACCCCAMCCASGGCATCCCCCATCCCGCCCATCCCAACCCATCCCACTCACGGCATTCCCCGCCCCACAGCCGCTGACAGCCACCACCGCTGTGGGACACAGCTCCGGCTCCAGGTTCCCCCCACCCACGACATTCCCCATTCCCCTGATCCCCTTCTTCCCCCACGCCGGGTGCCAGCCCCTGCCCCCGGCCTCAGCCCCGTCTCTCCCCCCGCAGTGCCCGTGGCCAACGCCACCATCACCCCCGGCCCCCCGGCACAGCAGGCGCGGGCGGGTGACCCCGGGACCCTGCGCTGCTCGGTGCGGGTGGGCTCAGCCCCTGTCACCTTCACCTGGCTGCGCGACGGGCGGGAGGTGGCCCGGGGTCCCCTCCTGGAGCTGGGGAACGTCACCGCGGGACACTCCGGCACCTACCGGTGCGTGGCCACCAACCAGCTGGGACGGGACGGGCACCGCGTGTTCCGGGCGCTCAGCCCACAGCTGGCCCTGGCGGGGACGCCGCGGGGACACGGGGACACGGGTGAGGTCACACGGGGTCACGCGGGGTGGTGGTGGTGGTGGCGGACCCCCGCTTGTTCGTGGCAGTGACACGGCAGGGACAGGGCACGGGTGGGGTCCCCGTGGGAAGGCAGGACCCGCGGGGCGTGGGTGACCCCGGTTCGTCCCCGCTCTGGCCCTGACGGTGACACTGCAGGGACAAGGCACGGGTGGGGTCACCCGGCGTCACCGGGGGGTGCAGGACCTCCGGGGTGGCAGGTGACCCCAATGTGTCCCTCTCTGTCCCCAACAGTGGCTGTGGGGATCGGCAGGACGCTTCTGTTCCTGGTGCTGCTCCTGGGTGTCGTTGGGGGCTGTCACTGCTGGCGCTGCCTGGGTGGGTGACAATGGGGGCACAGGGGTCCTGGGGGGCGTGGGAAGCCCCGCAGACTGGGGGGTGATGGAGTGACACCCCCAGACCCTGGCTTGGGGAGGGCGAGCCCCCAGTGACCTCGGCTCAGGGTTCGGGAAGGGGCTGGGGGGATTTTGGAGGGTCTTGGGGGGGCTCCTGGGGTGTCCCGGGTGGGTCTTCAGGAAAATTGGGGTAGTACTGGGAGCTCCTGGGGGGTTTGAGGAGGTCCTGAAGGGTCCTGCAGGAATGTTGGGGGGCCTTCAGGGGTCCTGGGGAAGTTTGGGGGCTCCCCCTCCCTGCCAGGCTTGGGGCTCTGGGAGCAAAGGGCAGTTGGGGGTACTGGGGTGGTTTAGGGGTTCTGGGGGGTTCTGGGGGGGCTCGGGGATCCTGGGGGGAGTCAGAGGTCCAGTAGGGGTTCAGAGGTCCCGTGGGGGGTTCGGGGTCCTGTTGGGCTTCAGGGACCCCGGAGACCCCACAGTCACACTCCTCCCCTTTTCCTTGCAGCCGCCAGGAAGCCTCAGGACAGGTGAGTGGGGGGCTCCATCCGCGACCCCCCCTTTTCCCCCTCCCAGACACCCCCCTGACACCCCGTTATCCCCGCAGGGCCCCCCCAGAGCCCAAGGCCCCCCCGGAGGGGTGGGAGGTGCTGGACACCCACGTCGTGGGCACCGAGCGGGCAGGGGGGGAGTATGGGGCAGGGGGGACAGGGACACGTCACCCATGGGTGTCACCTCCCACCCGGGTCCCACCAACTGCTGCGCCTTGCAGGGTCCCCCAGCATTGCCCGCCCCCCCCGGGACCCCCAAGAGTCCTACGTGGAGCTGCCAGGACCCCACAGGYGACCGCGGGTCCCCAGTGACACCTCCAAGGACGTGCTGTGACACTGGGGGGCACTGGGGGCATTGATGGGCCCTTCCAGGGGCACCCACGTGTGTGTGTCCCACGGCTCCCACGGGTGCCCACCCTGCCCAGGGGGGTGGTCACGAGAGGGGGGGGGCCCTGCGTGGGGCTGCACGGCGCACCCAGTGCTCCCCCTTCCCCCTCCCAGTGCTCCCAGTACCCGCAGTGGCTCCCTATTCCCCCTCCCAGTGCCCCCAGTGCTCTCCATTCTCCCTCCCAGTGCTCCCAGTACCCTCATTGTCTTCCCCATTCCGCACCAGTGGTCCCAGTTCCCCCAGGGGTCCCTTACTCCCGTTCCAGTGCCTCTCCATTGCTCCCAGTAACCCCAGTGGCTTCCCATTTCCTCTCCCCTCAGTACCCCCAGTACTCCCAGTGGCATTCCATTCCCCCTCCCAGTGCTCCCAGTACACCCAGTGGCTCCTCGTCACGGTGCCAGGGGGGCACAGGACCCGTTTTCCCTGCTATTGGGCCCAAAATGCAGCTTTTTGGTTAAACTGGGAGAAAYGGTGGTTGTGTCCACCTCCAAAGCCGCTTGGACACTTTCATGTTTCCTTCTTGTCAGTTGGTGGAGACATCACTGTTATCTTATTAATAACATCCATTGGGATCTGGCAATTCCCATCTTGCCATTTCATTCCTAAAAACTGGATCTCCTGTGCGGGTCCCTTGGCCTTACTTGGTTTTATGGTGATATCAGTTGTGGCACCACTCAGTGCCTCGGACTCCAGCTCATACTGGAGTTCCAACGGGTCCTGGAGTCTCTGGGSAGACTCGAGGATGATCYCTGGGGTTCTGGATTTGAGGATAGAGAGGATCCGAGGCCTGTTACACCTGGCAGCCTATAAAGGGGTTTGAGCTGCTTYAGAAGTGATCAGCACCGAATTCTTCTGGCACCCTGACTGCCAGTGCTGGGCTGGATGTCCAAAGTTCCTTCCGCACACCACGCCACCGATGCCACGTGGAGCAAGCGGATCGCTCGGATCACACGGCGAGCTCGGATGGGAAATCCCAATCACGCTGGGATCTCGGATGTCATCACAAACTGGCCTCAGGGTGAAAATTTCAGCTGTCATCGTATTGGAGAGGGAAAAGGCGACGTGTGCTGAGGAGGCCCCACCATATAATCAGCAACCAGAAAATGAAAAGCGATTGATGTCTTCACTGACAGTTCCTCCCTGCAGTAGGGATACAGCAACATTGGAAAGCAGCCATATGGAATTATATGCAGTAAGTGGCAGAAGCTGTTGAGGGACAARGTGGATCGAGTCAGGTTGCAGAGCTGAAAGCCTCCAGCTGGCTTTGGACATCACTGAGCGAGAGAAATGGCCAGCGCTGCACCTCTGCGTGGCTCGTGGATGGCAGCAAACACTTTGGGGGGTGGCTGGCACCATGGAAAGAGGACACTCAGCAGCGCAGAGGGAAACCCATCTGGGCTGCTGGATTGGGGCAAGATATCACTGCCTGGGTAGAGAAGTTGGCAGCAAAAGTCCCTCCTGTGGGTGCACACGGACCCAAGAGTYGGGCACTGAAGAGCATCGCAACACACAGGGGGATCGGGCTGCCAGCATTGAAGGGTCTCAGGTGGGTCTGTGCTGGCAACACAAGAGTGAGTTATTCCTGGCTCCATGGGCCCAGGACACCTCAGGTCATCAGGGCAGAGATGCAGCCTCCAGATGGGCTCGTGACCGAGGGGTGGATGTAGCCACAGACACTGCATCCCGGGTAATCCATGCTTGGGAAAGGTGTGCTGTGATCTAGCAGGGCCAAGCGGGCAAAGCCCCTGTGGTGTGGGGGGAGACGGTGGGAATATCAGTCTGGGGGATGGATGGCATCCCATGGCCACAGATCCACCAGGGCAAGTGCTGTCTGCTCACAGTGGTGGAAGCCACCACTGGAGATGTTCCCTGGGCCTCACAGCACCGTCTGGAAAACCATCCTAGGCCTGGAAAAGCAATTCCTGTGGGGACATGGCCCCCCCGAAAGAGCTGAGTCGGACAATGGGACTCATTTCCTAAACAGCCTCATGGACATCTAGGCCAGAGAGCAGGGGACTGAGTGGGTGTATCCTATTCCCTGTCATGCACCAGCCCCTGGAAAAGCTGAACGGTGCAATGGACTTAAAAACCACACGGAAAGCAACGGGTGGTGGGACCTGCAAACACTGGGATCTGCATTCAGCAAAGGCTACCTGGTCAGTGAACACCCAAGGCTCCACCARTCGAGCTGGCCCTGCCCAATCCGAACCTCCATGTACCATAGAAGGGGATARAGTTCCCACGGTGCCTATGAGGAATGTGTTAGGGAACAGTTTGGATCAGTCCTACGAAGACAAGGCAAACCATCCATGGGATTGTTTTTGCTCAAGGCCCAGGGTGCACTTGGGGGGGGGAAACACGATGTGTCCCTCAAGRGGAGTTGATTCTGGGGTGAGAAMAGCCTGGAATGTTGAGTTGCACACATAATATTGGTTGCTGCCACTGTGTGCTGTAAATACCACGGACAAGGAGTATCAACTGCTCCACTTACACCACTCATGGACTAAACAAACTCAACAAACATTTTGGGGGATGGCCAGTGACTACCAGAACAATCCCTGTGCTTGTGTACGGTTATATGTGTATGGACACTGTTAAAAGGTATAAAATCCGGGTATGATGTCGATGGTATAGAGTAAGGGGTGGGAATGTCCTGGGCACAGGGATAAGGGGCAGAGTTTTAGCACTGTTTCCTCCACATCACCCCCATCACCTGCTGGAAGAGGGCTTCCACCAGGGAATGCTGAGGTGTTGGCAGGAGTTTTTTCTTGCCCTGATCAYGGAAGGGAGTGGGTTTGACCCCTTCAGAAACCACGAGCAGAAGTGGAGGGATCCTCTTTCTTTCAGAGGGAGTCTTCCCCACCACAGCCACCTCTCGCCTTTGTCCCAGGGGTTTGGTGCCACCTTTCGGTGTTAAATACACTTTTTGTGGGCAATCCATGCTCTCTTTTGTACAATCTTTTATTAATATTGTTGTGTTTATTGCGATTTCTTCGGTCGATCGTGACTCCAATTAAGAATCTCTCGTGGTATTTTTCCTCTGCTATCGAAAGGGGGTGGTTTGAGGGGGCTTAATTTTCCCGCTGAGTTTTAAAATTGGCACAGCTGGCTCTGCCCTGAGGAAAATCCAAGCTCCTGCCTGGATCCAAGGCTGCTGATAGGAGCTGTACCTCACAGGGCAGCTCACCTGGCACTACCTGCCCAGCCTTGGCTCAGAAATCCCTTCGGGCTCTGGTGACTCCCAGGGGCTCACCACAGATGGGAAGCATTGGGAAGGGACTGGGAGCATCAGGGAGCTCAGCCCACAGCGAGAGCAGATTTCAGGAATGTTTCAGTACCAGGATCTCTACATTCAGTGCTGGATTAAATTGAGGGGGGCAAGTTYAGCACCTCTGCTCTGAGCACAAAGAACATCTCACACAGCAAAGCCAGGAGTGAAGGGGCCCAGCCCTGCTTTAAGGTCTGGTCAGAGCAGAGGGGATGCCCCAGAAGATATGGAAGAATGAAAAATTCTGTAACAGCAGGATCTGCTTTTGTTCCTCACCCTTCAGTGTGCCAGATCCCAGTTTACCCTCCCAGCCCCCAGGAGCTGAAAGGCTCCTCTGAGTTACATTCAGAGCAGGAGAATTTGGGGGAAAAAATATACCCAAAGGCCAGGTTCATGCAGCAGAGTGTGATGACAACCTAACACCACTTCCTTAAGAAAGGATGGAAGAGGAGGCACGGTGGGAAGTTTGTCAGCAATACTGTGGCTGCTGAGCGTCACCCTCAACACAAGTGCAGTGCAGCAGGCAGAGGGGACACCAGCATGGCACTTCTGAAGTCAAGGAAAAGTGGGAATTCCATCCCAACATGCAGATCTTGCTGCTTCCCTTTTCCTTCTCTAACCTAAACCTCCTCAGAAATGCCCAAAGCACACCAGGATCTCTCCAGGCCCTCTCACGCAGCTCGGCTTGGATCAGTGATCAGACAAGATCCCAGAGATTTCCATTCTGCTCTGCTAAAAAACCCTAAACCTGGCAGCTGAAWAAAAGGCCAAACAGGGAATAATGCAAAGCTTCCAAATCCTAAAGGCACTTGCTTGGAGGAGCTCTTCCCGTGGTGGGATAACCACAGCTGAGCCAGGCTGGCTGGGAGAACCGGGCTGGGAGCACCGAGAGCAGAGCTGACCGTGCTCAAAGGCAGAGCGTGGTCCCAAAAAATGGTTCCACAACCTTTGGCTTCCCCCTGCTCCCTCTCCCGAGCAGGCCCCGGGAGCTGCTGGAGAGGGGGAGCTGTCTGAGGTATGTGCAGTGTGTTTGTCGTGGTGAGGCACCGGCACGGGGGGGCCCGGAGCTCCTGGGGAGGCACCAGCTCACCTGTCCTGGCGTGGAGGGGGGGCTGGGGGGCTCRGCMTCTCCCAAAAGTGCGACTGAGAGCTGCTGGCCTCTCCCAGAGGTGGGATTGAAGGGCTGTCTGCCTCTCCCAAAAGCGGGATTGAAGGGCTGTCGGCCTCCCCTAGAGGTGGGATTGGGGACTGCTGGCCTCTCCCAGAGGTGGGAATGGGAGGCTCCTGCCTCTCCCAGAGGCAGGGCTAGGCCTGGAGCCCCAGCAGGCGGGCGGTGTTCAGCACGTCGTCCCTCGTCAGGTAACACCCGCAGAGCTGCCGGTACCCCGTGAACGCTTCCCGGCCGTGCAGGACACGCCAGTTGTCCACAAACAGGGCCTGCAGGACAGGGAAAAGGTCATCAGGAGGAGGGCAACCACGGCAGGGCAGGTCCTGGAGCTCCCTGGAGACTGGAAGAGCAGGTAAGGGTGTGCCACAGTGGGCATGACCCTCCTGCTGGACACTGGCACAGGTGTTCCGTGGGATCCAGCACAGCTCTTTCACCTGCAGCCAGCACAGAAACACATTTGGGGCTGTTTCTTTGCTTTTCTACTGGAGAGGGAATAGTTCACCAGCAATAGACAGTGGTCATCTTATCACAGAATCCCAGAATGTTTRGATTGAAAGGGACCTTAAAGTCCATCTTGTTCCAAACCCCTGTCACGAGCAGGGACACCTTCCATTAGACCAGGTTGCTCCAAGTCCGATCCAGTTTGGATTTGAATACTTCAAGGGATGGGACAGCCCCAACCTCCTGCCTCTCTGGTGTCATTTACCCATGTAAGGGCTCAAATATAACCTCAGGACTGTAATTTCTCCTGGAAGAAGTTACAGGCTGAACATTAAGTCTTCCAGCCTCTGTTCCCGAGGATCCTCATTTCAGTGACTGAAAACTGGGACTAACTTTCCTCTGAGGCACAGCTTGAACTAAACATCTCTGCCTTACCTGGAAGCTCATATTCCTTTACAGAATCACAGAATCAACCAGGTTGGAAAAGACCTTKGAGATCCTCGAGTCCAGCCTAGGACCTATCACCACCTTATCACCCAGACCACGGCACTGAGTGCCACATCCAGGCTTTTCTTATATAYCTCCARGGAYGGTGACTCAGTTACCTCCCTGGACAGCCCYTTYCAATGYCCAATCACTCYTTCTGTAAAGAACTYCATCCTTATGTCCAGCCTAAACTTTAGGACAGCAGGGAAGCACCCATGCAGAAGCTACTACAGCACCAGGGCACCTTAAAGCCCCCAGAAAGAGGAAAACCGCCGGACACGGCAGCGGCCACACACCGGCCCACCCACGGAGCACCCTGCCAAAGCCTCAGGATCCAGCTCCGAGCGCCACCCTGGATGAATCCCAGAGGAGGCAGCAGCAGGTCCCACCTTGCCCGGCTTCAGCTTGACCCAGAGCTCGTTGTCGGGCCGGCGCAGCTCGGCGGTGAGCGCGCGGTGCGCGTGGTACCAGCGGCGCACCACGTCGTGCGGCACCGTGTTGATCACGGCGCGGTCGTAGTTGTTGTACCTGCGGGGAGAGGAGAGGCAGGATGCTGCCCGACCCGGCTCCAGGTGCTTCCAAGGGAACCTCAGGAGCTTGGAGGATCAGGCAGTATTTAAGGGAGGCTGTAGAAGTGACCACAGAGGTTGTGCTGCCAGCACGGGACTTACGGGAACACAACACTGCGAGTGAGAGCAGTTTACTATGAAGTGTAAACTTGTTCTTCCATGGTTTTCCATGGAAGGACGTGGCGAGACTGAGGGTTGTTTAGAATAAAAGTGCAAAGTAGTGCTGGACAACCTCCAGAACTGAGCCAAACGGGAGTTTCAAAAATCAGCCCAAATTCCCTTCGGAAGGGATCAGTCTGTGCTCTCCCTCTTCCCTGCACGCCAGGATAGTTTCTAGGGGCTTCTCCAGAGAAGGGCTGAATTCTTCTGCGTCTCAAATGGAATGGGATGAGGGCTTGGAGCTGAAGTGGGGATGCCAGGAGTGAAAAATCAAAGCTCAGCACCAACACCCATCTTTGTATCGGCGGTGCTGACGCTTCCTCTAAAGCGGCAGGGACACAGGGGCATTCCCACGGTTTCATCCCCGCCCCTCCAAAATACGCTGGTTTTTAGCCCACGGCACCTTCCGGAAAACCACTCCCRCAACCCCCTCTCCTCCCCAGGGGCCTGCTGGCCGTTACCTGATGAGGTAAAGCTCGTTGTTCCAGGGGTAGACGTTGAGCACCGGCCCCACGCCGATCATGTGGTTGTGGCAGCCGCCCACGTTCTCCACGTACTCGTGCTTGAGGGGCACCCTGGTGAGCAGCTCGAAGTGCTCCGGGGCCCGGCGCAGCACCCGCTCGGCCGCGTGGAAGCCGTCCACCAGCAGCGTCCGCCCGCCCGTGCCCTCGTGCTTCAGGCAGTGGAACACCTGGATGCTGCGCGGGAGACACAAGCCCGGGGGATCGACCTCGGCCGCCCGTCCCCCCGGCGGAAGGCGCTCGCCACGGACACAGGGAGGCGTAGGTGGGTGCTCCACCCGCAGCTGATGTTTCTCCGGGCTCGATGCCGCTCATTTTGTYGGGRGAGGAGGGAGCAAACTGCCTGCGCTGCTTCCCAAACCCAGTGACGCGAGTCTGGGAGACTTCAGGYGCTGTAGGATCAGGCCTGTGTCACCCAAAGTCCCAACCTCACTCTAAAAGGCTGGGGCTGCCCCATCCCTGAAAGTGTTCAAGKCCAGGTTGGGGCTTGGAGCAACCTGGGGTAGTGGAAGGTGTCCCTGCCCATGGCAGGGGGTGGAACGGGATGAGCTTTAAGGTCCCTTCCCACCCAAACCATTCTGGGATTCTGTGATTCTATTCTGAGCCCATCCAGGCAGCAGGACAGAGAGGCTCAAAAGCATAAAACCAACTTCCCTGGAATAGCTTGGAACAAGAGAACAGTTAAAAAATGCTGGATGTACTGGTGAGGTCTCCCAGAACTACAAGGGGAGTCGGGTCCCTCATGCACAGGCATGTAGGTCATGGTCTCCCACAGCAGCCAGGAGAAATCCCTCGGGGCTCCCTTTGGAAAGCCTGGAGCAGAGAAGTCCCAGTGATCCATGGTACATCCCCTCCCTATGGGAAGCCATCCAGCTCAGCTTTGGTGCTGTTACTTCTCTGAAGCTTCTCTTTTCCTTCACCCAAGCAAGGCAGRCATTGCACTGCCAGGAACAAACACCCAGGAGCTGCCTCCAGCCACCTACTCCCAGTTTTCACCAACTGCACTTGTTAGAAAATTAACTGTGACCTKCTGGGAACGCCTTTATCTTCCCATCTCCCTTCGGGGCCTGTTATCCCAGTCCCAGGGCAGGTGATGTGSCAGGACCTGCCACCCCACCCTCACCTTTTCACCCGGGTGCTCTCTTCACCTTCTACCCACAACACCTTCAGGATGATTTYAGAGTCAGTCCAGGAGCACTGGAGCAAAGGATACTCCAAGCCTCGGGGCAAGCAGCTCCTGGGGCAGCTTGGAGCACTGGGAAAGCCTCCAGGCAACCTGAGCACTGAGAAATGCTGCAGCCTCTCCACAGCCTGGGGAGTTTTTATCCTCCACCCTTTAGATGGGGGACAGGAAAGCCAGAAATTCCTGTTTTTCCAACAGAACTATGATTTTGCAGAATTCCAGGCATTAATRGTCAGGCCTGCTCATTCAGCCTGTGCCATCACTGATGGATACACTTCGGTTGGCTGCAGGTGAGAACACACCTGCCTGAAGGGAACCCCTCCAAGTGGAAAAGAAAGGCGTAAAAACAGCTCTGGATTCTGGGAATGAGTACTGCAATCAAAGCTCTTCCTTAGGCTGAAGTTCTGATCACTCATTACTTCTTCTTTTTGGTTTTGGGGAAGACTTTGGGAGCTCCCAAAATAAAAACAAGTCAGCCGAGCAGGTAGGTCACGAAAGCACATGGGTCCTGCAGGAAGCTGTTCTCTGGGAACAGGGAAGCAAACTGGATCTGGCTGGAAGTGTGGGGCACTTCCAGCACCACAGGGCACAGCAAAACCCACTCACTCTGCTCCTGACACTGAGCTGCTCCAGGACAAAAACCACCACCGAAAGCTTCCTGCCTGGCTGGGCACAGCYGGGTACACCCAGGGAACTCCACCTGTCCTGGGCTGCAGGGCTGCTCTGAAATCCAGGTGCAGCCAAGGATCTCATCCTTCCATCTTCTCCTGGTGTTCCAGCTCCTTTCCCATTAGGATGTGCAGCAAGCTCACAGCCTCACTTGGGAAGAGCTAATCCTGCCCTGGGGCAGTAGGTGTGGGCTGAATGATTTCACTTTGTATCCCTACTTCCCTCCTGGATCACAGAGCTTCCACCCATTCTCTCACAGGCCATTTCCTGATCATTCCCCTCTCGGCTGAGATGAAAGCAGACAAAAGAAAACTAATATAGAAAGTGAGCCTAAGTCACAGAATCCCAGAATGGTTTGGCTTGGAAGGGACCTTAAAGACCACCTAGTTCCACCCCCCTTCCGCTATCCCAGGTTGCTCCAAGCCCCATCCAACCTGGCACTGAACACCTCGAGGGATGGGGCAGCCATAGCTGCTCTGGGTGGTCTTCAGCACTTCCCTGTGAACCAGGACCAGGACTGCTGCCTTCCTTTTCCAGCTGTGGATAAAACTCACAGCCCAGAGGCTGTATGAGAGGAGCAGTTTGGGAGGGAACATCTGGAAATGAATGATGCAGCTACCAACTGTTTTCCAAAGTCCAGGCAGGGGTGAACTAGGAAGAACTGGGAAATCCTGGTTCCTGAGTTCCTGCAAGGCTGCAGCCCTGCCAAAACACAAACCCAGCCTGGCTGAACTGAGGCTCAGGCACTGCAGGAGCACAGTCACTGCAGGCTGTGCCAAGGGAGCTGCTCTCTCTCCTTTCCCAAAGGCTCTGCTGCTCTCCCCACTTTCCCACAGGATACAGCTGGCAGAGCTCAGCCAGCAGAGACAGGATTAAGTCAAAGCAAACTCCTGCAGCAGCTCTGTCCAGCAGCTGCCAAGGGGCACTGGCTGCAGGAGCAGCTSGGCTTTCCCAGCTATGGCCAAAAGAAATAAAATCCATGGCTCTTTATCGTGAGGTTGGGAGATGTGAGATACTCAGAGAGTGAGGAGGGGAGTTCAGAAGGGACTGTTAGAGGAGCTTCAGGGCAGCACCAAAATGTTACAGCCCTGAAGTTATAGGGTGGCTGCAAAGCTCCTTGAACCCCAGCAACCCCCAGCAGCAGCAGCTCTGCAACAGCCAAGTCCTTCCCTGCCTGCATTCTGGGAGACCTACAAATTCCAAGCACAGGAAGAGTGATCCACAGACCAGCCCACTCCACAGGGATCACACATGGGCATGCAGTGATGGCACAAGGGGGAATGGCCTCAGGCTGAAGGAGGGCAGGGTTAGACTGGATATTGGGAAGGAATTGTTCCCTGKGAGGGTGGGGAGGCCCTGGCATAGGTTGCCCAGAGAAGCTGCGGCTGTCCCATCCCTGGAAGAGTCCAAGGCCAGGTTGGACGGGGCTTGCAACAACCTGGGGTAGTGGAAGGTGTCCATGGCAAGAGGTTGGACTGGATGAGCTTTAAGGTCTGTTCCAACCCAAACCATTCTGGGATTCTACGATCAGCCAGGCTCCAGAATTGCTGCAGTGCATCCCAGTGCAGCTCTGGAGGCAAGGAAGCTCGTGCTGGTGGGAAAGGCACGGCTGTGGCTCCCTCCCGCTCCTGCCCCCTGTGCCCACGTACCCGCAGGGCTCCTGGAAGTAGGTGGTGTCTGTGTGCCGGTCCAGAGCCAGCTTGGTGTAGGCTGTGTCTCCCCGGGAGAAGTCAGAGGTGAAGTACCACATCCTGCCATAAATGGTCTCCCTGGAAAAGAGACAGGCAGTTGTCATGGAGCACTGTRGGATCAGTGTCTGGCTAAGGCACATCCTCTCCTGCATTCGAGTTATTCCCTCCTGTCCCAYGTACAGAGCCATTAAAGCAGAATAACTTCACAAAATTCACATTGCCAGCCATGGTGCTTCTAATCCCTCTTCTGGTGTTCAGCTCCTCTCTGTCCTCCTCAAGAGGCTGCTGGTGATGAGTCTTCCCCTTCCCAAGCACAGACGTTTCCACATCAAACATCATCCCCAGTCATGGAAGCAGCACAAGTAGCTGCCTGACTGCAGCCAGCCCTTACTTGTTTCCACAGAGGGTTGCCCAATAAATCCATTCCTTCTTCCCAGAATCCTCTGTTTTCACCCATCTCCCCCCTCAACATGCACAGGAGGGAAGGGACAGCAGGCAAGGACAAAGAGCACTCGGGCTACAGGGGGAGGGTGCCTGGAGACAAAAGTTGGCTGGATATTCCCYGGAGCCCCTTGTTTCTATTTGGAGTGACTGTTCATTAAAACTAATCCCTCCTTTTCCAATGGCCCCAGGCAAGTCAAACTGTTTCTACAGCTTGGATAAAACCCCAAACTCTCCCTCCCAGCCTGCCATGCTGGTGGTGCTTTACACAAACACAGCACAAACACCTCTCACTATTTTCCTTCAGCGAGAGCTCCAGTTGCTCTTTGATCTCCCTGGCTCCCAGGGCTGGTTTTTGATCTCCCTGGCTCCCAGGGCCAGGCTGCCCTCCCAACCCCTCAAGTCATAACAGGAAATGTCTCTCCTTGCGAAGCTCTGCTCTTCCCAGACAGCCACTTCCTTCAGTCCCTCCTCTCTGCACAGTCCCACTATCACAAAAGTCATTGGATGTTCCCAGGCCAGCTCCATAACTGAGTGACTCCCAGCTGTCCCATAAAGGAGGGCAGATCCCAGAATGGGATTCTTCATCCCAGGTCAARTGCAGCAGCCAGAGGCTGTAGAAGACCCAGAGCATCTGTCTGCAAACCAGGCCATGCCACCCAAATACAGGACACAAAGAGGCAGCACGTTTCCAAAACAAAAAGAAAACAAGTTTACCCTTCCTGACTCCCTTCCCAGGACAGCCCCAGATACCTGATTATGCTGATCCTCTCAGCCAAGATTTCCGTGTCCTCTTTGGTGGGAGCGACGTTCTCCACAAAGGCGATCCCGTACAACAAGAAGTTCTGCAGGAATTCCTTCAGCCCCTCGTCTGTCTCCAGGAAGCGCCGGCAGTCGACGGAGGGGACCTGGGCCTGCCGGTAGATCTCAGCATTCCAGAGGATCCGTGGGTGCATGACCTGCTGCTTCTGCCCCTCGTAGCTGTTCTTCACCAGCCACTCCAGCCCGTACCGTGTCACGTGTCCGTCCGGCCCTGGGACAGGGGACAAGGGCAGGGTCACCAAAATCCCACTGAACAGCCTGAGATCATGGCACCCATCAGCCTAGGACAGGCCTCACCCTTGTCACCTGTCTGGGGATGGGCTCTTTGCACCCTGGTGCCACCCAAAACATGATCTGTAAGGCCACAAGTCCTGAAAGTGTTGTTGTTGCTGCCACAACTCCAAATTCAGGGTGGCTGCAACTCCCTCCAAAAATTTAGGGCTCCTGCAACTCCCTCCCAATTTGGGGTGACTGCAACAGCTCTTTCCAAATTCCCAGCCAAGTGTTGCATCCTCAGTGGTTTYGGTTTCTGCTGATGTCCAAGGAGAAGCAAAGCTCTGAAATCAAGCCCCTTGAATAAAGGTAAGCTCCAGCAAAAGGAAGAAAGCAGCTGGGAAAGTGAGGAGAAAGGACGGAAAATGTGCATTGTGAGCTGGGATGACACCTGCTCCGACAGGACAGGGGAAGGAAAAGAGAACCACCCGTGTCATGTTCACCACCTGCCCTGCTGGGGCTGTTTGACTCAAGCAGACACTCCACACACACATTTCTACCCAAAAAGGGCTGGGGGAGGAACACCAGCCACCAATTTAAGGCGTGTTTAACACCTGCTCACAGCTCAGTACCTTCCCAGCCAGCCAGATTTGGGGATAACGCAGCGAAGCGGCATCCATCAGGCAGGCTCCCCGCAGCCCAGGAGAGCACGGGAGCTCAGTACTCACAGGTGAGGAAGAGCGTGGTGTCCTCCACACGGACAGCCTGGGGGCGGATGGCCAGGTCCACGCTGGCCGTGTCCAGGCTGCGCTGGTTGGTCTTGGCGTTGTAGCAGGAGGCGGAGCGGCAGTGGTCCCGCAGCCACACGAAATCCAGGCGCATCACGGTGCTCCCGTACCGGAGCTCTGCAAGGGACGGCAGCACACGATGCTTTGGGGAACAGGGAGGGCAAATAAAGGCAAGAATTGAAGGCCAGAGCCCACACGTTGTCATCCCACTTATTGGGGATGCAGAGGCGCTCCTTGACATGAATTGTCACCAGGCAGAGCATCTTATCAAACGCCTGTCTGCCAGTGACCTCACCAGCTTCCCTCTTTCCCAAGTCTCCTTTCCAAGGAGATCTCATAGAATCATCCCAGACTGGTTTGGGTTGGAAGCTCATCCAGTTCCAACCCCTTTGCCACGGGCAGGGACAACTTSCACCATCCCAGACTGCTCCAAGCCCCATCCAACCAGGCCTTGAACACTCCCAGAGATGGGGCAGCCACAGCGCCTCTGGGCAACCTGTGCCAGGGCCTCACCACCTTCACAGGGGAGAACTTCTTCCCAGTATCCCATCTAACTCTCCTCTGGCAGTGGGAAGCCATAAACAGAACATCCCACCCTGCAGTGGGAAGGAGCACAGCTCACTCACACCCTGCTCCCAGACCTCCCTCCATCATCTCTTCAACAAGTGGTAAATACAGAGCTGCACCTCACAGAGTTGTAGAGCCCCAGCACGGGGGTGCAAAGAAGAGTCAACCAAAAAATCAGTAAGGCCCTGCYTTGTTCCATCCTGGGACAGCTCAGGAATTCTCAAAGCCCTTCAGAAGGGGGTCAGAGCCAGCACAGGCAACAGGAGACCTCTTCCYGCTCTACTCCTGCTCAGCTTTGAAGTCCAGGTATCCGAGGTTACTTTGCAGTGGGAAAACAACATCCTTTACTTTGAGCCACTGTGCAAAATGCTGAGCAATTCCCTTTGCTTCCAAGTGGCTTGGAGTACTGAGATCTCACTGGCCTCAGCTGCCATCCCCCGGGAGAACCTGCCCATGGAGGGGCTGGAGAGGTGGGSACACACCAGTGCCCAAGCATGGTGCCTGACAGGGCAAGGCTCAGATGCAGTTTTAGTTCAGGAATCCCTGGATCTGATTTCTGATTTAGCACTGCCTCGCTTATCACAGAAGACTTGCCACCAGCAGACAAGCCTGCTCCGTCCTGCCTTTGGGAATTCCCAAAGGGAACACAAAACAGACCCAGCGTGCATCCCTCGAACGCAGGCCATTTCACAAGGGAAAAACACATCTCTCCCAGGGAACAAAGGCTGGAAAGCCTCACTCCTGTCCCTGGGCACAGCAGGAACAGCCCCCCCAGCACACCTACCGAGATGGTCCCGGTGCAGCTGCCAGGCACACCAGGGGGRCTCCGGGGCCGTGGGGTGGCAGCGYGCCGGGACAGCCGGGACGGTCCCGGGCTCACGGCGCAGCCACGGCCAGCGACGTCCGGTGCTCCCACGCTGCCCCCGGAGCAGCCACGCCAGCCTCCGGCTCCACATCCTGGGCAGTCAGGAGAGAGGGGACAAGGTGACTCGGTGGTGATACCGTGTCATAAATCCCAGCAGGACACAGCCCTGAGGAGACACAAAGGAGATCCCGGGATCCTGTGAGGGTGGGGAGGCCCCGGCACAGSTTGCCCGGAGAAGCTGTGGCTGCSCCCGGATCCCTGGAAGTGTCCAAGGCCAGGTTGGAGCAACCTGGGATAGTGGAAGGTGTCTCTGCCCATGGCAGGGGGTTGGAATGGGATGACTTTAAGATCCCTTCCAACCCAAACCATTCCATGACTGTGATTTACCAGGCAAAGCCACTCCAGGAGAGACAGCTGTGCTCAACATTCTGGTGCAGAACTGTGGCAAAGCCTCATCTCTGAAGGTCTTGTTCCCCCCTCCAGCATTCCCAGTTTGAATTCACCATTCCTGGATGGAACTGCAGTGATCCGGGAAGCAAAGTGACCTTGGTTAGAGAATCAATAACAGAGGACTCCAGTAATTAGGTCAGTTCTAGAAAAAGCAGGCAAAACAACGAGGAGGAGGAAGATCTCTGCTGCTGGTGAAGGACACAGCTGGCATGGAGGAGAAACCACCGTGGTTAATTTTAGGACAGAGATTAGAAGGCAATTTCTCAGAGGGAAATTTGTAACAACTCTTCAACGCAAAGAGCAAGGGCAAAAAACMTGACAAGTTTTAAGAGAGGAAGCCTCAGTCTAAATGCCTGTCGTGTTTATGAATTTCTGGGGGCCAGGTCTAAACCCAGCAGGATTTTAACAGCACTTTGAAGTGCTCAGAAATGTGGTCTCTCTGGATAAGACACAGCTCAGAAAGCATTTCTTATCCTAGACTTCTGATTTTCTTTCATTCCCTTATCTGGAGACTCCAGGCACTGTGGCTCTGGCTGTCCAAGCTGCTTCTGCTCTGCAGAGWTCTCAAAAGCTGGAGATAACAACTAAATCCACAGAGGTGCCACATTCCCAGCCAACAACTTGTTAAACAGGGATAAAAGAATGCAGACATCTCCAGGGAGAAAAAATGGGCATGTTTTTAGAAGAGAAGCTGGTTGGAGATGAAGGCACACTGACACACTTCAGCCACAGAGCCCTTTCCATGAAAGATTTTCCCAATATCCAAYCTAAACCTGCCCTGGCAGAGCTTGAGAGTATTTCATTTTATCACTTGTTACCTGTAGAAGAGACCAACCCCCACCTGGGCTCCAACCTCCTTTTCCAACATATCCATTCCCTGTTCCCCCTCCCCAGCTTTGAAAGTCAAGTGTAAGAAAAGGAATGAGCCCAATTTGACATGCAAGCCTCATAACCAAGTGAATAAACCCCACAGCTACAGAAATCAATCCAGGAGCTGCCCCTGATGTTTATCAGCTTTAAAAGCTTAAAGAAATTATTTAAAACCCTGAACCAACCAMTCACAAAGCTCAAGATTATTCGAGGGAGGGAAACTCTGTCCAGTTTAGCTTTTGGATGCACTATCCCAGTGGGGGGTGGAAAACAGAAGGAATCTTGTTTGCACAYACAAACAGGACCCAAAACTGCCAGRAGCAGCTCATCCACAAACCCATTCAGCTCATGGCCTGTGCCTGGGGCTGCTCCAGCCCGAGTTGGTTCTTTCCACACACATTTCTTTTATCTCATGCTCTCCCAATATCAAAACTGAGCAGGGAATTGACACAGGTAATGGGAAGTGACCCAGATATTTAAGTCTAATCAGTGAGATCTCTTGCTGCTCTTACTGGAAGAAAACACCACAGGCACCTCACTGAGAGCCTTAAATTCAATCTTTCCAAGAGGACTACTACTAAAAATAAGAGGCATTAAACCCCAAAAAATCTGTATGATTAGAGAGGATTTATGTTTTTTGTTGTTTCATCAGAGCTAACAGCTGGATGAGCTAGGTGAAGAGCAAACTCTCTTCCTGGCACCTCCTGCTACCTCACCTTTCTGCTTGATGTTGTCCACACATCTGGGCAGCAGTGAACTGAGAGAATTCCAGACAAAATTTCCCTCAAAATTCAGAAAGAAAGGGCAGGAGGGAGAAGACATTAAACTGCTCAGTGCATAGACACACGTGGTGGGYGACACAGGAGCAGGCACAGAACCCCTAGGGTGAAGGAGAGCAACAGTGCTGCAGGGAAAAGCAGAAAGCTCCAATCTGTTGTGGTTTGAGGAATTCCYATCACCTTTTGGAGAAAAAGGACAGGAGATGCTGTGGAAGGAGCAGGAAGAAAGGGTTCACAGGGGGCTCATCTTCCCCTCTGGCCCTGCAGTTTGTCTCACAAGAAACACTGGAAGGGACCMAAACTGGGTTTAACCTCTTTGAGGAAAAGCCACAATCCCCATTCCGAGCAAARGAAATGCTGAAAAAATGAGTGACCATGTGGGAACATCTAAGGAAGGAGAAACCCCACAAATCTGGGGGCTTTCACCAGCTTTTAGCCAAACCCTCCCAGGCATGGGATGACCTGTTTGTCCAGCTCCCCTGAAAAAAATGGTGAGTTTTCCATTAAAAACATCTCCAACATTCAGCTGCTCACACTCACAGGGCCTTTTTCACTTCTGGAAACACCTGGCAAGAGCCAAGGTTTCTGATCCCTAAGGAAGAASGAAATGTCAGTAGCACAACAGCCTCACACTTCCCAAAGAGAGAGAAAAGAMTTTGGATTTTGATCCTCTGGGATCTTTTAACCTGACAGTTTCCCCTGCAGTGAAGGAACACCAAGAAAAAGAGGAATTCTGCAAAGGTTGAGCTGCCCTGAGGGCTCTGCCAGAGCCAGAGGAGCCAGGAGCACAATCCCAGGTGACAAACCAGATCCCCCAGGATGACAGCACCTCTTGGACAGGACACAGGCAGAGTTTAACAGCCTGAGCTGACTCAGTTAATTACAATTAATTACCACAGAGACAAAAGGCAGACTGGCTGTTCCCTGCTGAGCTCCTGCCCTCACCCTGCAGACAACTCCATCAGACCTCAGCTGTCAGGAACCAGATTCCCCTTCCAGCCCTTCCCCACATGGGACTTCAATGAAATTAAGGAGCTAATAAAGACATCCCAGTCACTGCCAGCTTCACAACTACTTCATTTTCCTGGAAGTAAAGGGAATTATCTGCTCACCCCGCGTTCCACACCGACCACCTGACTCCAAGCCCCATTCCCAGAACCTTATTCCAGCCTCCTGTCTGCATCTATCCTGAGCAAAGCCTTCCTAGACCGCACAGCTGAACAGTAACGAGCTCTAATTCCTATTTTTTTCCAGCAAAGCAGCCAGCCGTCATGGCAGAACCCCCATGGGAAGAGTTACTGGAATAAATTCCTATTGCTAAATCACTTGATGCTCTGGGTCGTGCCCGGGCAGAGAGGAGCCAGGCAGCTCTCCCGGGCAGGGAGGGGTTGTGTTTTTCCAGGGAATGAGGGAAAACAGCCTTTCATTCCCGTACCGATAGGATCTGGCTCCTAATCCCTGTGTGACCCCGCGCCTCTCATTACCTGGGACCCTGTGAGCGCCGGGCCGAGCTGGGGGATGATGGACCGATGCTTCGGCCGGGCTTGGGATGCTGAACGGATCACGGAGAGGCTCTGCCCGTGGGAATTCCGGAGGGTCCGCACGGGCGCTCCCGGCTCTTCCCTGCTCCGTCCTCCTCCGGCTCCCYGCGCCCACCAGGCCGAGAACGCCGCTCGAAGCTTTTCCACATGAGCCGCTGCCCGAGGGAACCGGCGTCTCGGTGACCCTTCAGAGRGGGAAAACACAAGGAAAAACACACATTACAAACGGCTCCTTCGCTGAGGGGGCCCCAGYGCAGCCCCCGAGCCCCGGTACCAGCCCGGGAGCTGCGGGGCGCCGGGACCGCCGTCCCCCGACCCACCTCAGTGGCTCCCCGGCCCCCCCGGCGCGGCCCCGGCGCCTCGGAGCGGCGTTGCCGGGCCCCAAAGCCCGCGGGTGACCGGGCCGGGAGCGGGGCCGGGCCGGGAGGGGGGCCGGGGCCGGGGCCGCCTCCGCCTCAGGCCGCCCCGGGGCGGGGCCGCCGCGCCGAGCGCCGCCACCATAGAGACGCGCGGGGCAGAGCGCCCGCACACCATAGAGCCGGGACGGGGCGGGACGGGGCCGGCGGCGGGCAGGACCAGACCGGGGCAGAACCGGGCCGGGACCGGGGCTGGGTCCCAGCGGGGCCACCCTGGGAGGCACCGCAGCCCCRGCGGCCGCTCCGGTCGGGGAGGCCGCGGGACAGAGCGCCGAACGGGCCATAGAGATCGGGGCAGGGAGGATAGAGCGCCGCGCAMGCACCATAGAGACGTGCGCGTGCCGCCAGCGTGCGGATGGAGCGAGCGGCCGCAGGCTCAGCGCATAGAGCGGGGCCTGGGGAGGGGCCTGCCCCCTGGCGGGCGGGCGGGCAGGCAGATGGCGAGCGRGGGGCGAGCGGCGCTGCCCCGTCCCTGTCACTGCCTCTACCTTGCCCCTATCCCTGCCCCTGTCCCTGCTCCGGTCCTTGCCGCTGTCACTGCCCCTGCTCCTGTCACTCCACCTGCCCCTGTTCCCTTCCTTGTCCCTGCCGCCGTCCCTGCCCCTGTTACTGTTCCTGCCTTGCCTCTGTCCCGTCCCTTTCCTTGTTCCCGTCCCTGTCCTGTCCCTGCCTACTCCTTCCCCGTCACTGCCCCTGTGCTGCCCCGCTGCAGGTGATGGGGGCCCGGGGGTACAGACACGACCATTCGGGTTAAAAACCGCTGATTTTCATCCAAACGCAGCGGTACAGTGGCGTGTGCGCCGGGCAGGCAGCCGGTCCCCGCTGGAGGGCTGCCTCGGCCCGGCGGTGGCGACCGCCGCCCCCGGGCCCCTTCCCACCACCCCCGGCCCCGCCACTCCCCCGGCGCTGCCGTCCCGCCGCCTCCCTGGATGGCGTTCCCAGTCCCGGAGGTGCCCTGGGGCATCCCGGGGACGACCCGCCGGGACCCTCGGGGCAGCGGCTCCGGTCCCCGGTGCTCCAGATTGTTCTCCGGCACGAAGCATCCCCAGGGACTGAGTCGGTGGATCAGAAAGAGCCCCAGATCTGATATTGGAAGCGGCAGGTGGCACTGGGGACACGGGGCTGGCGGCGTGGCGGAGAATGGGTGACACGTGGCGACACTGGAGCCCTGGGGGGTGGTTACCTGGGGATTAGGTTCGACCTGTCAGACACAGAGAATCCCAGAATGGATTGGGTTGGAAGGGACCTTAAAGCTCATCCCGTTCCGACTCCCTGCCATGAGTCGGGACACCTTCCACTAGACCAGGTTGCTCCAAGCCCCGTCCAGCCTGGTCTGGAACACTTCCAGGGACATCGTCCTCTGTGCTTAGACGTGATGGTGCCTCTCTGTGCTGGGAATGGGGCAGGAGGAGGTCTTGGTGGTGCCTCCCAGGGTTGGGAATGGGTCAGAGTGGGATCTTGGTGGTGCCTCCCTGGTACCTGTGCAGACAAACCACCCCAGCGAAGCACTGGGGAGAAGCCCCGGCATTTCCATGCCCGGTTTTCCAAAATCCAGGTGTTCTGAGTCTTTCCAGTTTCCCTGCCGTGGCATTCCCGGGTGTGTGGGTCTGGCGAGAGGCAGAGSAGCCGCTCGCTGTCACTGCCCTCGCAGCGAGGGGACGCGGTGGTGCCACTTTAGATTCCTGATTTCCGAGAGTGTTTTTCAGGAAAGGGGTGGGGGCGGCGCCTGGAACAGGCAGAGGAGCTGTCGGGGATCTGCTGCTTCCCAAAACCTCGGTGCAGCTCCCGCGGGAGATAAACAAGTTAGTCACTGGGTGAGCTCACGGCAGAGGCATCCCGGCCTCCATGAGAATTTGTCACGGGCCCTTCCYGGGATGCGATCGTGCCCCGCTACCGGCTCCCGGGAGGAGGCAGCGGATGCGATGTCCGGCCTCGTGCTCCTCGTG
Source organism: Amblyornis subalaris (assembly GCA_018881555.1). Classification (NCBI taxonomy): domain Eukaryota; kingdom Metazoa; phylum Chordata; class Aves; order Passeriformes; family Ptilonorhynchidae; genus Amblyornis; species Amblyornis subalaris. Next base: position 3,006,626 of record JACAXG010000080.1, on the reverse strand, counting down.
CTCGGGCAGTGCCTGTCGCCTGTCCCTTGGTCCTTCCTGGCAGGAAGCCCGGGCCCCTCTCCCTCCGTGCCCTGGCACAGCCCCTCAGCCGAGTGCCTGCGGGATCCAGGCGTGTTCCCGATGGGAGTGACGGATGGGAGCAAACACCATCAAATAGTGACTCAGTTGAAGGGCTGGGTTGGGGGACTGGGGGGCTCTGGCGAGGGGGGATGCCCCTCCCGTGGTGTCCCACGGGCTGTGTTTGGGATGGGCAGTGCAGCAGCATTGGGATGTCCCATGGATCGTGCTCACGGGGTTGTTTCTCCTCGGGGTTTGGAGCACGGTCTCCGGAGCTCACCCGGATTTGGGGTCCCTCACCGGGATTTGGGGTCCCTCCTGTGCCCTACAGGGTCTCGTGGGGCAGGGACAGGCAGCGCCGTGGGCCCCTCGGAGGAGACCGGCATTCCCTGCAGGAGCCCAGCGCTCCGGAGATGCACCTGCTGCTTGGGCTCAGCACATAGGAATGCATGTGCTGGGAAAGAAAGTGCCTGGGAGCTTTCGGGGATTTCCCAGGGAGACTTTGGATCTGGGAATTTTCTGCCCTCCCCCTTCTCCCCTCCTTCCTCACTCACACGCTGCTCCTGGGGTCACAAGTGGCTTTAAAAAAAGCAACAGCCCACACAATGCTCTTCCCTTCTCCAGCGGGTGCTGGTGACGAGATCCCGCATCCGGTCCAGGGGATACGGAATTAGCCCTCTGCCTGGGAAAGGCCCTGCCAGGCCCTGCCAGTTGCTCCCACACCGTGGGGCTCCCACCGCCACGCGGGGAGGAAGGGGACTCCGGATCCCGCAGGTGCATCCTCCGCTGGGCTCGCTCCATCGAGTCGTGTGAGAAATCCATCCGCCTTCCCTGCTCTAGGATTTCTTGGAGGTGGCCTTGGCCGTGCTGATGTCAAGCAGAGCTTTGGATGACGTGCAGGGCACACGTAGGTTTCTCTCTGCACGGACAAGGTCAGGACGGGGAATTCACATTTTCCAGGAAATTGTGCAGCAACTTCCATGAGAGCGGCAGGAACCAAGCGGCTGAGCCAAGGGGATGTTCCTGGAGATGGTTTGTAGGACAAAAATTCTGAAAAACGTCACTGTGGGTGTCGGAACTGTTCAGTGAATGACCCACCTCAACCCAGCCCAACACGAGTGATCCCACAAAACCCAACCCAACTGATCCAGCAGAAGCCAACACGAATGACCCAACCCAACACAAATAACCCAACATGAATGACCCAACCCAACATGAATGACCCAACATGAATGACCCAACCCAATATGAATAACCCACCCCAATACAAGTAACCCACCCCAATATGAATGACCCAACCCAACACGAATGACCAACCCAACACGAATGACCCATCTCAACCCAACAGGAATGACCTAGCATAACCCAACATGAAAGACTCACCTCAGCCTAACCCGACAGGAGTGACCCAGCCCAACTGACCCCACACAATCCAACCTGACACAAATGACCCACCTCAACCCAACAGGAACGACCCAACCCGATGATCCAACATAACCCAACATGAAGGACCCACCTCAACACAACCCAACAAGAATGACCCGACCCAAGCCAACAGGAATGACCCAAACCAACCCAACAGGAATGACCCACACCAACCCAACAGGAATGACCCAAACCAACCCAACAGGAATGACCCAAACCAACCCAACAGGACCCACCTCAAACCAACCTGACAGGAACGACCCAACCCAACTGACCCAACACAACCCAACCTGGCACAACTGACCCACCTCAGCCCAGCACGGATGACCCACCTCAACACAACCCAACACGAATGGTCCAACCCAACCCAGTCCTTGTGCAGGAGACTCCAACTTCTCCCAGCCGAGACAACACAAGTGGCTCCCAAACCCCATCCCTTGGACCCCATGTCCCTGCAGCTCTTCTACCTCCCRCTTCTCTGCCACGGAGCAATTTTTCCCAGGGATCCCAGCGAATACCCTCATCTCTTCCAGCATCTCAGTGCTTTGGGAAAACAAGGAATGAGCCAAGCCAATCCAGCACGAATGACCCAACACAACCCAACTCAACTCAASATGAGTGACCCATTCTCATGACACAACCCAAGCCAACGTGAATGGTGGAACCYGGCCTGACTCAACACCACCCAACARAACCCACTGTGGATGACACAGCACAGCAAGGAAAACCCAAGGAAAACCCAGAGGACCTTCTAGAAAGCTGAAGAAGAGGAGGGTATGTGGGCTGGATCATCAGCTGGCTGGTTCTAACCTACCCTTGCTGCAAGGCTGTTGGAATGAAAGAGAAAGAGGAAAACAACCTCTCTCATCTCTTCCCCTCCAAACAGGCCGGGAGTTCCCGGTGAGTCATGGCSCTGTGGACCTGGGAGTCCAGGGAGATTTTCTGGTGATCCAAGGGCTGTTGGTGCTGAGGGACTTGTGCTGGTCCCCTGGGTGCAGTGGTGGGCTGCACTTGAGGCCACTTGTGGCATCACTGGCGTTGCTGCTCCGGCGTTACTTCTCCCCAAGGCCAAACTCACGCTCCCAGGAATGCATCACGTCCCCATGGAAACACAAATGCTTATTTATTTGACTTGTTTCAGTCTTTTTAAATTTAATTGAATTCCCCAACTCTCTCTTTTTATTTTTTTTTTTTTTTTTTAGGTTATTCGAAGGAAGGAAGGAAGCCCAAACTCGGATGTTTGTTTGTTCTGTCCTGGCCGATGTTCCCTTGGTCGCACTCCAGTGGCTGATAAACCGGCCGGGAAGTGGAGCGTGGAGCACGGCGGAGCCTGGGAAAGGCCGGGACCCCACTTCCCCCGGCCTTACGTCACGGTTTCTCTCTGATTATCTTGGCCCGGGGGCCGCCTCTGCCAGCTGCCTCTGCTCCCTCTGCTCCCTCTGCTCCCGCCTTTGTCACCGGCTCACGGGACCGTGCTTGGTGGGACATCCACAAGAACATCTCCTTGCCGCCCAGACTCCCTCTGCCTGCCCCGGTGTCGCCTCCAAACTCCTGACCCAGGGTGCGGCTGGGACCCACGGCTCACCCCGGCTGTGGGACCGTGGAGAGGGAGAACCGGCATGGATCYGGGATCGGGTGTGGGCTGTGCTCCTCTCACGGACCTTCACCTTCTCCACCCAGGCAGGTCCCACCCAGTGATGTCTGAGGCTGTCACAGACCCCAGGCAGGGGACGATGGGGTGCTCACTGGTCTGAGCAAGGTCAGGAGCTCATCCCGTGGCTCCTGCCATGAGCCATTAGCTTGGAAAGTCTCTCCTTCCTCCAGGCTGGAATAAGTCCCAGAAGCGGGAAATATTTAGAGGATATGGAGTATGAGCCATGGGTGGGGGAGCTGGGAGGTTTGTGTTCCCTGCTCCCTCTTAGGGGACAGGGATGTGGCTCAAGGCAAGGGCGATGGGGGCTGGATCAGCTTGGGAAGCTTCTGAAGCTCCCCTGGGAAGCATCTTCCCTGTGATGTTGGGATGACCTCGTCCCCCAGGATCCCTGGGTTGGGAGACACATTTGGGTGGGCTCAGGAGAGGAGTCCCTGGGAGCTTTGCAGGGTAAATGAGGATGCAGGAGGTACCAGGGGGAGAGGCGTGGTGGGAAATGCTGGAGCAGGAAGGCAAGGGGGCCATCTTTCCTTTGGAAATGGAGCCTTTTACTCTCCATGGTCTTTGCAGCATTGAGGGGCTCTGGAAACCCTCTTTGGGTGTCCCCTCTTTAGGGAAGGACAGGAGGGAATGTGGGTGCACCCCTCTACCCCTCAGGTGATGGTCCTTGTGCAGGAGACTCCAACTTCTCCCAGCCAAGACGACATGAGCAGCTCCCAAACCTCCTCCCTTGGGCACCACATCCCAGCAGCTCTTCTACCTCTTGCTGCTCTGCCATGGAGCAGTTTTTTCCAGGGATCCCAGCAAATTCCCTCATCTCTCCCAGCATCTTAGTGCTTTGGGAAAACAAGAGGGAATTGCTTCAACGATCCAGAGCACCACCATGGGCATCTGGGTCCAGTGAGGAGAGTGCAGGTGGCTGAGGAGAAAGGTCCCTCTCTGCCCATCCTTTGGCACAAGGTCACCGTCCCTTTCCATGGTCCCAGCAACCACTTGGGAGGCTCCCGGCTCTGGCTCCCTTCTCCCAACCCTGTGTGCTTGGCAAAGGGGCCACCCCGAGCTGTGCAGCCCTGTAGAGGAGGGTGGTGGGCACTGGTGGGCACTGGTGGGCACTGGTGGCTTTCCTGGGGCTGAGCGGGGATGCTCCAGAGGGTCCCTGAGCTCTGTGCTGGGCCAGGTGCTCCCCAGCCCCACACGGCACAGCCCTGCCCTGGCTCGCTGCCCGCCGGCCCGGGACCCATTCCAGAGGATAAAATACAGCCTCGGTGCTGCTAATTGGAGCTCTTTCCCTACACTTCCTCCTCTCCCCGTGCCGCCGCCCCCGGCTCCGCAGGGTCAATAAGTGATTCGCATTAAGCGGAGTCTCTGTGGGTTCCGCGCGGCTCCGGCAGCGGCCGGGGCTCTGCCCGGGGCGGGAGGGGGGGCTGCATCCACAGGGTGAATCCTCCGGACCCCCCAGGATGGGASACAAATCCTTGAGCGTCTCCCGCATCGAAAGCTTCTCCCGCCGCGTGGTTCTGCTGCCTTTCCCCGTGTCCCTGGGSTGCCCCTGCGCCTCCTCCATCTCCCCCCCYGCCTCAGCCCCTCTCTCCYCTCCCGACCCCTCCCCTCGGGCTGGCCACCGGCAGACAGCGCTATCGATTTTCCTGGGTCAGCAAAACGCGGCCGCGGGGGGAGCTGGGCGGTGGTGACACGGGAATGGCAGCGCTGGCACTCCGGGGGTGATAACGGAGCCGTCGGGAGAGCTGTCCCCGTCCCGCAGGTCCCCACCAGCACTGAACCCCTTTTTCTGGGACACACAGGTGACTCTTCCTGCCCAGTGCCCCAGCAGCCCCGGTTCGTGACATCCAGTGGCAGGGAAATGCAGCTCCTCCTTGGGATCACTCTGAAAGTTGGGGAGTGGGAAACCCTCAGCCTTGCTTTGGGCATGAGGAATCCTTTGCTCCCTCCAAACAGACCCAGGTGGATCAGGACATGGTTTCCCCAGGGAGCCTGTGATTCCCTAAAGCCTTTTCCCAGCTGGAATCTGACCGTCCCCCCGAGCTGCCTGGGGACACCAGCAGTGGGAGAGGAGCTACATCCAACACTGACACTGGATCCTGGCCTTCTTTCCAGCCTCCTGGAGTGATCCCTGGTGAAGAAGCTTTGGATCATGGTGTCTTGGAAAGCAGTGGCCGACCTGCTTTCTGGCACTGCCCTGGAGGTCTTCCACAGTTCCCATAGGATCTCCCAAATTACCACAGAATGAGGATAAGCCACTGCACTGTCAGAAGTGGTCAACTGAGTCAGGAACCAGGAACTGAYGTAAYTTCCTGATTTCCATGGATATGTGCTTGGTGATGTCCTTCAGAAAGGGAGGAGATGACCAGGGTAGGCAAAGCCAAAATCCTTCCTTTGGACTTCATTCCCTGGGCATTTGTTGTGGAGCAGCAGGGCCTCTCCCAGGCTCTCACTCCCTCCACATCTGGGCCATCACAAAACCTTCAGCCTCACATTCCCCCCGTGGGAAAATGGGATATCCCAGGAAGGACAGGGATGCTGGTGCAGGGATGGGGCAGCAGCTGCACCTTCCCAAGCCTCTCCGTGGACTGAGGGGGAAGGTGACCCTTTACACAGCCAAAATTTCCTCTCTTGTGTGGGGGGTGGATGCTTTTCCTGCCCCAAAGCAGATTTTGGGGGTGAAGGAGATCAGCCTCACCAAGGGTGAGCAGGGGAAGTTGGGGTGAGTCACGTGGAAGCCACATGGAGACTGAGCCCATTAAATCCAGGTTAAATCCAGGACCTCAGTGGCTCCATGTGTCCAAGTTGAGGGTCAGAGCCCCGCTAGGACCCCTGTCCCATGTCCCCAGCTCTGCCCCACGGATCCTGCACGGGCATCACCCCCTGCCCCACCCCTTGTGCCAGGGCCTTGCTCYCTCTCACCCTGCTGGACCCGGGAGCAGCACGGCCACGGGGAGGGGACACAGCCCTGGCACGGGGCTCCCCAGCCCCAAACTGTTCAACAGAACATGTAGTCCCTCCTTGCGAGGGGTCAGCTCTGGGAATGTGGTCCCCAAGCAAGCCACACCCCAATGCCACCCACCCCCAGGGCAGGGGACAAGGGAGTGCTGTGTGTGGGTCGCTGTGTTTTGGGGCAAGGACAGCTCTGCCYGCACCGAGGGCAGCGTGACCAGAGRGCTCCATCCCCCTTGGAGCATCCCTGGGCTCACCCCCCACCCCAGGGACACCCTTCACCCCGGGGTCACCGCTTTGGCTCTGCCGCACAGCCCCTTTCCCCATCCGCCCTGACTTTCCCCCTGCCTGAGCCCAGCCTGGCCCTGCCCCAGCCTTTCCACAGCCTCCTGGGTCCTGCTTGGAGCAGAGGAATGGGATTTTCCAGCCTGGGGTCTCTTTGTCCTCATAAGTGGCGCTGGGGGCGGGCACAGAGGCAGATGAGGGGGTTGTCCCCATCCAGGCTGTGCTCGTCCCACCCTGGCAGTGCAGCATGAGCCAGGTGCACGAGATCCCAGAGCAGGGAATCACCACGGTTTGCCGCTTCCCACTCCCTCTGATCCTTCTGGAGGCAACAGGGAATCCTCTGCCCCTCTGGAGAGGGGAGCAGATCCCTCTCTCCGCCCTGGCTGGAGACCCTCAACCTCTAAGGCATTGCYGGCACCTCAGGAGCTTCTTCCATGCTTCGGGCATCTTCCTGCCATGTGCAATAGGTGGAAATTCCCGGGGGATTTGGGGGCTCACAGACACCCACGGGGAGGTGAGAGATGTCGGGGAGCAACGAGGGATGGGGCGTGAGGGGGTCCTGGCCGTGGGACAGAGCCTCTGTGTCAGCAGAGGAAGGTGAGGAGGTGAGAGAAGGTCAGAAAAGTTTTTGCCTGGCCCGAAAGCCTGAGGCAGGAGGGTCCGAGATAACCACGGTTATTTAATTTATTTTTTCTAAATAAAAAAAAGGAAGGAAGTTAATAAATAATGTAAAGTGGAGAATGCATTAATGAAAGGGAGAGCGAGGCAGAGAGAGGGAGAGAGAGGAAGGGACAGGGCAGAGTGAGAGCGCGGGGAGGGGGGGAAGATATTCCTGCCGGTATCGATTGGATATGATTACATTAGAGCTATCAAATATTCATACTACATTCCACAAGAGGTCATTGTGTGTGTTTTTCCAATTTAGCTCTGCCTTGGTGCAGGCTCCGGGTGGGAAGAGGCTGTGAACACGGCTCCAGCCCCCGGCCCCGGGGCTGCCACTACCACGGCCGCGGGGACGTCACCCACCGGAGTGTGACACGCTCCGGGTGGGATGGGGGGCTGGGGTGGGTGGGAAGGGGGTGCTGAGCTGGCTGCCGGCCCTGAGGGTCCTTCACAAAGCCCCTGAGGGCTGTGGATTGTGTGTGGACACAAAACCGGGGGAGACGCGTGTCCCAGCGCCGGCACCTCGCTCCTCCCCGGCAAACACTTCTGCTCCCTCCCCGGCGAGGTCAGGGCTCGTGGTCACTATTTACTGCCTGCTCCAGGCTGTTCCTTGCCCTTAATGGAACATTTTAGCCGGGATGTCCCTTTGCCAGCCGGGCAGGGTCAGCCCGGGGCACGGAGCCGGGCGGGAGGCGGCTGAGCTGCCGTATGGACGCAGGCAGGGATGTGCGGCACGGCTCCCGCTGCGGTGCCCRTCTGCCCATCGGCTCCGCTCTCCCTGCTTCCATCCTTCCCTCCAGGCCGCCTGTGCCGCCGGGATCCTCCCGAGGGGACAGCCACGAGGGGCARGAACCCACAGAGCTCCTGAATCAGAGACTCGAGGACACAACTCTGCCACGCCTGGGGCGCAACCCTGATCTGCCACCCTGAGGAGGCAGCCCAGGAGCTGCTGCCCGATTTTACTTCCACACGAGGCACTTCCCTCGCCCGTGCCTCAGTTTCCCTGTTTGCCCYCTTTCCTGCAGCATCGCCGGGGCACCGCTGCCGTCCCCTCAGCCCTGCCGAGCCCCCGCCCTCCGCCCGCCGCGGGCGCGGGCGTTGGGAGCCAGCGCTGCCTTCTCTCCTTACATTAATAAAAATTTTACAGCACGGTGGCAGGAAATGCATTTTCAGTTCATCTGCTGCAGCTATTAGATTACCAGGAAATGGCTGGCTGGCCGGCGGCCAGCGCTCCGCAGGGCCACGGCGCGGGGACAAGGCGAGCGGAGCACCGGGAGGAGCCGGTGACATCGGTCCCCATCCCCCTGGATGTCCCCGTGGTGGACCTGGCTGTGCCCACCGGCTCTGCCCGGGTGCCGGGTGCGAGGCTCCTAGGGACGCTCCGAGCTGGAGGGGATGGATCCGGTCCCTGCTGCTTTGGGAAGATGGGATGAGCAGGGGAGGTGTCTCCCGATGGATCTCTGCTCCRTCCTAAAACCAGCAGCGCCCAACTGGCCGCAGGCTCCGCTGTGCTGGGTTCTAGGGAAAAGTGAAAGATTTGGGATTGGGACCGGGGGAAAGTGGGAGACTTGAGGCTGGGAGCTGAGACAGGTGGGAGATTTGGGGCTGGGACTGGTGAGAGATGGGAGATTTGGGGCTGGGACCAGGGGAAAGTGGGAGATTCGGGGCTGTAGCCAGGGACAGGTGAGAGACTTGGCGCTTGGAACTGAGAGAGGTGAAAGATTTGTGACTGGGACCAGGGAGAGGCGGGACATTTCAGACTGGGACAAGGGGGAGATGGAAGATTTGGGGCTGGGATCAGGGAGAGATGGGAGATTTGGGGCTGCGACTGGGAGGRTGCATTCACCGAGTGCAGCACCGCTCTGCATCGACTGGTCATTCCAAGCCGTGGGATTTTTGGATCGCCAGGCTGGGCTGGAGTGGAGCGGAGCCTGGGAAAGGGTTAAATGTGTGTTGTCTGTAAAGGAGCCGGGAGGGGGGGCAGGTGCCGGCTATAAATACCTGTACCTGCCTCGGAGGTGGCAGTGCTAATGAAGGGAGGGAATTGCGAGCAGCCCCTCGGGGAGGGGTGGCAGCAGCAGCAGCAGCGGCTCCAGCGGCTCCGTGGGCCCTGGGGAGGGAGGGACAGACGGGATGGGGTTTTAGGGACCTGTTTTTTAGGCTAGGCAGGGTTTTCAGGAGAGCCCTCTTGGAGGTGACTGCAGCGAGTGCTGGAGCTGCTGTCTACAGGTGGGACAGCTTCATGCCGGGACCCCCCGAGCCCAGCCCARCCACGGGCCCTGGGATCCTTTCCAACATCCTGGAATGATCCTGGGGTCATTTCCCCGTGAGCATCGGGCACCAAAGCAAAGCGCCTTCCTTTGGAGGGGGTGATACCCTGGGGCAGCGGGTGGTCCCTCCCTGGAGCATCCTGGGCTCCAGAGGGATGCTCGAGGCAGCGCCCTGGGGGGCTCAAGCCCCCTCTGCCTGCCCAGCCTCCCAGAGCTCCTGAGCTGGGTGCAGGACGCTGCTTTTGGGAAGGAGGCKACCCCAGCCCTGCCGTGGTGACATCTCCACCTCCACCCCGGTACCCGCGACTGGACGGGAGCGGAGAGGACACCTGGGAAACGAGCGATGGCAAGTCGGGAAGGCAAGGAACGACGGAAGGGAACGGAGCAAGGAAGGGAGCAAAGTGTGGGGAGAAAGGAAGGTCTGAGCCTCGCCGGGGTTTATTAAAGTTTGAGAGAACAGAAACCCTGGTTTGCGTGGAGGGGACCGGCTATTTTTAGCCGTGGGTAGGATGTCAGCTCTGAAAATAGCCCGCTACCAGATCCTAATGAAATCCTCTCTTTGGCTCTCACCCGGAGCGAGTTTGGAGGGGGAGGATCGCTGTCACACCCGCAGCCGAGGAGCTCCTGACATTCACAATGACTCGCCCGGTTTTTTCGTATTTATTTATTTAATTTTTCTCCTCCCCCTCCCCCCCCCTTCCCTCGCCGGTTTCTCCTATTCTTCGCCGGCTCTGCCTTACGCCGAGCAGAGGAGTCACCAGCCAAAAAAGTGACTGCGGGGGCGGTGCTGCTTAGCTACGGCCAAATCCCAGCAGCATGTGACCGGCTTGGCAATTTAATACGGAGCCCTGCTCCGCGGCACACGCGCGCCCGAGTTAAAGTGACATTGAAACGGGCACTCCAAGCGCTGAAGGCACAGAAATCGGGGGGAGCCGCCTCCCCTCACCCCCCCCCGCATCCATCCCTGGGGAGCGGGATTTGCTCCCTGGGGTGTGGGAGCGGGAAGGGTGGTACCCGGGTGAGGGGGGATGCTCGGGACAGGGCTTGGGAGGGAGCAAGGGTCGGGAGAGCTGCTGGGGCGGGTGGTGTGGGGAGAGCCGAGCAGCCTGGAGCATCAGCGGGATGGGATTCCTGGTGCGCGTGGGATACCTGGTGTATATGGGATGCCTGGTGTACATGGGATACTTGGTACACATGGGATGCCTGATGTATATGGGATCCCTGGTGTATATGGGTTACCTGATGCATATGGGATATGTGGTGTACATGGGATACTGGGACACGTGGGATATCTGGTACATGTGGGACACCTGGTGTACATGGGATGCCCAGCGCATCTGGAATACCTGGTGCACGTGGGATACCTGGTGTACATGGGATATCTGGTGTATATAGGATAGCTGGTGTACATGGGATACCTGCTGGACATGGGATACCTGCTGGACATGGGATGCCTGGTACATGTGGGATACCTGGTGCACATGAGATACCTGGTGAATGTGGGATACCTGATAGACGTGGGACACCTGGTGTACGTGGGATATCTGGTGTATGTGGGATATCTGGTGTCTATGGAATACCTGGTGTACCTGGGATACCTGGTACATGTGCTGGATCCCAGTCCGGGATTGCTGAAGAAAACCTGGAACAGCGGGTGGTGACTGCTCCCAGGAGAGATCAGGGATCACCCAAGGAGCATCACAGGGAGCATAGGACAGAGAATCCAGGGAGAGAGGGCCCTGAGGGCTTGGGGACAGAAGAGACACCCATGGGAGCATCATGTCCCCACCAAGGCAGGGCGAAGGTGCCACACAGGCACAGGTTGGRTGAGCAACGTGTCTTGCAGGGGCAGGGTGTGACTTGGCAAAGGGCCTGGAGCTCCAAGGGCTTTTTGGGGACATTCAGGGTGTGGAGGGTGCAAACCCTTTGCCACTTGATTCCCCAGTGGGAAKGTAGCAGTGGGTTTGGGGTGGGATCCAGCTCCAGAGCTGTACCACGGGCACAACAGTGCCCAGACACCTTCCAGGGAGCTGGAAGAGGGACTTAACAATTCCCAAAAAAGGAAATGCTTGTGTTGACCACGCCTGGATATCTCAGTGCCTCTTCACCCACCCTGCTCAGCTCCCCCAGGAGCTCAGGGTCGGAGTTTCACCTTCGGAGTCACCACTGCTCGAGCCACGTCTGGTTGCTCTCTTGGGAGGGAGACGTGGTTTTGGGCAGGGACCTCGTGGGGACAAACATGTTCTCTGAAGATGAAGAGCTGCTGTGGAAGTGCAGCCTTCCATCGACCACGGAATCATGGAACGATTTGGGTTGGAAGCCACATTAARGATCCCCTAGTCTCAACCCCCTACTTTCCACCATCCCAGGTTGCTCCAGGCCTTGTCCAACCCGGCCTTGGACAATTCCAGGGATGGGGCAGCCCCAGCTTCTCTGGGAACCTGTGCCAGGCTCTCCCCACCCTCACGGTGACGATGCACCGGGACACAACCACGGCGCTCGCTGTCCACAGCGGGACCTGGGAAACCACRGCCTGGGAAATCATGACATGGAAATCATTGCTCCTGCCCTCCTGCCCCCTGGGCTGGGTTGAGGGGCCGGATCCCTGCTCGCTCCAGGCGCTGGATGGTGCCCCTGGAGACGGCTGCTCCTGCTCGGCGCGGGGCCGGAACCATCTGCATCAATGAGTCAGCAGGACCCACTTAACACTTCCCCGGCAGGATCTGCTCCTCTCTCCCGACAGAATGGGCAGCTCTGGCAGGCTCTGGCAGCGTGTTACAATCTCAGCTCATTAAGGGACGCATCCTGAGCGCTTTATTGATGTTTTATGCTGCCTGGCTCCATCTTCAGAGGGAAACTCTCATTGCAGTCAATGACTACACCTCCGGGCGCTGCAGGCTGAGCGCGGAGCTCCGGATCCGGCTCCCGGAGAGGCAGGCTCAGCTCCCACGGCTACGCTGCAAACCGCGGGGTTTCACCCCAAAGCGGCGGAGAAGCGTCTCGGGGACAGGATCCCCGTTTTCTTTCCGGGGACTAGGGAATGTTCAAAAGGAAAACGCAAGGAAGAGGTTGGTTTTTTGCCTTGCTCAGCCCTCTCTCTCTGTGCAGAGGAGCCGCATGACAGGGAAGGGAAATGGTGTTTCCTCTCCCCCGGCGCTGCCGTCTGCTCAGCCGGGTGGGTGTACCTGGCCTCCTCCCCACGGCGTGCTGGGAGCCACATGTCCCCCACCTCGGGAGAATCACAGTCCTTTAATAAGTTCCCCGGCGCTGGCTGTTGCTTCTGAAAAGCTCGTGGCACTGTCTGGCTTCAAGTGGCTTTTACATAATACAGACTGTCAGGCTAGATGAGCATCACGGTCCCTTCTGGCCCTAAAATCTGTGAATCTCCAAATTAGAGGGCACCAGCACCTCCTTGTTTCTGGCTGATTGAATCAGGGGAATCGCGTGTTCTCTTTCTCCTCTCTCTTTTTTTCCTCCCTCCCCTGCATCATCTTTAACTGGAGGTGAATTACCCTCCCCCTGAGCCCAGGCTTGGCAAACAGCAGCAGGAGAGAGCAGACAGCTTCAGCCTTGCTCTGGGATATCCTTCCCTCCACTGCCCGCTCCGGGGCTGATCCCCAGGGGTGAATGGTCTGGCTGTGGGCACAGGCAGGGCTGGAGCTGGTCAGGCTCAGAGGCGGCTGGAAAATCTGTGTGGAAAACAGTGCTGAGCTCTCGTGATGGTTTTAAAATCACGACTGAGTTCTCCAGGCTCCAGACCGAGCTGGCTTGGGTTTGTGACCAAGGTGTGGGTCTAGAACAACACTTTTTGGGAAGGGAAAGGAAAGCGAGTGACTCCCCACGTGTTTGGGGGTGCTGGGGATGTGCGGGGGGAATGGGAAGAGCAAGGCSGGGAGGAATTGTTGCTGATCTGTGGGGATTGCTGGGGATGGGGGTTCCCTAAATGCAGGGATCTGCAGAAGGAGCAGGCTCAGCTGGMGTTGGGAACCCCGGGATGCGTGGCTGCCATCTCAATCCCGGTGTCCCGGTGCTCTCAGCTGCCCAGGCAGGACATGCACGGACAGCCTCAAATAGAAATGGGACACCCAGGAGCTGCTTCTCCCCATCCCTTTGGGCAGGACCCCAGGGGCGTTCAAGGTGGCGGATTTCAGCTGGGATGAGGAGTGGAACCCATCCCGAAGGTGAGCTGGGAGGAGCTGAGGAGGGGCAGAGTGTGGGGCACGGTGGGGCACAGCCGAAGGAGGGGTGTTCAATCCCCGCTCCCACACACCCCACACGGCGAGAGACGGCCAGAAACCCACAGAAGCCTCACACCTCCCTCTGCCACAGCTCATCAGGGGGAACCACATCCCTCTCCCRACAGCCCAAACCCCTCCGAGCCAGGGGGGGCTCCATCCCAGACCCTTCCTTTGGGAGCGGCTCCAAACTTCGCCGCTTTGCAAACGCGCTCGGGTTCGCAGCCCTCCTCTTCAGCGATGCTGTGGTCAATAACTCACCAGGAGGCTGCTATTCTCCCTCCGCTTCCCACCCTCCCACTCCTCCCGGGAGCTCTGCATTCATGCCTTTTTGGCCCTCCCTCGGCAGCGAGCGAGGAATAAAGCGGCGCCGGCTGAGCACGACGCAGGCTGCGCTGGGATGCTGGGAGCCAGCGAGGGAAGCCTGAATCACCGGCACCTCAAGGTGGGAGTGAGAGATTTGGGCTGGGAGAAAGGGAGGACATCACACGTGCTCCCGGGAGTCAGGTGCTCCCAGCCAGCTGGCTGGGAATTGGGCAGCTCGGATCCTTTCTGTGCCTTTAAAGACGGAGCTGGGAGCGATGGGGAGAAGAGGAGGGGCCGGTGGGAGCGCAGAGGGATTGAGCCTGGAGGCTGTGAGCTGGAGCTGAGGGATGCTGTCAGGGACTCGTTCTTCTTGGAGCAACTCCTGGAGGAGCATCCCTGGTGGGATCCCATGGAGATGGGGAAACGCTCAGCCCAGAAATGCCTGAAAATTAAGCTGGAAATGCTCAACTGGGCACCGTGTGGGAGAGTGGAGTCACTGGCCCCAGCTGGGGAGGATTCCAGTGCTTCTGCTGGCATCAGCTGGGAGGGAGCCCCCGAGGTCCGTGCGACCTCCCTGGTTTTGTCCCCATCTGTTAGAGCCACGGGCGGCAGAGCCGGATTTATCACCCTCATTCCAGGTCCTTTCCTCCCCTCTGTCCCCATCCTGCTCTCACACACACAAACCCTGTGTTTCCCGTCGAGCCTGGGGACCTGCCCGCCCCGAGGGGGTCCTGTGCTGCTGGGGACCTGGCCGGGGGGGCTGAGGGCTTGGTGGCTGCAGCTTCACATGCCTGAGACAGGCTCTGAGCCCTCCCTGAGCTGGGGGTGTTGCTTTGCCTATCCGGTGAACGCTCCCAGAAAGGATGGGTGACCACCCTGGAAGTGTTGAGAGGAAGGGAGGGAGGGTGGGGGCTCTGGTGGGGTCCATAGGTGACGTCAGTGTCATCAAGGGGGCCTCGTGTCTTTGGGACTGTCAAACCAGGTCCGATTTGCTTCCAAATGGGGATGAGAGGTGTCACAAGGATCCTTGGTGCTCCTGAGCCATGGGCAGAGAAAGCAACAGGGAGGGAGCATCCAGCGACTTGGGAAAACCTCTGGGGTGGAAGATGAGGTCCTGCTTGGACCTTGAGTCCAAGCTGTTTGTTTCTGGGAGARCGGGGTGTGTGGGCTGGTTCTGTGGGTCTCGGTATGGAAAAGCCACTTTCCAGCCYGAGTGTCTCTTACAGGAGATGATTCAGGTGTGGATTTGGACTTTTGGGAAGTATCTGGGATGGAAGTATCTGGGCTCTCCCTGGTGCTTCCTGGGAAGACGTGAGCTGGGAAGAGCAGGTTGGACTCGACGACCTTAGAGGTCTTTCCCCACCTTCTCCGCGGCTCTGTGAGGTGACTGCGCCCCTTTCACAGCGATTTACGGCTCAAACCCCAGGTGACAGATCCCGGGAGTCGCTCCYGGCCCTTTGCAGCCCATCCCGACACGACCCGCCCGCGGTGCCACGCCGACCCCGAGCCGTGCCGTGACGCTGCCCTGTGTCCCCGGGGGGGGCCGTCCCGGTGGGCGCGGGGGGAACACCGGCCCGGGGGGCGCAGGGAGGGCCGCGGGGCCCGGGGCGGACGGAACCGTTCGGATAGCGGCGGAGCATCCCGCGGCGGGGCCGGGCGGCAGCGGCGCCTGGGGAGCGCCGCGGGGCTCTGCGGGGCCGCTAATGGGCCGAGTCCATTTCAGCGGGATGACGCCACTTGGGTAAAGCGTTAAGAGCTCCGGGAAGGCAGCGCAGAGCGAGGGGGAGCGCGATGCTCCCGGGCAGCGCCAGGTCCCTCCCTCCCTCCTCCCTCCATCCCTCCTCCTCCTCCCTCCTCCCAGCCTCCCGTTCCCACCGAGCGCGGGGCCCCCCCGCCGCTCCCGCTGCCCGCGGCGCGGGGCTCGGCTGCGGGGCCGGGGCCGCCCCCGCCGCCCGCCCCGGGGCTGCCCCCGCCGCGCTCGGGCTCCGCGGGCGGATGGACCGGCGGCGGCGGCTGCGGGGTGAGTCCGCCCGGCGCGGACACGCGTGGGCTGCGGGACGGCGGCGGAACGCGGCGGGGGGACGCGCGGGGGCCGGCCGGGCGGGGGTCCCGGGCACGCCGTGAGCAGCGGGGATGGGGGTCCCGGACGCGCGTGGGCTGTTCCCGCGGGGACGCGGGGTCCCTGGATGCGCGCGGGCTGTGAGCGTGCGAGGGAGCTGCGGTTCCGTGCGGTGGGGGTTGGGGTCCCGCACACGCGTGGGGTGCGCGTGGTGGGGCTGGGGGCTGCGTGCGGCTCAGAGTCACGCGTGGGTTGTCCCGCACACGGGCGGGCTGCGGGCGCGGCGGTGCTCGGTGGTCCTGGAGACGCGGGGGCTGCGTGTGCGTGGAGGGGCTGCGGGACCGTGCCGGGTCCGAGCCCCGCGTGGGCTGCGTGACGAGTGGGGCTGGGGGCTCAGCCTCCCCCAGCACCCCGCTCCACCCCGCAGCACCCAGACAGGGCGAGGGGGTCCCTTTGCTCCCACCTGGCGCCCTGAGCCGCTTGCCCCCCGCTCGCAGCCACCTCCAGCCTGTAAATCATTTGCTTTTACGATCCCTCCTCTGGCCCATTATCACACGAACTTTATATGTTTGGGGCTGGTGGTGGCCATAAAGCTGGCCCGGTTTCCGGGGCTGGCATGCCCGCCTGGCAGGCAGGGTGTGAGGAGGAGGCTGGGGGGACGCTGCCCCCGGCCCCCCCAGCCGGGCAGGTAGGCAGGGAGGGGTGCAGCAGAGCCCCGGGGATGCTCAGCCCGGTGGGGCTGGGATATGGACTGGCTGCAGCCCTGGAATCAGGCTGGAGCGGGAAGGGCTGGGAGTGAGCGGGGGGCACTGGGCTAGCCCGTGGCAGGGGGAGGAGGAAGAAACAGGGTCCCAGCTCTGGTCATTCAGTCCCTCTGGAAGACCCACAGATCCTCTGTTCGGGTCCCCTTCATTCCCAAAGGGACATTTGCCTCCTCCCAGCCAGTGAGTCCGGGTCCACGTCTGATCTCTGCACCTGGGAATCACAGGTCTGGGGGCATTTGGGCCAGTGCTGGGGCTGCTCCCAGGATCTGTCTTTCCCAGGATGCTGTATCMGAGCCCTGACCCCAGATCCGGAGTGTCCGGCACAGCCGATGGCCARCTCCTCTCTGTCCGTGTCCCTGGGGCTCGGTTTCTCCTCGCAGTGGCCCTCCCACCCACGCCCAGCTCAGGGGTTTCCTCCTGAGCTGCAGCTGTTCATAGGATTKGGGGTACCTGTGCTGGGCCAGCCCTTGGGCTGCTCTGTATCTCCCAGCTCCGCTGGCTCCATGGCAGCAGGACCCTCTGTGGGGTCTCTCCCTTTGGGCCTCCCTGTGGTTCAAGCCCCCCCAGGACCCTCATGGGGGTCTCACTGTCACAGTCTGAATGCCCAAGTGCTGAGCCCAGGTGAGCAGGGATGGACACCCAGGTGTGAGCAGCTGTTCCYGGGCTGGAACCAGCATCATCCCCGGAACAATCCCATCCCGATGGGATCTGGGTCGTGAGGGATGTGGGAATGCACCGAGGCTGCTCCCTGCTCCCCTCTGTGTGGTTCCAGCTGCAGACTGAGATGGCTCATCCCYCTTCAGGGGTCTGGGGGGCTTCAGGTCCCCAGCCTGTGCTTCAGTAAGACCTTCCCAGGTGAGAGGCTTGGTGGCAGCGGGTGACAGCCACGAGAGCTTTGCCTCTGGCCTGTTCCCATCCTGTCAGGGTGCTCACAAACCTTCCCCCGCTCAGCCGTGCCCTCCTAATTCACCTTGGCATTGCCGTGAAGGAAAAGGGTGCCCAAATCTCTTCGGGTGCCCCGGGCGAGCGACTCCTCAGTGTCTGTGTGTCCCCTCTTGGGGAATCGCACGGATGGGGGAAAACCCCAAATCTGAGCAGATCAGTTGCCTTTTCTTTCCGGGGAGGGGGATGGGAGAGACGAGATCTTGCTTGAACAGTCAAAGTAAGTTGCCTTTGCTTTTCCCTGCTCCTCAAGGTCAGCCTAGCTAATGAAAATCAATCTTCCCTCTGCCTCTCTCTGCTGCATGAGCAGATTCTACCTGTGGCCCCTTCACCTACTTGAAAGCGGCGGCCGCCCCGTCCTGCTGAGCGCGGGCAACGCCGGAGGGAGCTTCCTCCTGGAGCAGCGTCTTCCTGCGGGCCGGGCACCGCCACAGTATCCGTGTCACTGAGGGATCACTCCTGTGATCTGCCAGCCGAGGACGGCTTTGTCCCGGGAAGCTGGCTGTGCACGGGAAGCGCGCATCCCACATGGAAATCTGGGCTGGGAGCGCTGAGGGGGGCAGCTCGCGGCCGGGCTCTGGCACGCAGCGAGTGGTGTCCGTCCTCCGGGCGCTCCCGGGCAGCTCCGTGTGCGGGCGGCAGGAGCGGGAGGGCTGTGTCTCCCTCGTTCCCGCGGCCGGGAGCTGTCCGGTGGCTCCCCGCGCCCGCCGCTCCCTCTCTCCTCTCCCAGCCCCACCCCGACGCCGGTGCGAGGTCTGGGTGAGGAGGGTTTGGCGATGGAGCCGGTGTCACGGGGCCAAACTCGCCAGGAAGGGGAGCTGTGGGACACGGGGGTCCTCCCTGCCCCRCCCCACGGCCCCCAGGGGTGCTGATGTTCCCGGACGCGGCGGGTTCTGCTCCCGGCGCTGCCGCTCGGGAAGTGCCGTTTCCTGACAAACACGGCAAAGGGCAYGGCAGCGCGGGGCGAGGGCACCACGGGGCTTGCCTGTGCCAACGCTGCCCTCCCTCGTGTCTGTGCCAGGATTAAAGGGAAACCTGCCCTTCCCGGCGCTCCTGACGGGGATAAATCGGCTCCTGGGCTGTGGGTGGGATAACGGGAGTCTGCAGTCCACCAGGAGTCTGTGGGATAGTCCTGCCCTTGGCCAAGCGTGGGGCTCCTTAGTTGCAATTGGTTGCAATTTCATCCCTGGAATTGTTCGAAAAAACTGTGGATGTGGCACTTGAGGGCATGGTTCAGGGKTGAACACGGTGGTGGTGCTGGGTTGATGGCTGGAATTACTGATCTTAGAGGGCTTTTCCAACCTTAACGATTCTAATTTGTCACTGCGGCTGCCTAAAGGTAACTGTGTCCAGATTCCACATCCCAGTGCTCCCAGCGTGTGCAGGGAACGGGAGCAGGAGGCTGCCCAGGGTGTGCTGGGAACTCCCAAAGCGGATAGCCCCCTGCCCTGAGGGAGATGCCATTCCCAGCTCTGTCATGCCTCTGGATAAGTCACCGCTTCCCATTTCCCCTCTTCTGGAGAAGGCCAGCACGCGTCCCTGGGGACGGGGAAGGAGGTGCTGGCGAGGGGTGGGAAATCCTCTGGAAGAACACGAGAGGCTCAAAAGCACAGGGAGAGGCTGTGCCCGCCGGGGTTGAGGGGCAGATCCAGCGGCCCTTGCCTTTGGGATGTGTCCAGCCTAAGTATTCCCAGGCCCAGAAACACTCCGGGTCTGATTGTTGGAAATCCTGTCATTTGGAATTCTCCAGCCAGCCTTTGTGTCCTGCTTTGGTTTAGTGGAAGTTGTCCCTGCCCATGGCAGGAGGCTGGAACGAGACGAGCTTTAAGGTCCCTTCCAACCCAAACCGGTCTGTGATTCTCTGATTTGGACGGACGGATCACGTAACGGGAATATCTTCTCTCTTCCCGCCCCACCCTGTAGGATTTTTAGATGTGCCCTGATGCCGCAGGGTCTCCCGGCTCCCGGAAATGCAGCTCTCTTCCAGCGTGGCCGAACTCAGCCGTGACGAGACCATGGACCCACCCGCCGAGGACTTCCAGCAGGTCCTGTCCATCGACCAAATCCGCTCCATCCGCGCCAGCAACAACTACGTGGAGAGGCCGGCGGCGCGCTTCCAGCAAACCCGCTCCAACCCCTCCCTGTCCCAGCCGCCGCACAAGCAGGAGCGCTCCCAGGACCGCCCGGCGTCTTCCACCTTCCAGGACCTGCGCCGCAGCCACAGCCAACAGCAGCAGGCGCCGCCTGCGCGGCCGCACCTGAGCCGCTCCAGCACGGCCAGCTCGGTGTCGCAGAGCACCGCGGCGTCGGAGCAGCGGCTCCTGGGCGGGCTGACGCCGTCGCACTCGGGGCACTCGCTGGTGCGGACGCAGCCCCGCGGGGAGCCCAAGGCCGAGGAGTCGCCGGCCAAGGGCGGCGCGGAGCGGGCGGCGCCGCACGGGCACCTGGTGCTGTGCGAGGCGTGCGGGCGCTGCCGCTGCGCCCGCTGCACGGCCGCCCGCAGCCTGCCCTCCTGCTGGCTCTGCAACCAGCGCTGCCTCTGCTCGCCCGAGAGCCTGCTCGACTACGGGACGTGCCTGTGCTGCGTCAAGGGGCTCTTCTACCACTGCTCCACCGACGACGAGGACACCTGCGCCGACGACCCCTGCTCCTGCGGGCCGGGCTCCTGCTGCGCCCGCTGGGCCGCCATGAGCGCGCTGTCCCTCCTCATGCCCTGCCTCTGCTGCTACTTTCCCACCCTGGGGTGCCTCAAACTTTGCCAGCGGGGCTACGACGGCCTGAAACGCCCCGGCTGCCGCTGCCAGAGCCACACCAACACGGTTTGCAGGAAGATCTCGTCCTCCAGCGCCACGCCCTTCCCCAAAACGCTGGACAAGCCGGTATGACCCTCCCGAGGAGGAGAAGCGGGCTTTGCTCCTCTTCCTCCCCTTCCTCCTCCTCCTCCTCCTCCTCTCTCCTCCGACCCCCTCCTCCCTCGGCTCTCTCCGCTCTGCAGCGCTCCCCCCTACCCACCGTCACCTTCCGGGATCGAGACGGGTGAACCGGGGGTCCCCCAGGCTTTGGGGCGCCCTGGCCGTGCGGCCGGGGCAGCTGGCACCGAGCTGGGGGGTAACGGTGGTTTTGCACATGCGGGAGAGGGACAGGAGAGGCACAGTGAGCTGAGGGTGCCCTCCTTGGCTGTATCCCACAGGGAAAGGTGATCCAGAGGGTCCTTGGGACTCCACCCCCACGGGAAGGGTGACCAGGGGGTCCTCAGGACTCTGCCCTCAGCAGGTTTGGGAGCTGCCCCACAGCGTGGTCCTTATCCTTGGGGAAAAGGGACAGATCAATGCATCCTTGYGCAAGATCCCCTCGGCAGCCAGACCTCCTCCTGCCACTCTTCCTGCCTCTCCAGCACTTTCCGTGGGTGGCCTTTCTCCTCTCAGGTGGCCRTAGGTCCTGTCCCCAAGGGGCTGGGTGCCACGGGGTCTCAGCAGTGGCAGTGGCTTCCCTCCAGGTTTCGAAGCTGCCGGGGGAAGCGAGCAAGCTCCAAAACGAGGTGGCACCGTGTTTTTCTGTCTCAAAGAGGAAGAGAAGGTGTGGGAAGCTTTAGAAACCTTCTGGCAGGGGAAGGAGCTATCGGAGGCAGCCCAGCCCACTCGCTCCTGCCCGACTGCAGCAAGGGAAAGGTCCCCTCTGGGATTTGGCTGAGAACAAGGAGCCGGTAGGAAATTGCCATTCATTTCTCCAGGCCTTGGAGGGCTGCCTGAGGTGGGAGCTGCCGCCTGGCTCCATCCCCCCACCCGGCAGATGCCACAGGCACCGGCTCCGTGCTCGAGCCCCGATCTGGTACCTTCCACCAGCACTGAATTCACTTTAGAAAAAAATATGGCAAAGCCAACTGTGAGCAGCCACCGCTCCGGGGACTCCCCAGCGGGGGCTTCTGTCACCCTGCCTCGGGCTGCAGACACGGAGAGCAGAACTGGGGACCCCGACCTTCCCTCCCTGCAAAGTTCCCTTTGAGTCCTCGCCTGGCTGAGGGGGTCCTGCCGCCCAYGGACAACCGGGAACGGGGCTGGAGCAAGCCCCGGGGCTGGGCCATCTGCGGAGCAGACGGACGCCGGAATCCGGGTCAGGGCTCCGCGCTCCCTTGCTGGGATGATAATGAGCCCGACTGGTTGCTGTGGTTGGGGCAGTCCTGGTGGTCCTGGGCTCGGCCCCATCTCCGTGTGGTGCCAGCTCCTGGTCGTGACCCCGCTGGCGCCGTTCGGGGGAGTTTGGAGCTGGGATGGAGTCCTGGAGCTGGGCTCTGCCTGCCTGTCCCTCCTCCCGGGTGTGAGAGCGCAGAGAGAAGCGAAAGGTTCCCCTGGAGAAATATATGCAACACGTCCCTGGGCCTCTCCACGACCCTGCTCCCGGGGCTCGTCCGTCGCCTCCTCCCGGCCGCCTCTTCCCGTAGAGTTCTGTGGATCTATTTTTGTATATATAAATATAACGGTAGGATGGGTAGGTCTATCACTAATAATATTCCTGATACTGCTGTGAACGGTGCCAGGTACAAGGTTTGGCTTCCTGGTGCACTTGCACATGCTGGAAAAGATGATTTCCCAGTCTGTCCGTTGCTAATCCCAGACGCTTCGTTCCTGGGTGGTCGGGAGAGGGGGAAAGGGAGGTGTACGGAGTGTCTGGGGGGTCTGCTCTGCAGGCAGGGGTGGGATTCGGTGCTGCGAGGTGAGGCAGAGGTGGAATCTCACGGTGGGATTCCTCTTTTCCATCCATTCGCTTTCTAAAAATCGTGGTGGATCCAAGCTCCCTCTGCTGCGGGGAAAAGCGGTTCCAGGGAGTGATTCATCCCGCCTGGAGCATTATTCATTCAATCCTGTGCTGGCAGTGYCTGGCTCCCTTCGCTCAAATGGCACCCAAACACTGAGCTCGAGGTTCCCTGTGGAAGGGGGGATGAATCCCATCCCTGGTGGGAAGTTTGTGCCGGAGAACGTTATGGACGTGAGTGAAATCCTCTCCCGAATTTCACCYGGAGCCTGAGGCAGGATATGGATCTGGCCATGAGCTGTGGGGATCTCAGGGTGATGCTCCAGGATCTCCTGGCATTAGGAAGGGACAGAGCCCTATCCGTGCATTGTGCATCCCTGAGGCCAGCCTGGATTCTGGAATCATTCGGATTTTAAGGCCATGACCCTCTCAGAGGGTGCCCTGTAGGTGTGTGGACCCCTCTAAGATCAGGCCACATCCCCGTGGCAGCACATTTAAAATATATTGCAAATATATTTATCCATACGCCAATAATTGCTTGGCTCCCTGCTTCCAAGCCATGTTGTGGGGAGACACTTCCACCAGGAGTCTCCTTCCTCTGGAAGGCTCAGCTCACTCCTCTATTGGTGCTGATTAAACTCCTTCTCCATCAAAAGCAGAGAGCGTTTTTAGGGAGAAAAGGTCCCTTTTTCCCTGCGGGTTGGAGGAACCGTCTCCCTTGAATGAGAATGTGAAACAGCTCATTGAAACTTTTTAAAGAAAACTAATGAACAGAATTTTCCAACTTGCTCTACTTTGATTTTTTTTTTTTTTTCCCTTTTTTTCCTCCTGCTTTTTAAACGGATCCCGCTCGTAAATTTAGTTACCACCTCTGTATCTTTGCGATTCATTGCTTCCTCTCCTGATGGTGGAATGACTCAACATGTGAAGCTTCATCATTTTCACGGCCTCCCGAGTCATGCGAGCGCGGGGTGACCTCCCCCAGGTGCCGGAGCCGGGGGATGAGGGGAAGGCTGCCCGTGGAGCGGCTCCCCGGAGCCAGCTCCGCTTGGCACGGCCGGGGCAGCACATTTCCCTTCAGGAATTGGGGGGAGGCCAGCGCTGCCAGGAGCCTTCCACCTAATGGGCTTTTTCTGGGTCAGTGCAGAAGCTCTGTCCCTACCGGGGAATGGTGCCACAGCCTGGTGAGGGATCAGGAGCACGGCCAGGGCTCTGGAATGTCTCGTCTCCGCGGAACGACGAACCCGGGAGATAYGTTCTGGGGAATGCTGGGCATGGAGAAGGGAAGGGATTGAAAAGCTGCGTAGATGTGGCGCTTGGGGACGTGCTTGGCCAGGGCTGGGTTAATATTTGGACTCAATGGTCTTAGAGGGCTTTTCCCATGGGAACGATTCCATGATTCTGGAAAGTGGAGAGGAGGAGAGCCCCRGCTGGGCACGGGGGGCTGTCAGACCAGCGCAGGGCTTGGCTTTGCCTGAGGGCAAAACCACATCCAGCACTTGCAGGATCCGAAGGAGTCCAGCTTGTTGGTCCCTGCCCTGCTCCTAGGAGCAGGTGCCTTCACCTGGAATTCCTGCTTCCCGCTCCAKCCAGGGGTCCTCAGCACATTCCCTCAGCAGACAGGAGAGGCTGGGAAGCGCCAAAAGCTCTCCAAGGAGAAGCACCCAAAGCTCTGCTTTCCCGAGCCCGTCTGTGATGGGAAAGGCTGTGGGAAGCCTCACATCCTTCTCCTGGGCTTTCTCTGGGGCCTGATGTGTCCTTTTTGGGTTTTCTCTCACATGCAGAGCCCTCTGTTCCCACCCCRGGGATGGATCCGCGTGGTGAGGGAGCGTTCCTGGGTTGTTGTCTCTCCTTTGCCAGGGAACGTGCAGGGCTGGGGGTGGATTTAGGCAGGGAAGGCGATCCAGGTGCCAAAGGAGCAGGAGGCAGGAGCTGCTGAGCAGGACCTGAGCTCCCCCTGCTCTGCTCCCCATCCACAGCCTCCTTTTCCCACCCAGAAGTCCAAAGCTCCGTCCATGCAAGAGCTCCTGATGTTTGCTTTCTCCAAGGCTTCCCTTGGTCCCTTTCCCCTCCTTTCCAACTGGAAATCAGTCCCAGCACCAGTGGGGACCAGGCTGGAGTGTCCCTCCCATCCCGGCTCCCAACCATCCCGGTGGAAGGACCAGAGAGGTCCTTGGGCTGCTCTCCACCYATCCCTGAGAAACATCAGTGCCTCAAAGAACAGGAGGAAGCTCTCTGTGACTCTCAGATTCCCATAAAATCCCACTGAGTTCCCTCTTCCCCATCCCCAGGGGTGAACCCAAAGACTGGAGGGCAAATGCCATTGACTAAAAGATGCCAAAACCTGGAATAACAGATTAGGAATGGCTCTGAAGTGTGGTAGAGAGGGATGAGCTGGGATATGGGGGAGCTGCTGTGGGATTTGCACAGGGRAGGAGCCCACTGTGCCCCAGACTCGCCATTCCCAGCATCCCCCATTGTCGCTCTGTCTCGGGGGTGTTCCGAGGCTGGAGAAACCTGGGAGGTCTTCAGTTTCTGGAAGGTCGAATGTTCGTGATAGGAATGTGATAAGGGCTGGACCCCCACCCCAAAGCTCATCCTTGGTCTTTAACAGGATCCAGTTCAGGCTTGGGTCCTCCAAGGAGCCCCTGAAGCCCTTGGGATGCTCCCTGGTCCAGGTGGGCCAAGCCTGAGCTGGGACTTCTTGGGGCTTCGTGAGCTTTGGGGGATTTCTCCGTGAGCATCAGGATCCCTTGGGGATCCTCCGGAGCCAGGCTGGGAGCTGGGAGGTGGGATCTGTTCTCCTGCTTGAGGTGAAGTATCCCCTGAGGCCAGGGATTCCTYGGAGGGGCAGTGSGGGCAGGAGGGCTGCAGGRTGGAYGGGAGGAGWTMGGGATGCTCYAGGGCAGAGGGAATGTGACAGGGAGGCAGCGCTGGGTCCCTCTCCTGCTGCACCCAAGGCTCTGGCACGAGCAGGACCAACCCCCCCRGAGAGCTGGGCCTGGGAGAGGAGGTTCCACACCCTCCATCCCGAGGTCATCCCGAGCCCCAAGCCCGGCCAGTCCCCACCTTGCCCCCATCCCCCCGTTCCCTTGGGATGCTCTCCTGGCGGTGGCTCCACATCCTCCTCCTCCTCCCCACGTGTCCTCAGCACAAAGTTCTCCTTGGAAGCTCCACAGGAGAGCCCCAAGCCCGGATCCCGAGGCCCTGATCCCGAGTTTCTGGGTACACAGCCCTTCTGTACAGCSTGTAAAGATCCCTCCCCGGCTCCCTCCGTTCCAGTTCCTTTCTATAAGGTATAATATATGTTTATAACCTGATGGCTGGTTTTTTTTTTGGACAATACTCTTGTACCTTTTAAGGGAAAAAAAAAAAATAAAAAAAACCAAAGTATTTATTTGAAAAGTTTATTTTAAAGATAAGAAAAAAAAAAATAACCTATTTATTTTACTGCACCCTCTTCTGTTTGGTTTCCTCCTCTTGCGAAGCTGATAACTGTTACAGAACCACTGCTGAGGTGAAAGAAGTGATTCTATGGGTGGCTTCACAAGCCCACTTAGAGCAACTATTCAATAAAAATATATATTAATTTTGAACGTGGTCTCGTCCTTGTCTCCCTGGTGGCCGGGGCACGGCTCAGGCTCTGGCTGGGGTGCTGGATGCGTGGGCGGGGACTGGGAGCTGGGGGGATCATCCTGATCTCCGTGAGGTCTCCCCTGGGAGCCTCCTCCTGATGATGCTCAAACCTCCAAAATTTCAGGGTGGACTTTCCTGCTGCAGCTGTCCCAGATCCCTGGCAAAGGGCAGGAACAAAGAGAGGGGGACTTAGGTAAGAAATCCCTGAGGATTTGGGGGCTTTCAGTCACTCCACAGAAATTCCAACACGCTCCCAAAGTGTGTTTGGAGGGGGGGTGAGGCCACGGGGCCATGGACATCTTCTGCAGGAGGAGCTGCTGCTGGGACCTGGCTCTTTCCCCACCAGGCTGAAGGTACCTTGGAGATGGATTTAGCCCAGAAAAGGAGGAATTTGGGTCACACCCCAGCAGTTCCGGGGCCGGGCTGGTGCCTGTGCTCTCTGTGCCCACCACAGAGCTGTGGTTCCCAAACCCTGCCCCTCCAGGGCCCTGACACTGCTCGGCTTGGGGGGCTCTCTGTTCTCCCAAAGCTCTTCTCTCACACAGCTGGTGGATCTTCATCCCAGCACTTCCTTTCACACGGATTTGGTGCCTGATCAATCCCTTGGTTCGTGGAACTTCCTTATTCCTCTTTGATTTGTTGGCTTCAGCTTCTACCCCTTGGCTCAGGCTGACCCTGTTTCCTCTCCCTTCGAGAGTCCTTTCCAGGAAGGTATCCCTAGGCCAGACCTGTGCTGAGGAGCCTTCCCAACCTCCGTGCTGAGTTCCAACCTCTCACTCCCCGTGTCTCTCACCAGAAACTCTTTCCTCAGGCTCTTTCCCCGGCTGTGGCGTCGCTGGTATCGGAGCCTGCTTTCCAAAATCCGTTCCAACGCCTCATCCCCGGCATCCAGGATCTGCCTCAGGGCTCTGGAGCACAGATGTGAGTCCAATCCCTGCTGTGACTCACTCTTCCCCTGCTTTTCAAACAAAAGATGGCTCCGGGCCATTTGTCACCCATTGGCTCCTTTCGGTGCCAAAGTCCCTCTTTTTTGGACGGAGCCACCCAGTTTCATTCCCAGATGTGCAGCTTTCTGTTAACTGTGTTAGCGCCCTACTGGTGCCTATAGGGCCACCTTCCCAAGCTTYCCCTGTCCTCTTGCCACCGAATCTCCTGGAATCTCCGGGTCTCCATCCACCGTGGTCCTGCGGAGGAAGGCTCAGGAGCTGAACTGCCATGTGAGGTTAGCAGAGAGCACAGGTAGGTGACCCACAGGCCATGATGATCTGAAAAGATCCTAATTGCTCGCTTGGGCGTTTTCCTTCTGTGTAAAGAAAGTCGTGGTGGTCCCGGGAACGACAAAAAGATTGCAAAAATGGGGCTTTTTCTAAGATTTGGGTGATTCTTTAAATTGCACAGTCATTGAAGACCGGGAGAGGCTCCCCAGGCTCGAGCAGCCCATGGCACCTGCCCCAGGTGAGCTGGCGAGCTGAGCCACCCAGGGGGTTTAGCCTGGAATAAAACCCCAATTGTCCTTGGCTGACACAGGGGCTGTTCAGAGCTGAAATGTCCCGTTCTGTGCCATCCCAGGACCACCTCAGCTCCACGAAMCCCTCCTTAGACACGGACAACGCTTGCCAGAAGTGCATTTCCACCTTTTTGGGGTGCAAATCTTCCCTTGCCCGGAGCAAGCAAAGTCAGGCCAAGCTCCAATCCATCCCCCTGAGGGTGCTCGGGCGTGATCCGGCCCCGCACCTGCGCGGAGCATCCCTCGGCATCCCGGGCTCCAGGAGAGCCAGGGAAGGTGTTTGCAGCCGAGAGCTTGGCTGTCTAGACAGGAGAGAGAGAGAGAGGAGCCCTCTGAAGGAGTCATTCATCTCTTCCTAAGATGGCTAAATAGGTCAGATGACTCATGCCCTGAAAGTGCCGATTTCTCTCCGCTGACTGCAGAGCGGGAAGGAGCTCCCGCCATCCCCCAGCGCCGCGGGCGTCGGAAGGGAGCGSATCCCGACCCGCCTGCCCGGGATGTTCCGTGGGTCAGCGGGGGAATTCGGCCTCCCCCGGGGATCCTCGGYGCTGAGGATGGGGATGAGGAGATGGAGGATGAGTTAAAGGAAGGGTGTGGCATGAGCCGTGCTGAAGGTGATGCCTGCGGGATCCTGGGCGTGCGGGGCTGGGTGGGACCAGGCAGAGGGTCAAATCCGGATCCCTGCTGTGGCCCTCGGCTGTGGGGACCGTGGGACGAGAGTTTAGGCTGGAGGGATTTGCAGGATGGTTTCTCCTCCATCCAAAACCCTTCCTGGCTTGGCCACGGCTCCGTKTGGGGCTGAGGGCACCTCGCTGCTCTCCACGCCTCTGGCTGCAGGAAGCCAAGGCTGCTCTGGGCAGAGACAAGAGGCCAGTCTGGCGTTGCCCCACCACTGGTCAGAGCTGCTCGGTGAAGTTTGGGAATCCCTGGAGGCATCACAAGGTGAAGGGGGCMGCTATGAGGGCAGCCAGGAGCCTTTGGAATATCCCAGACAAGAAGTGACACCCACAAAAGGGTGACCTGTGCCGTGACTGCAGCCCTGGGCGCATGGAGGGTTTTGCTCCCTGCAAGCAAAGAGGGTCTCTGGGACCCCAAGGATGGCAAAGTGTGCAAAAAGGACAGTTCTCACACGAAAAAACCCCAAAACCTGTGGGTTTCAGCRCTGCCCGGGTATCACAGAGCCGCGCTCCGGCCCTGCAAAACATCACGAGATTGGCTTAAAAATCAAGATGCAGCTCACAGCAGATTCTTGTTTTTCGCTGCTGCTTTTGGAGGCTGACTGAGTCATGCTCACAAGCCTCCTCTGCCAGACACCAGGGCTGGCAGCTCCCTGGATCCGTGGAGAGAGAGCCGGATCCTCCTGCGGGACCGGGAGCGGAGCCGAGGGTGGCAGCCTGGGGGTCAGGGACAGCCCAGGATCAGGGACAGCCCAGGATCAGGGACAGCTCAGGGGTCAGGGACAGCCTGGGCACCCCGACACACGCAGGGTGTGCAGGAAAGGGCCAAGGGTCTTGCACTGGGGATGATGTCCCAAACCCAGGAGGGGTGGGAGGTCCATCTTCTGATTTTAGTGGGGTCACTGACGTTCTCCTTCCTCTGGACACCTCCCTGTGGCCTGGGCAGCGGCCGACGCCCCGAACCAGAGGGCTCAGGGTCATCCTGGGCTTCAGCAAATCTCAGCCCCTGGAGCAGCAGCTGGAGAACGTTTCAAAGCTCTCCACCGGTGCCTGAAGCAGGAATGTTTTCCCTGGCTGGAGACCCCCTCACCGGGGTGTTCCCTGGCCTCCTTCCGCTCCGTGTTCCGCTCCTGGGATGTGCCTGAGCTTGAGGATATTTCCTCAGGGCACATCCAGAACAAAATTGTTTTCCTGATGTGAAGCTCCAAATCCTCCTGGGTGGCTTCTAAAGGATTTATTTCCTGTATCCACTTCCCCTGTGCCTCGCTGCTCCCCGTGAGGACATTTGCATGGAACAGTAGGATCTCAGTCTTTTGATGTGCAATTATCATCTGCAGAAATGACTAATCAATTAAGGACAGTCACTCCCAGGCTTTCTATTTATTTCTTTCTCATTGAAACCAGAGCAAAAGTGCCCTTTTTTTTCCACGGGAAAATGATGTTTTTTCTCCAGCYGTGGCCGCTGAAAACTTCCCGGCGGATCTGAAAATGACATCATGCCCTTCTTGGTCCCCACTGTTGTCACCGTCAGCGCTGAGCTGGCCCTGCTGCTGACAGCGAGCCCCTGGCACCAGCCCTGCCAGCTCAGCGGTGCCAGCAGGARCGGGGACGTGCCGGGAATGGCTCGGATCACACTCGGAGAAGAGCTCAGGCAGGTAAAGGGGCCCAGAGCGAGAGCAAGAGTGGAGAGATTTCCCCTCAGAAGTGGCTCACTACGAGGTGAGAGAGGGACAATTTGCAAGGACATGGAAGGATTGGACAAGGGGGAATGGCTTTAAGCTGTCAGAGAGCAGGGTGAGATGGGATATTGGGAAGGAATTCTTCCCTCTGAGGGAGGTGAGGCCCTGGCACAGGTTGCCCAGAGAAACTCTGGTTGCCCGATCCCTGGAAGTGTCCAAGGCCAGGCTGGACAAGGCTTGGAGCCACCTAGTCTAGTGGAAGGTGTCCCTGCTCATGGCAGGGGTGGAATAAGATGATCTTTAATGTCTCTTCCCACCCAAACCATTCTGGGATTCACTGAGAGGGTTCATCTAGCTGTGAGCCTGGATGTAAACGACAGGTCTGGACTTCCCAGAGATACACAGGAATTGGAATTTGAAGGGTTCAGCAGATCTTTAATCACGAAACGTGGTGTGGGATTCTCTGGCAAGAGGCAGGAGGGCTGGATCCCCTCTCCCAGGCACATCTGGGAGATACACTGGTGTATCCTCCTGTCAGGAGTGTCCCCGTTTCTCTGTCTGTCCCAGCAGTTGTTCCCACTCTGTTACAGGGAGCCAGCGCCAGGGTGAGCACGGAGGGATGGACCAGGAGGTCCTGGATTTCCCCCCTCATCCTGACTGTGCTTCCTGAGAGGATTCCCCACAGAAGCAGGGACACAACCGCCCCGGTGCAGCTCTCTGTGAGCACACGGGGACACCTGAGCAGCTCACCCAGAGCAGCTGCGGCTGCCCCATCCCTGGAAGTGTCCAAGGCCAGGCTGGACGGGGCTTGGAGCAACCTGGGATAGTGGAAGGTGTGTGGAATGAGATGATCTTCAAGCTCCCTTGCAGCCCAACCCATTCCATGATTCTCTGAACTGGCCCAGCAGCTGAGGGGGCAAATGAGCTTCTGAGCCACGAGCCAGGGGACAGACGAGGCTCAGGTCCTTGTCACCTGCACACAAGGACAGCCTGGGAACCTGGGAAGGTGAGGGGCTGGACACTCCCTGTGCTCGTCCCCACCGGGAGCATCCCGAGGAGCACAGGGAATGTCCCGCCCCAACGCCTTTCCTCCCGTGCCTGGGTGAGCCCGAGCGGGGTCGCCGAGCTGGGGGCGGCCCGGAGGCTGAGGTGGAGCTGAAGGGAAGCAGAGCTGTTTCGTAACCGCCTCCCCTGGGGACGGGTCACACCACGCCGGAGAACGGCCCCGGAGAGGCGCGGGGGTGACCAAACGAATCGACCCCGGGCAGGTCCCGGCGGAGCTGAGGAGACAAAGTAATTGAAAATAAATGAAGGAACGTGACACCTGGCTGGCGGATCAGTTATCTATAGCGTCCCTTTCCCGAAATAACCGCCTCCCGAACTCCAGCCGCCGAGGCAAAACCAAGGAGATGCTCACCTAAAATAGGCCACTCCAGCAGGGAGCTGGAGGCCCCTTTATTTTTAATGGRAGCTGCCAGAAGGGTTAATTGGATGGGGCGTGGCAGTGCCCTCCGTCTGGGGACCGCCCGCCCTTGCTGCCGCCGGGAAGGCTGAGGATAAAATGCCCCATCCTTCCCGTCCTTGGGCAGCAACTCTTGGGGCACAGACCAGTGCAAGAGGGGATTTTCCTGGTTTTCCAGCCCCAGACACCCTGGACAGAGCCAGGCCGTGCTGCTGTCACCTCACAGGCTTTGCGTCATTAGGGTTAGGGAGGAGTCATCGACTCGTCTATGCTTGAAAGTGCCCCAAAAGTCCTCTGAGAGGGTCTTAAGAAGCCACTGACCCCAAACTGATAATCCACAAGGGTTGTTCAAAGGTGCTTTTATTCCTGATGGGACTGAGCTCCTGCAGAGCCTGGTGTGGGCTGTCCCTGCCCCTGTGGAGAGGTGGGAGTGAAGGTGAGGAGAGTGGGACTTGTGGGAGGACTGGWGTGGGCAGCCCTGGGATCAAACCCACCAACAGCAGCCAAATCCACGGCAACCAAATCCCAAATCACCCAGCAATGGCCTTCCCACTGCTGAGCCAACCTTCCCCCTGCAGACACCAGGGCCAATGGGACATCCTGGAATCATGGAATCATGGAATATCCTGAGCTGGAAGGACCCACAAGGATCATCCCGTCCTGCACAGACACCCAACAATCCCACCCTGTGCATCTCTGGGAGCGTTGTCCAAATGCTCCTGGAGCTCTGGCAGCCTTGGGGCCGTGCCCATTCCCTGGGGAGCCTGTTCGGTGCCCACCACCCCCTGCTGATGCTCAGCACCTCGGGGAGTTGGGAATTGGACAGGATTTGGCTGAGGAGTTCAGAGCCCAGGGGCCTGGGCAAGCACTGGGATGGCCACAGCTTGACCACGCTCTGTCCTGCACCCTCTGGAGCGCTGGGATTGGTGTTGGGGAGCAGGCTTTTCCCGGCTGTGGATATTGGCACYAGGCAAGGCCTCTGCCCGAGGGAAAGAGTCTCTTCCCAGGGGAAATGGCATCTTCCCATGGGAAACTGTGTCCTCCCAAGGGAGGAGGTGGCTTGCAGACAGGGAGATGGCACCATCAGCCTGGCCCTGCCGCCTGCTCCCTGCCATTGCTCTGCCAGGACCCTGGGAACAGGACCCACAGCAGCAAATGGAGAAGGTCCTGTGGTCCCTGCCCATTCCCGGGGGAATGGTTTGGCTTGGGCCTCACAGCTGGTTTTCCACCCTGGAGAAGCGAAGCTGGGTTGAATCTCCCTTTGTCAAAGCCCTTCTGTCCCAAGGAGACACCACAAGTTTTTCCCTTTCCATCTGCTTGCCTTGATCCAGGGATGAAAGCAGCCAGGTGGGAAAGCAGGGGCTGTACCTTTTGCACAGAGAAAAGGGGAAAAGAAATGACCTGGGGAAGGTCTGTGCCTGAAAAACGAGRGGGCTTCAAATCGAGGGGCCCGGAGATGTCACAGCCCTTCCATGGGGTGGGCTGAGGGATCCCCACCATTCCCTGCGACCTGGGAGAAGCACAGGGATGCACCTCACTGGGAATCCCTTCCTTGGGATAAAAGCTTGGCCACAGAAGGGGTTGAGCTTTGGGGGACAGAAAGCAAGTGCCCTGATCGCAGCTTCCAGGGCTCTGCTGGTGTTTGTGGTGGGTCCTTCCATGGCAGTGAGACTTTGCACCCCAAAACCCCCTGGCTGTCTGAAAGGGACAGGCAGAGGCAATTCCTTTCTTCTAGCAAGACACGCTCCTGATTTTTTTAATGTACCTCCTCAGTTATCCTGATTTTCAGCAGTTCTGCCACTAAATGAGGCAGAGGAGGGGACGGGCAGCCAGGAGCGTCCCAGCTGGGCCACGTCCATGAAAAGAAAGCCAGAAAGAAAGCCAGAAAGAAAAAGCTCTCCCTCCCCCTTCCAAGAAACCCCGTAATGAAAACATGGCCAACGCTGGGCTCTGCCCTCTGCCCTCTTTGGGGCGGGTTGCAGGGTCGCAGGGACGCGGTCCCCCGGTATTGATCGGGGCTCTTTGGGGCTGGCATATGGCACCAGGTTTCAAAGGCCGAGCAGCTCAAAAAGAATTAAGTGGGGGCAAAGAGTGGAACGTCCCAGATTGAACTCCTGACACGCCGGGGTCAAAGAGCGCCGGGGATAAAGCGGGTGCTGGAATGGTCGGGGCGATGGCAAAAATGGATATGCAGGCATTAAAAACCAACACCGGGGATGAAATCCCACCGTGATTCCGAGGGAAAGAAGCGGGATGGATGAGTTGGATATGCTGGAGAATAACCAACAGGGAGAATGTCCTGGTTTGTCCCAGGGATGAGAGCAGGGGCGCCTCACCTGGAGAGTGGCTCCGTGGGCTCTACCAGCTGGAATTTTGTGGGGTTTCACCTTCCTTTTGAATGTSCCTCAGCTCCTCAAGGGCGGAAGGACCAAGTTTGGAAAGGGAGAAAGAGCTGGAAAGTGAACCTTTCAGCACCTCTGGCTGTGGAGGAGCATGTCTTCTTCACCAGGAAAGTGCCTGGGATACGAAGGAAGCAGCACTGTCAGCAGTCCATGCTCCAGAGCTGGATGAGGTGGGAGAGGTGCAAGAGTCCAAGAGAAATGGAAATCTGAGCTTATGTCGGAGGCCTTTTTCCCGAGCCAGTCTCCAAAGGGTCAATCCCATGGGCAAGGGACACGTGGGGAGGTGCTGAGGGAGGGAACCAGGTTCTGCCCCTTCCTTCGGTGGGTCYTTCTTGTGTCCAGGGGCTCCAGGTGGGAAATGTGGTGCACAAGGGTAAGAAAATCAACAGCTTCGGCCGTAGAGCTCGTGGGACACCGTGTCTGGGTCGTGTCCCTTTGGAGGTTGTGGCTTTGGTACCGCTCTGGGCATCTTTTCCCAAAATCAGCTGTTCATTCCAGCTTTTCTCCTCACCTTACAGCGCGTTGCAAACACCAACTCCTAAGCTGTTTTCCACTCAGGAAACTCCAGCTCTTCCTTCAGGCCCCCAAAGAGGCAGACTCCTGAGGGAGTGTGTGTCCCAGTCCTTATCCATCATGGAGCTTCCTGGTTTCCATGCCCTTGACTCTCCCAACTTTTCTCCTGTTTGTGGAGTGGGTCCTCAGCTCCAGGCCCGTGCTAAAGGAGTCACTGCTGGTGAGCAGAGGGGAATGGGAGACCATCCAGTGAAGGAAGAGGGAATCTGTGGAGCTTTTCCCTGCTGGATGGAGATTGGTTTATAGCCGACACTTGCTTCCAGATTGGATCCACATGGAGCCTTCCCTGGAGCCCTCAGCCCCATTCCGAGAGCTCTGGGGAGAGACATCCAGTAAATTACGGGAATCCAACTTCCCTCAGCCTGGATGGGCCAGGAGCAGRCAGGGCTGGGGAGGCTGCAGACACCTCAGGAATTGTCTTCCTGARCTTGTTGACGAACTTCAGCCTGATTTTGCAGCTCCCTCATCCTCTCCCATGCGATGCCAGSCTCTGTGATCCCGCAGTCCCGCTGAGGGGAAAGGCACATGGCCCGGGGGGAAGAGGCATCAAAGGGAAGAAGCTTTCAGTTCATGGGCTTTCCCATGGTTGTTTGGGTTCTTCCCAGCRTCGGGATGCTCTGTGGGAACCCACAGGCTGCATCCTCATCCCTCTCTCCTGTCTGGGCCATGTCAGAGATGAAGGAATCCCACAGTGCCCTCTGCTCCAGGTTTACCGAACCCCCAAAATCTCTTCTGTTCAGGGCTGAGAGTCTTGGACAAATCAGGGAGCTTGTTTCCTGTTTTCCTGTCTGATTTTTGTTGTCTCCTCCTCTCTGGTTCCCCCGGAGCCTTTCATGTCCAGCCAAGGGGCTCCGTCTCTCTCCCCGGCTCTGCCTGCAGGGCCTCGCTCGGCTCTGCTGTGTCTCCTCTGCCTGGTTCCTGACAACACAAACTGCTCAAGGGGGGCTGGGGGAGCTTCCAAGCACAGCTCAGGCATTCAGAGCCTCGTCACCACATGCTCCCACCAGAACACTTCCACCAAAGCACCTGCCCATGGATGTCTCCAACAGCAACCTCCCAGAATTTCCTCTCAGAGCATCTCTAGTTCTGTAAGGGAATAAGGACCTCCCTGCTGAGCACCTGACCAATGTTTTAATTTTAAAACAAATGCTTCTCCGAATTTTTTGAAGAAAATTTGGGGGGTGTGGAGAGGTAGCTCAGCAGCCAAAGAGAACAGCCGGATACTTGGAGAAGCGGGAAAATTTCTGGCTGTGAAGGCCGGCGACACATCCSGAAGGTTTGTGCCACGTCTGCCCTCTCCCCTGACCCCTCGGGCGCAGCAGACAGCAGGGGCAGGATGGCATTTTGTGCCCTCACACGTTTCCCTCCATCTGCGTGGGCGGACTCCTCTAAACGCCACATTATCCCTTCCCCTCCGCGCTTCCCGCTGGATTTCTCCTCCTGACTGCCGGCGAACGCGCTCTAGAGCTGCCGCACCACGAGCAGCCAGCGCTTAAAAACCCTTTCTGCCTTCTCCCCCCAGCTTCCCGCGGCGAATTCGGTAGCAGATGGCAGCCCGGGAGCCCTGAGAACGAAGAGCTCCCGAGCCGACAGCGCCGGGCGAGCGGCGGAGCGAGCTCCTCCTCCCCTCGGCGCGCGGTGAATAATTCAGCATCCGTCTCCCATTCAGCGAGCGCTGCCGGTGAGCTCCGCGAGGATGGTTTTTATTAACCGGACGGCTGGATGCCATTTTCCAGCAAAGCCTGTGTGCAAACAAATCGGGGCCGGCCGCTGGGCGAGCGCCAGCGCTCCTGACTGTCTCCTGCTCCGCGGAGATGAGGTGCCCACATCCTGTTACAGCATCTCCGCTGCTCCTCGGCTCTTTCCCAAGCCCACGAGGAGCTTTGGTGCTGAGCAATCCTGGTGTCGTATCAGGCAGGCTGTTTTCAGCAAGACACACGGTCGTGGTGGTCATGATGGGGTTGTTGTTGTTGTTGTTGTTGTTGTTGTTCCCTGGGAACGCTCGAGCAAAATCCGGCTGCCCGGCCTGGTCTGGAAAAGCCATCGCGGATGTCGCTGATGGGGCTCGTGGGATCTGACCAAGAAAAACAGTTCTGAGCCCTTTTGTTCTTGGGCCATTTGTCCCTTTCCGCCTCATTCCGGCCTCGGGGTGAGCGTGTCAGGGGGTGAGAGTGGCATCTGGGCTCCCCGGGGCCCCTCTGCTGTCACCTGCCACGGGCAGGAGGATTGGGGCCATCCCGGGAGCGGCAGCAGCAGCCAGAGCCTGGCAGATCATGGAATCCTGGGATGGTTTGGGTTGGGAGGGACCTTAAAGCCCATCCAGTCCCACCCCGTGCCACGGGCAGGGACACCTTCCRTTATCCCAGGTTGCTCCAAGCCCCTGGCCTTGGACACTTCCAGGGATCCAGGGGCAGAGCTGAGTTGCAGGTGAATTCCTGGTTTGGCGTTGCCTCTTCCACACCAGTTGTTTACAACCCCCTGCAGACCCCAAGGGGTGACACMATGAGGGTGACAGATCCTGCCCCTGTGGCACCAATCCCATTCCCGAGCCTGGCAGTGTGGCAGTGGCACATCGAGGTGCCCGTCGGGAAGCGTGACGGAAACGAATCCTGCAGTGGGCAGGTAGGAGAGTTCTGTTGGACAGGTGCCTGGAACATTAGGCTATTATTGGAAACACCAGGCTTTTATGGTAAGTAATTGTGATGTTATTGGGCGTTTTCCCTAAATAATCCACCACACTTCCATCTGCCGGCAGCTGATGCCGAAGGGAGAGGGGTGTGAGTGCAAAAAAGGGGGAAGGTGAAGCAGTTTTGCTCCCATGGGATGTAAAAAGGGGCAGCCATGGCCATGGAGGTCTCTGTGGCTCCATTCCTGAGCAGGGGCTGTGTGTCCCTCTGCCCTGGAGCCTGTCCAGCTCCCAGAGCTCTTTTCCAGCTCTCTCCGAGTTCCTGTGTGCTCGTGGCATTCTCCTCCTCTTCCTGCCCTCGGCCGGAGCAGGGAAGCACTTGGGGAGATGCAGGAGTGGAAAACTCCCAGGCCAGAGCTCATCCCTGTGTCCAGGTGCACAGCCCCACRAGGCCCACACTTGTGAAGATCTGGAGATCCCTGGGGCTTGGCCGTTCCTGGAGCTCTGTAAATTTGGAGATTTATCGGGATGCAAGACCCTGGTCACTCACATTTTGAAATTCCTGCTTSCCTCATGACGTGGGATATTCACCTTCTACAGCAAAAAAGAGTCCTGGTTTCCTGAGAGAGTTCTTTTCCATAGAAACATGGAACTGTTGAGGTTGGAAAAGCCCTCTAAGACCATCGAGTCCAACCATTCYCCCAGCACTAACCCATGTCCCCAAGTSCCACATCCACATGGCTTTTAAATCCCTCCAGGAATGGGGATTCCACCTCTGCCATGGGTTGCCACTTTCATGCTCAGGACAGTAAGAAATGACTCTTTTGGATCACTTTTTCCCCAAATCCCAGCCAGAGGAAGCCCTTTTGGAGCCTGGGAGGTGGAGATGGGCATCTRAGGGGCTTTGGCACCACAAATTGTGGAGGCATCTGGGTCAGACAGGGCTTTGAGCAGCATCAATGCTGTGCCACGATGAGATTCGTCCTCTCCTGAGCACCTAAGGAAGGGTAGAGCATTCCCAGAGCTGGAATCAGCAAGGACAGCTACGGCAATTAGGCCACCCTGGCTTGAAATAGCCCACAGGGCAGGATTAGCATCGTTTTCCCTGAGGAGAATCCCAGAAAGGTAAGAGATCTCCSTGGCAAATTCGATATTTTCCTTTTCTCTCGTAGCCAGCCGAAAGGAGAGTCTCACCGCTCTTCCCCACCCCCTTTCYGCCTCCCTCGTACACAAAACCCCGTCACTCCTCAGGATCCTGGCTGCTCCTGGAATTACTCACCAGGAATGAGCCATTTCCATGTGCGCATCGTCACCACCGTGCCGTCGTCTGTGAGAGCTGGGCTGCCAACATCTGACGGCTATAAATAGCCCAGGGCTCGGAGGAGGCAGGAA
Organism: Amblyornis subalaris; assembly: GCA_018881555.1. NCBI lineage: Eukaryota > Metazoa > Chordata > Aves > Passeriformes > Ptilonorhynchidae > Amblyornis > Amblyornis subalaris. The sequence continues at coordinate 2,968,314 of JACAXG010000080.1, read as the reverse complement.
AACACCTTTGAACTGCCCTGAAATCCGATGGAAGTGCAGAGCCGCGAAGGGACAAACCATAAATATTTGCCCAGGAACGCATTTCATGGAATGGCAGAACCCCAGCACGGTCGGGGTTGGAAGGGAGCTTAAGGATCTTCYGGGTTTGCCCCTCTCCCACGGGCAGGGACACCTTCCACTAGCCCAGGTTGCTCCAAGCCCCGTCCAGCCTGGCCTTGGACACTTCCAGGGATCCAGGGGCAGCCACAGCTYCTCTGGGCAACCTGTGCCRGGGCCTCCCCACCCTCATCACAAAAACCTCTCCTTTATATCTGATTTAAATGACCCAGCGGGGTCTTGGCTGCAGTTCAGGGCTCACCTTGGGCATCTCCCCTCCCAGCAGAAGCCACGGAGCTGCCCCGGAGCCGCTTTTTGGGATCGACTTTTGCCCGCACCGTCCAAACCTTCCYCCCCACCGGCGCAGCCTCCTCCTCCTCCTCCCGTTGTCCTGGAGACCAGAGGCCAGGACGCCTCTGCCCCGGCTGACAGCCCCGCAACAAAGGGGTCTTTGAGAGCTCCGGCGGCCCGGGGGCATCCCCAGCGCCCTTCAATGCGGCCCGGCGAGTGCTGGGGGTGGCCCCGAGCCCCGGGGGATCGCCGGTGCCTCGGCGGGCCCGGCCGTGCCCCCTCGGTGTCCCGCAGCTCGGGGGACAGGGTTCACGGGCTCCTGTCGGCGCCGGGGCCGAGGCGGCTGAAGGAGGGGGCAGGGGCTCATTCTTGTCGCCGTCGCGGGGTGGAGACCGGGTCAGGCGTCCTCGAAACCCCTCGCACAGCMCGGTGGGTCCCCGAGTGTCATTCAGAGTGAGGGAAGTTGTCCATCAAAGCTGGGGGGGCTGTGGGAATACCTGCGGGCAGACCGGGACAGAGGGAGTTTCAGGAAGAAAACTCCTGCGTTTCCCCTTTTCCCTCTGCTCCCCAAATAAGCTGCACTTTCCCAGACCCGCGAGGCGAAAGGAATTCACTGGTGCAAATCTAGAAATAATTTTCCTGCAGCAAGAGTTGGCATTTGCTTGGGTAAAGCACGGGGCTGGGAAGCTATTCCAGGGAAAGCTGGAGGTCTTCCTGCCCGAACCAGTGGCAGAGGTGGGTTAATGGTTGGACTCGATGATCTACAGGTCTTTTCCAACCTAAAYGATTCCATAAATCTAACTCCAAGTTGCAGAAACGTGAGGCAGCCAGACCACTCAGGCACACAGGCTTTCCCAAAAATACAAGGMAAGGAAGAAGAAGCCCTCCTCAAACACACCCAAACCCCTTGGGATRTGTTCCTGGGCAGGTGGGGGCAGGAATGACAGCACCAGGCTGGCCCCTCATTGTCCCCTCTGCTCTGTGGGCACTGCTGGGAGGGGAAGGTGCTGCCCACATTTTTCATAGAACCATGGAATGGTTTGGCTTGGAAGAGTAAAGCCCATCCAGTCCCACCCCYTGYCAYGGGCAGGGACACCTTCCACTAGCCCAGGTTGCTCCAAGCCCTGTCCAGCCTGGCCTTGGACACTTCCAGGGATCCAGGGGCAGCCACAGCTKCTCTGGGCAACCTGTGCCAGGGCCTCCCCGCCCTCACAGGGAACAATTCCTTCCCAATATCCCATMTAAATCTTCCTTTCTTCATCTTAAAGCCATTYCCCCTTGCCCYRTCACTCCGTGCCCTTGTAAAACGTCCCTCTCTGCCATCGGGGGGGTGGGGCTGTGCCACATCTCCTSCTGCTGCTCTGAGTGGGGCCATCCCCTCACCGGCTGAGATCAGGCAGCCTCTTGGTTCTAGGGTTTTCCTTGAAGCCTGGGAACTGCCCCTTTAAGCTGTTCCTGTTTTACTCCTCATCGATCCCGTTTCCCAGGTGAAGGAGCTGCCCGAGGGCACCAGAGCAGAGCAGAGCTCTCCGTCCTGTCCCCGGCACTGGCAGCCTGCGCCGGCAGCCCGTGCCAGGCACCCCACAGGCTCCGGGTGCTGCCGGGGCAGCGGTTTTAGGGCATCCAGGGAGGATGAGACCCCCATCCAGCAGGGGCAGGGAGCGGCCTCTGGGTCCCCACCCATTCCAGCCTGCTGCTTAGGCAAGCTTAGGGGCATCCTGCCAGTCCGGCAGCGCAGCTCAGCCTCCCTAACCCTCYCTCCCAGCCCCTCTCCAAGCCAACCCTCCTCCCTGCAAGCCCCGACCTCCCACCCCTCCCAGCGGCGGTAGCCGGGGGCAAAAGCCGGTGACCGGTGTGGCCTCTGCGGGGACATCCCCCGGCCCGGGGGCTCAGGGGATGCTCGGGAAGCTCGGGAAGCTCCTCTCCTCCCACCGCCCCCTCTGCCCTCCCCTGCCCCGGGACCGGCCCGGGCCCCTCCGCGCTCCCGGCTCTTCCCTGGGGCGCCTCTTTCTGGGAAGCCTCTGCTCGGGCCAGAGGAAGGAGCCGCGGTGGCTGCAGGCAGGGATCGTATCCACCCTCCTGCTCCTTCCTGCCTTCCCAAAGCGCCGCTTTCCTGCAGCCGGGTCCAAGCTCTTCTTGGCCCCCGCGGTGCCTAAAAATAACTTCTCTGCGCGGGTCTGGGGAAGAGCTCCCGGGCTGGAGCTCGGCCCCGGGAGGAAAATGAAGGAAAGAAGAGGCGGGCAGTGCCCCCGGACAACTGACCCGGCGGGGCTGGGGCTGCTCCAGCCTCTGAGGACAAATTGCGACCACCCCACGCAGGGATGGAGTGGTCCYGGGGATTGGGAAATCCCGGCCCATCCAGGTCCGGAGGTGATGCCCACCCGAGCTGCTCGGGGCTCGGCCCCACACAGATCCCAGGGGGACACAGCACGGGGGTTTCTTCGGGCTGGTAGAGAGGGATCCACGCCTGGAAATTTTGGATCCGTGTGGGTACCCGGAGAGGGATGGGGAGCAGGTCCAGCCAGCACATCCACTTCCACCCTCACGCGGTGATAGGTTTTAGGGGATGCACTCTCTGTCCTAGCTCCCAGCCCGTGGTGCCGTGAGGGGCCAGGCACGACCCACACGGAGGTACCACCTCTCCCTTCCCTCCATCCCTCCCTCTCTCCTTCCCCCCCCCCCCCCCCCGTGTCCCCGGGAGTCTCCTGCCTTCCAGGAAATGGGATATTAAACGGTGCTAATGAGCCTCTCTGGCAGAGGTTTCAACAAATGGCTCTTCCCCAGGCTGCTGGATGGGAACGGATGGCTTCAGGGGAGGGGAAGGCGAGGGGGCACGGCTGGGCTGCTGAACCTCCTTCCTCTGCCATCCATCAGCTGTCAGGGCTCTGCACGGGCTCCGAGCCTCAATTCCCTGGGGACAGCCCCGCTCTGGAGCCGGGAAGGGACAGTGTCCTGGGTGGGCTGAGACCTGCTGKCACTGCCAGGCTGCGTGGGGGAGAGGAGAAGCAGTTCCTGGCTGCTGGATGGGTTTGTTCTCTTCAATCTCCTGCTATTCCTGCAGGCGCAGAGAGCATCCTGCAGAGATGGGCTTCCCCGAGATGGCTGGACTCACAGAATTCCAGAATGGCTTGGGTTTGGAGGCCCATCCAGTCCCACCCCCTGTCAGGATAGGGACACCTTCCACTATCCCASGTTGCTCCAAGCCCTGTCCAACCTGGCCTTGGACACTTCCAGGGATCCAGGGGCARCCACAGCTTCTCTGGGCAACCTGTGTTGGGGCCTCCCCACCCTCACAGGGGGGAATTCCTTCCCAATATCCCATCTMACCCTGCCCTCCGGCWATGGGAAGCCATTCCCCCTCGTCCTATGGCTCCATGGGGTAACGTGCCCGTCGGGCAGGCCCTGGTGGCCCAGGTGGATGTCACGTCCCTTGTCCTGCCCCCGCGGCTCCTGACGCAGCCCCAGCCTTTATATAGCCCCTGCTTCCTGTTTGTGGCCGTGCGGGGGCTCCTCGCTCCCTCGTGTCTTTCTTGGCTGAGGGCAGGAGGGAGCCAGTGTCCTGGGAAAAGTAAAACTTGAAAGCAAAGCTGGGCTTTTCATTGTCGGGAGGCTTCTTTTTATTTTTTTTTCCCCCCCCCGACGCGTTTCCTCCGGGCCGTTTCCTTTCCGCTGGAGCGCGGGATATAAATATGCTTCCGCTGACATCAGCCCGCCGGCCCCGCTCGGAGGGGATCTGCTGCCGGGCTCCCTGCACACCCCAGGGCTTTGCATTCCTGTGACAGCCATGAGAAACACGCCTGGAATGAGCAGCCGGGCCAGCTGCCGGGGACTGGGAAGGACCAGGCGGGACACGGGACCTTTTGGGGGTTAGCGAGGTTTGGGATGCTGCCCTTGATGCGAGGGGAGTTCAGCTTCGTTTGCTGCCCCAACAGGTGGAGAAATGGGAAAATTCATCTCTTGTCGCCTCCCAGGCAGCAGCCTCTGGTGGAGGGAGAGGATGAGATGCTCCTGTCCTGCTGCCCTGGGCCGGGTCCCTGCTGGACACTCCCTGGCGCCGGATCTAGTCATGGATCCCGGGACAAAATACCCAAATGTTGTGCCCCAGTCTCTGCCCAAGCCCTGGCACAGCTGGGCTGGCACTGGGGGGTGACCCACAAGTGGTGGGCTCAGAGTGGTCACTGCCTCTGTCCCTGTGGGGTCAGTCCCTTGCTGTCTCCCATGGATCCATCCCAGCTCCTCCTTCCCATCAGTCCAGCCTCGGGGGACTGTCCCTGCACATCCACGGTGTCTGTGCTGCCCGTGGGACCCCTGTCACCTTCTCCTCCCCTCTATCCCGGGGTGCTGGGACCTCAGCCCTGGCTCCCTGGGGAAGGGCTGGAGCTGTGGCAGCAGCTCGGGGCTCACAGATGTGGGTGGGATTTACTGACAGGGGTGAGGCCCTGGCACAGATTCCCAGAGAAACCACGGCTGCCCCTGGAACCCTGGAAGTGTCCGAGGCCAGGCTGGATGGGGCTTGGAGCACGCTGGGATAGTGGAAGGTGTCCCTGCCCACGGCAAGGCTGGAACCAGGTGGTTTTAAGGCTCCTTCCCACCCGAACCATTCCATGATTTTATGAACACAAAGCCTGCTTGAAAAATCAAGGCTTTGCTGCAGCTCCACGGGAGAGAAGCCGGAGCTGCTCCCTGCTTGGGGCTGGGGGTGAGGCTGGAGCGTCTCTCCCTCGGTCGCCACCCACGCGCCGAGGGGTCCCCGGGGTCCCGCAGCCCCAGATGTTTGCACAGCTGTGGGTTCACCCTCTTTGGGTGGCCCTGAACTTGCACCAAATCCTCGGTGTGGGGGCTGTAGGGTCCCTGCAGCCGTGGCTGGGGCTGCTGGCTTGGATGGGGACAAGGGAAGCGTCTGGCCCGGCCTCCGGTGGATGGAGCTGCTGAGGGAGGGTTTCTCCCCAAGCTCTCCCGGTTTTCCCATCCCGATGAAAGCGTTTGGGAAGCGAGAGGCCAAATGGCCCTTTTGGAGCTGCTCTCTCCGAAGAGGCTGTTTTGTTGTGCCAATGGACTCTGGAGCGAGCTCCGGGAAGGAAGAGCTGTCCTAAGAAAAATGTGGCTGCGGAAAAATGGGACGTTTCAACCTCTTCCAAGCGTGTTTTCAACGAGGAGGGATCCGGAGGCGTGGAACAGCCCCAGTCCAAGGGGCCATCCTTTCCTGAGGGCAGTGGTTTGTTTGGGAAGGTCCTGGCTGGGACAAGCAGGTCCCGGAAATAGCCATGGGAAGCCCTTTTTCCATGTCCAGACCTGGCACTGCTCCTCCTCTCCAGCTGTGCCACAGCTGGAAAAGGGGCATTTTCATTCCCCAGGAAACCACCTCTTTCCTCGCCTCCTCCATCGCTCCTCGCCTTTTCCATGGGAGATGCCATCCCTGGGCTTCCCTCCTGGCTGTTTTCCCCCTTTTCCCCCTCCACCTTTCCCACACTGGCCATGCCCTCCCAAAACACCGGGATGTGGCCTGTGTAGCTCCCAAGGGGAGTTCTGCATCCCAGGAGGGATCTTGGCGTGAAGATCCGAACGGATGCTGCGCTGTCAAAGGAATGTTCATCCCCAGAAGTTTTGAGGAGACCTGAATTCCCTGGATAGAGAGGTTTTTGGGTGCAGGGAGCCCCGTGGTGGGACAGACCGTGGGACAGACCGTGGGATATGGGAGCAGGAAGGCTCTGGATGGTCCCGGTGCACCTTTTGCTCTCACGTTGCCTGTGCAGGGAATGTGGTGCCTCTGGGGGAATTTGAGGAGCAGGTTTGGATTCGGGTATCCACTGGGACAGGGATCTGAGACCTGGGGAAGGGAAAACCCCACTCATCCCGGCTGCAAAAACGCCCAGACAGGCCAGGCCAGCCCGGTGGGGTCCAGCCGGGAATGACAAATGGGGCAATTGCTCCATCTTGTGACATCCCCTGCAAATGCAGCAACGCTGTGGGGAATGACGCTGGGAATCGGAATCACAGAATCGTAGGATATCCTGAGCCGGAAGGGACCCACAAGGATCACCGAGTCCAACCCCTGGCCCAGAACAATCCCACCCTGTGCATCCCTGGGAGCGTTGTCCAAACGCTCCTGGAGCTCTGGCAGCCTTGGGGCCGGGACCATTCCCTGGGGCGCCTGTTCAGCGCCCACCACCCTCTGGGGGAAGAACCTTTCCCTGATATCCAACCTAACCCTCCCCTGGCACAGCTTCTGCTGCTGGAATTCGCATCAAGGCTGCTCCCAGCTCGACCTCTCCATCAGGAGAGCTCCGTGTCCCATTGCTCAGCCAGGAGCCTCTGGGAATCTGGCTCCATCCTCCCTGTGGTTCCCCATGGAAGGCCTTGACCCTCCTTGGCTTTGCTTTAGGGCTGCTCCTTCATGGGAAAGCAGAGGGAAAAAAAGGCTGAGAGGTTCCGAGGGCTCTGTGGGAGCAGCAGAGGAGCCTGTGGGGTTGTTGGTCACTCTGGTCCCACTGTGAACAGAAACCCCAAAATTAAAACCTTTTACGAGAAAAGTCACTTCCTGGGGATTTACAGCTCCTGGCTCCAGAGTTTTACAGCTGCTGCCTCCACCTCTCCTCCTTCCTGCAGGATTTTAGTTTGGGGAAGGTGCTGCTGTTCAGATCAGCCCCAAATTYCCATCATTCACACCACTGAGAGGAAACCTTCCTGCTGGAAGAGTAATTTAGCATCAGGAAATCACAGAATCTGGGGATCTTCTGGAAAACATGACTCTGTTTTTTAGTGTTTTTTGATAATGCAAGGATGGGAAAGAGGCACCAAATACCATCCAGACCTTTCAGCTGAGGCACAGGATAATAATTCTCCGAATTCCACGGATAAAATCCCGGTGYGGGGTTTGGAGCTGAGGAGCTCCGTGCCCATCCCGAGTTTCCCGTGTGATGCCACCAATCCCCAGGGCCCGGCCGTGACCCGCGAGTGGAAAAGTTCCAAGCAGCCATCGGCGCTTCGGGCACGTCCCGGGTGAGTTTCGCTTCCTTTATTTCTCCGAAGCACAGCGGGAACGACGGTTTTCCTCCCGGGAACGCTGCCTGGCCGCCGGAGCGAGCAGGGACTGTCACCGAGGGGCAGCAGAGCAGAACCCGGCGGTGTCACCGSGAGGGGACGGGGACTGGGCTCATGCATCACTGTCCGGGCTGTCACCGCTCTCATGGAGATAAATGGGAACGCGGCCCCGGAGCGCTCGGGAGTCACTTCCAGTTAGGAGGTGGCGGGAGGTGACAGGTCCCAGATGGGTCAGCGGGACACAAATCACCCCACGGGGTCACGGCTGAGCTGCTGCGGGCGGGGAGATGTCCCATCCCATATCCTGGCCGTGCTGGCGGGGAAGGGACTCGGAGTGGCCTTGTGGGCAGAGGAGGGGACACAGGCAGCCCTGTGAGGATGAATCCCAGAATCGTGGAATGCTTTGGGTTGGAAGGGAGCTTAAAGAACGTCTAATCCCAACCCTGGACACCTTCCATGAGAGGAGACGTGTGATGAGCAGGAGGTGACACCTGTGAGGTGACACCCATGAGGTGACACCCATGAGGTGACACAGCAGGGCACTGCAGGGAGGAGATGTCCTGGCTCTGCTCAGCTCCAGGGAAAACTATTTGGATGCTTCATGGAGCTCTCAGAAAGGGGAAGTGTCTGAAGTTTTAATGCATGGGAATAAAAGTCAAGGCAGAGCTGGGATAGGACAGGTGGGCGCAGCTCCGAATGGATAACACAGGGAATTGTGTCCTGGCAAAATGGGAGTGCAGGGAGGGAGAGAACAAGTCAYGGCATAAAGGGAATGCAGCAGAGAAGGATGAGGCTTTTACCCGGAAAAGAAGTGCCGAGGGGAATGTCTTGAGAGAAGGAAGTGTCAGGCCATGGGAGATTTTCCTGGGAAGMACTGGGATTCCCCCCTGGAGATCCCACGGAGAGCAGGTGAGGGGAACATGCTCTGGCAKCCAGGACAGCCAGGAGCAGGGGTTAGGGAGGGAATGTGGCCACTTCCAGGCTCAGCGGCTCCTGGTTGTCTCCAGCTGGGAGCAGGGCTGGAGGGGTTGGGAAGACCAAACTCTCTCATCTCTGRGCCGAGCTCAGGGATTCTCCTCTTCCCAGAGCAACTCCTGAACTCCAGAGCCGCCCGTTCCCGAGGAGCTGGGCTCTGGAACACGACGGAGGAAAGGGAGATGTCACTTCCCTGGCTCCTGGGGAACGGAGCCATCCGTGGGCCTGAGCCACATTCCGGAGCTGCGTTTCCATGTGGCTCCTTTGATCCCGCTAATTGGCCGGAGASCTGCAGGGAGACCCCAGCGCCGCGGTGGAAGGACACGGAAGGATGGAATGAGAGCACGGAATAAATCATGAGCCAATTTCCAGCGTTTCCTTGGCTGGGACGGAATGGCTCATCATCCCGATGGCGGGATTTACACAACGACCCTGCCCACCGGCCCGGGCCGGGCTGAGCAGCGAGGAAAACAGGCTGCTGATCCAAAGGGAGGTGTTTACGGAAGGGATGGAGGGAGCCGTGGGGCTCGGAGCTGGGARCAGACGGGCTCGGTGGAGGGGCTGGCCCCGAGCGTCCCCTCTGCCCCGTGCGGGTGGTGCTGCTCAGACAGAACCCCACAAACGGCTCTTCCCGGGAGATATTCCCACCTTCCAGGCACGAGGTTTGGGGAGTGACGGATGAAACCAGAAGGAACTCGGAAAAAAAGAAGGAAAGCAGAAGGAATCTGACAGGGCTGTGATTCGTGGGGAAGCGCAGCAGGACCTTGGAAGCTCCTTTCCTCACGCTCTGAGTATCCAAAGAAATCATCCCAGAAATCTCGATGGATCCCATCTCCCAGGCTGCTCTCAGCAATGTTTTGCTTGGAATTACTGACAGTTCACAGAATCCCGGGATGGTTTGGGTTGGAAGGGACCTTAAATCTCATCCAGTCCCACCCCTGCCRTGGGCAGGGACACCTTCCACTATCCCAGGCTGCTCCAAGCCCCGTCCCACCTGACTTTGAAYGTTTTCCTCTCTTTTCTCATATCCCACTCCCATTTTTCTGTCCTTTTATGCCAACCTATGGTAGACCCCTCACATACAACGTGTCAGTTATGAAGCCATGGAAGATTTCCTCGGGAAGCACTGGAATCCCATGGAAAGCACTGGAGAGCAGATGAGGGGAACATGCTCTGGCATCCAGGACAGCCAGGAGCAGGRAAGAGGAAGGGAATGTGGCCACTTCCAGGCTCAGCAGCTCCTGGTTGCCTCCAGCTGGGAGCAGGGCTCCTGTCGGAGCAGTTTTATCCCTATTTTAGGTGGGAAAGACCAAACTCTCATCTTTGGGCTGRGCTCAGGGATTCTCCACAGAAAAGCTCCGGAATTCAGGAGTTGAYCCCAAATAAATGTGGTGTTTGTAGGACTTGGAATCATCTGACCTGGGAGATGATTCTGGACAAGACTTTGGCTTTTAATTAAATTCCATTGCAAGATCAGGGGCTGAAAACAGACAGGGATAAATCTCCCAATCCTTTCGCCAGCTGTTTTGGGGTCGGTGCTTTRTAAGGAAATCTTAATATTCACCTTGGATCTTTCCAGATCTTCTGTTTGAGGATCCTTCTCCTGGGCTGGATGGGAGATTTTTGGAGCTCTAATCTTTAGCTCAGGCAAGAGAAGGACATGTGATCCAGTGATCCCTGCCTGTGGCACTCCAGGGAGTGACTGGATGCTCTTTGAGGTCTCTTCCAACCTAAGCCATTCCAAGATTCTATTGGTCTGACTCCTGGTTTCATCTCCTTTCCCAAGCAGGGATATCAGGATGCTGTTGGTGACAACTTCAATCCTTTCTGCTGCTTYTTTCCTTGCCTTACACCAGGACCATCCGAGGTGGTGAAGCCAACTTTGCCTCAGCCTTGGTACCAACTGATGGTCTGAGATCCGAAAAAGTCACTCAGGAGCATTTGGGGATTATAGGATGTCACAGAATCATGGGATTATTGGGGTTGGAAAAGCCCTCCAGGATCATGGAGTCCARCCTGTGCCTGRTSCCCACCCTGAAACCAGCCCAGAGCACTGAGTGCCACATCCAGGGATGGGGACTCCAACACCTCCCTGGGTAGYCCCTTCCAGTGCCTGACCACCCTTTCCATGAAAAAATTCCTCCTGATGTCCAACCTGAACCTCTCCTGGTGCTGCTTGAGGCCTTTCCCCTCMTCCTGTCYCTGTTCCYTGGGAGCACAGCCCGGCCCCCCCTGGCTGCCCCCTCCTGWCAGGAGTTGTGCAGAGCCAGMAGGTCCCCCCTGAGCCTCCTTTTCYCCAGGCTGAKCCCCCCYCCAGCTCCCTCAGCTGCTCCTCACAGGATTTCCTTATCACAGGACAGATCCCAGGAACTGACACCTTGCGCAGCCCCGAATTTCTCTGATCCTGCTAAAACATTTGTCAGAAATCCTTACATTGCTTGGAAAATCAAACCAGAGCAGCAAAGCCCAAAGCTCAGAATGCCAACATGAGTTCCTGTGACAGCAGAGGCTCCAGTTCCCTGTGAGGTGAAGGATGGGAGAACACCTGTGTGTGGTGTTCACATCCTTCCCAACGAGGACAATCCGTGTTGACTCATTTGGATAACGCCGGGAGGCTCCAGGGCCTTCCCACACACATTAATTTGCCTGTTCCTTCCAATGGAACKTCGTGAAATATCCACATCCTTAAAGGAGAAGGGGAAAACAGAGGGCCTGGGGCTGCTCCTGTGGGTGAGTGGGTGGGAGAGCTGGGACTCCTCCAGCAAGGGGAGGTGGAGGGCAGAGGGTGGGCACTGATTCGGAGCTGTCCCCTGGCCCTGAGGAGTGTGACCCCGTGCTCTGCACCCTGGGATCAAACAGGCCGCGTTTTCCRGAGCTTCCCCTTCCCCGAGCCACGTGTCCGGACGTGGAAGCAAACACCTGGAAGCGGGTCTTTGGGGCGAAGCAAACACCTGGAAGTGGATCTTTGGGGCGTTTTTGGTGCCTGCTGATTCCTCCTCYCCTCCCTCCCTGTCTCTCACCCCGACCGAGCGGGCAGGACCCTTGGGACACGCCGTGTCCCTGTGCCGGGCTCCCCRGGGCTCCGTGGGTGCTGCTCCCGGGCCGGCCACGGTGCCAGGGGCCACCTGCCTTCCTGTCCGTGGGGAGGAGCGGCACATCCCGGCCTGCAGGAGCTGCAGTCACGGCTAATCAGGATGTATAGCCAGCCACCGAGGCCATGTATATTTAATGAGCCCTGTTAAAGGATTTTTAGAAGTGCTCTCCCCACGGACGCGACGATGACTTCTTTGTTTATAATTTTTTTCCCCCCTTTCCTGTTGCCACTAATCACCAACTCTCTGCTCCTTAATGGCACCTTTGGGCAGCTCTGGGGATGACTTATTTCTTTATTTATTTACTTGCTCTGGAGTGGAGAGGAGCCCTGCCCTCCCTCCCTGCCTGCCACCGTCACGGGCGGTTCCAGGTCTCCAGGATCCRTCCTCACAGGAGCAGTGATTCCTGGTGGTGGTGGGAGGACGGAAGTGGGATCTGGATCCATCCCCTCTCTGGATGACAACCAAGAAAGGCTGAAAGGATGAGTGGAGAGGGAGAGGAAGGGAATTTCACCGGATATAAGGAAGATGATTATTACAATGAGTGTGCTGAGGCCCTGGCACAGATTCCTAGAGAAGCTRTGGCTGCCCCATCCCTGGAAGTGTCCAAAGCCAGGTTGGATGGGGCTTGGAGCAGCCTGGGATAGTGGAAGGTGTCTGTACCCCTGTCCATGTCCCAGTGCAGATCCCACTGAGGTGGAGACCCCATGGGTGCCACTGCTGGGGCCTCCCTGCTCGACCTCCTAAGGCTCYTCCTCCCAGCAGAAAGTCCCAGTTTTCCTTAATCCTCATTCCGAAACTTTGGGGAAAAGCTGGAATTTTTTCAGGGAAGGTTTTCTTTAGCAGGCAGGGAAGAGAGACCTGGGAGCACTTGGAGTTGTGCAGCTCTTGGGCTGTGCYGGTTGCTCCTGGTGGGTTTGGATGGATCCTGGGGTCCCCCAAAGTCACCTGCAGGCAGCAGGAGCGAGGGAGGCTCTCCTTCCTCAGGGATTCAAGGGTTTGGGTCATCTCAGAGTATTCCTTGGGCTCTTGGGATTGTATTCCTTTGGTTCAGCCCCCAGAGCTGAGCTCAGGGCCTGTAAGGGACCAGATCCAGAGGTGCATCCAGCACGGGAGCCAGGGTATCCCTCAGCTCTTGGTCCCAAGAGCCCGAGGACAGCCCTGATGCCCGGGGGACCCCAGATGTTATACAGAGGCTGTGACACCTTTGGCTGTGACATTTTCCTCKCTGGCCTTTTCCTGAAGTGCCTCAAAGCATCTTCTGTCTCACACAGCCCCGAACTTAGCCGGTTGGCCCTGGGAATCTGTTCCAGGAGAAAATTGGCCTTTTTTTTTCCTTTAATTCAATTTTGTTTTAATGATTTAAGACAGAAAGCTCTGTCTGCTTTCAGAGGGAAGCGTTACATCTTTAATTTAGCGAAGCAGGAGAAGAGCTGGAAGTTGCTGATGCAGGTTCCCAGCTTCCCCCCTGGCACGGGGGAAGTGTCACTCAAAATCTTCTGGAGAAGACGCCGATATCTTGGGAGGGCTGGGGGTCTGCACCTGTCCTGGGCCCTGCCAGTGCTGCCCAGTCCAGGGCACCGCCCCAGCCTCACGTGGGGCAACTGAGAGGGGGCAGAGCCGGCCCAGCCCCGGCCCCTTCCCTGCTGAGGCTGCTGGGGATGCTCGGGATGCTGAGCGGCGGAAACTCGGGATGCTGAGTGGCAGGAATTCCTCTTCCTCCCCGCATCAATTTGCACCGAGTTCTGCTGCTGGCTCGGCCTCCATGCCAAGTTTTAGTGCTTTTTAATTGCCTGGAGGGAGCCAGCAGAGCCTGGAGCTCTCCAGAGCCGCAGGTTTTGCCTCCGTAGCTGTTTGAGCCGCCGGGGCAGAGCAGCAGGAAAGCAGGATGGGGAATTGAGCTGCCTGTTCTCTGGGAATGTTCCCACACCTCTGCAGTTGGTTTTCCAGACCCTGTCTTCMTCCCTCGTTACTGGAAGTGAGTCCTCCTTCCCTGGTGCTGCTGGGAGAGGTGTCACAAGACAACCACTACCTTCCCAAACGTCCTGCTCCTTCCCAGGGTCCTGCACTTGGACGGGAGCTGTGATCCATCCTGGACAACCTGTTGCCATCAGCTGAGGAAGATCGGCTCATATTCCTGAAATTCCTCCCRCATCTGTCTCTGGCCCCAGACGAGTCCCTGGAGGACTTTGCCATCCTCTGTGTCTGATCCCTCTGGCACGAGGCTGCCACATCCTGCAAATCACAGAATCATGGAATGCTTTGGGTTGGAAGGGACCTTACATCTCATCCCATTCCAACCCCCGATGGGCAGGGACACCTTCCACTAGCCCAGGTTGCTCCAAGCTCCATCCAGCCCGGCCTTGGTTGAAGAATAAAGCCAAGAAGCATTCCAACCTTGGCCAGGATTTCCACGTCTGTTCACTCCACAGGCAGCATTCCCAACCCAAGGGGCCTGGAGAAAGGGCTGCACCTGAGCCCTGACTCCCAAGACCTGCTCGTGGCACGCCCGGGAAGTTCTGCAGGGACGTTAATGGCGCGGAGAAAAGCCATTAAAGGAGGAAGAGTTGAGGTTACAATATTGTGCTGAAAAGTTTATTGCTGCCTGCAGAGACATCGGGTCTGTACTTCCAGGATTACTCAGTGCTTAATGCCCAGTGCCTGCACATTAGTTTTGCCGGGAAGCCCATTTGGGGTTCTTCCAAAACGGAAAAATTAAAGGGCTTCCCTAATAAATGCCCAAAAGAAAAAAGGAGAAAAAAAAAAAGGGCTCCAAACCCGGCTCAGGAACCCGAAGTGAGGCAGCAGAGCGGAGCCAGGGGCGCTGCTGCTCTCTGAGCCCCTGGAAGTTTTGGGAAGAGACATCCGTGTGTGCTCCCTTCCGCCGCCGGGTTCTCCTGACGCTCAGCTGCGGCAGGAAAAGGTGCAAATTTACACGGGAATTTGGGTGCACAGCAGGCGAATTTGCCTGGGGAATTCTTCTGATTTTACTGACAGCAGGAAGCTCCAGAGGAGCAGCGACTTGCTCCTCGCCTTGCTCTCAATCCTCTGTGCACAAGCAGACAGAGATTTTCCTCTATCCTTAGGTTCCTAGGCCACCCTTTTCCCAGCATTTCGCCTCCGTGTGGGAAGGGAACGAGTGCCTGAAATGGATGCAGACTGGATGGAGGGAGCAGCAACGATTTGGGGGAAGCGGCAGCGATCCCGCCCGGAGCCGGGAGCTCGGGCTCGCTCCTGCTCCTCTTCTGGCACCCAGCTCGGGTCTGAAATCAATGGGAGCGAGGTGCCAGCATGGGAGGGAGACTCCGTGTCTCTTTGCAACCGGTAGATCCCAGAACCTGGTGGAGGCAGTGCCTGGAAATGGAGCTTTGTGCTGCTCTCCGTAGGTCCCGAAACTGCCGGGTCAATGGGAAATCCCTGAGGCTGCACCGTGGGGGGAGTTTTGTGTCCATCGGCTGTCTCCAGGAGGGATGGGGCCTGTGGGGTGTCTGTGTGTTCCCAGGGGAGGGGTTGGTTTGCTTGGCCACGTCGGTGTGAGCTGGGAATGGCACCAGGATTCAGCTTGCCTTGGGAGCAGAGGGTGGGAGCTCCACAACAGCCTCTGCTCCCAGGAATGTTTATTCCCTGATATCTCAGCCTGGAGAAGAGGAGGMTCAGGGGGGACCTTCTGGCTCKGCACAACTCCTGACAGGAGRGGGCAGCCAGGSGGGGTCGGGCTSTGCTCCCAGGGAACAGGGACAGGATGAGAGGAAAAGGCCTCAGGCTGTGCCAGGGGAGGTTCAGGTTGGATATTGGGAAAATTTCTCCCCAAAAAGGTCTATCCAGCCCTGGCAGAGCTGCCCAGGGCAGTGGTGGAATCCCTGGAGGGATTTAAAAGCCATRYGGATGTGGCACTTGGGGACAGGGGTCAGTGGTGGCCTTGGCAGTGCTGGGGGAACGGTTGGATTGGATATCTTAGAGTGCTTTTCCAACYTAAACAATTCCATGGTTCCATGAATTCAGAACTGTCACCAAGGAATGTTGTCTGCGCAGCAGAGTTGGAATAGTTTTGGGGAGCTGTAGAAGTTGAAAAGGATCTATTTGAGGTCTCCAGCCCTCTGTCCTCCCCAGCTGCTGGTCTGGAATATTTAYTGGGGAATACACTCATCCTGAAAGGTTTTGGTGTCTCCAGAGCCAGAGAACCACATCTGCTCTCCTTTCCCATCCCCACCTGGGCATTCCCGAGGCCAGGTCCTCATCCAGTACCTGGGGAGCTCCAGTTGTCTGCAGCAACTCCAAGGCAATCCTTGTGGGTCAGTTTTTGGCATAATTGCCGTGCCAGGGATGTTGTCTGCTGTAGGACTGGGAAGATTACACAGCAGGTAAGTCAMGTGTGAGGATTTTCTGGGAATAGCAAGGAAAAGCAAAGGAAGAAGAGGAAAGAAAGCCCAAGGCAGTGAGCACCAAAGCTCCTGGGGCTCGGGAAGGGCTCACAGGGAGAGCCAGGCTTGGCAGTGGATGCTCACCTGGAGCTGGGTCTGGATCTCTCCACGAGCTGAGTTCAGCATCCTTTGTTAAAATCGGAAGAGCTGTGCCTAAAGTGAGCGGAAAAGAGGTGTCAGGGGAAGGCGAGCGGGTTGATTGGAGGTTACAGGGAAGCAGGGGAGCTTGGGGATGGGGACAATGAGTGTTTTAACCTCAGAGAGCCGTGAATTTCCCTGCAAAACCAGATCCTTTTGGAAAGTCAGTACATCCAAGTGTCGCTCTCCCAGCGCCTGGGTGCTCTGCCCCCCGAGGGATCTCATCCCGTCCGCGTCTCCCTCTTCAGTGCTGTGTTATGCTCCGGTTGGGAATGCTGCTGAGGGAAGCTGGGATTGCAGACCCTTCCCCCGGGCAGAGGCTTGGCACGCAGAGCCACCCGCACGGGGCAGCGCCAGAGCTTCTCTCCTCRCCGCAAATCCCTCTCCCTCCTTCCCGGGAGAGCAGCTCCGTTCTCTCCGAGCCGCTGGGGCGGGGGCTCATTAGGGTTCATTAGCGCCCATTAACGGCTCTGTCCCAGGGCTCAGCCCGACACGGGAGCTGTGAGCTCCAGGGAATCTGTTCCGGTTCCTCCGCTCTTCCCTTCTCTGYGCTCCCTCTCCGTGCCTCAGTTTCCCTGCCTGTGTAACCTCAGGGCTCCTGGATGCTGTTTGGATCCAGGATTTCTCCTCCCGCCCACCGAGGGCTGTTGCCTCTCTCCGTGCAGGAGCACTTTGCCCGTGCCCCATCCCTGGAAGTGTCCAGGGCCAGGCTGGATGGGGCTTGGAGCAACCTGGGATAGAGGAAGACGTCCCTGCCCATGAGGGTTGTGACTTTAAGGTCTTTAAGGTCCTTTCCAGCCCCAGCCATTCCCTGATTCTCTGATTTAACCACTCAATGTTTCTCCTCTCTGGCCTTCTCTCTTTTAACAACACAATTTTTTTTTTTCCAGGTATCTTTATTTTTTGAATTTTTCCAGTTTATATTTCTGACTRAATACTTAATTCTTACTAACAAGAAACAAGAATTTTAAGTTTATATTTCTTAGTAAACAAGAAACTTCCTTGGTTTTACATTCTCAGCTCCTGGAGAGGCAACAGCTGAGTGGCAGCTCTGGCAGAGCATGAAGGGAGGGACTCGGTACCCGAGTTTAGTCGGTGACAAACATTCTGAGGAGAGGCTTTCTCTGTTCACATCCCTGTGATTGCTGAGGAGCCTTCCTGAGGGAGCTGAGGGGGCAGGAGACGGAGCTAAACCCAGCTTGGAGAAATGGGAGAGAACTGGAGAAGGAGAAACTGCTGGGAGAACTCCCAGCGTTGGACGGCTTGGGGGTGTGGAGCAGAGGGTGCTGGGGGGGACAGGGGTGGGGACAGGGACAGGGATCCTGCTGCTTTGTGCCAGCCGAGGGAAACCTTGGGAGAATTAGAGCCAGGAGAGTCCAGGCACAGCCTCGACTGAAGAGGCCTCTCCATCACTTCCCACCGGGATCTGCTCCCTGCGTTATCTCCTCCCGTTCCCTCTCCACCCAAACTCCCCGTGGCCGAAGCAGGAGGGCTCCAGCCGCAGCCAGGCTCCAGCCCAGGGCAGGAAGTGCGGTGGAGAATTCCCCTCTTCCCGAAGTCTCGGCTGCGTCCTCGCTCCCTTCCTGCCTGTTCCCGACGGCCCCGGGAGGAGCAGGGGCCGTGTCTGCTGGCAGCCCGGGGCCCTGCAGGAATTGGGAGCGTGTTATCAATTCCACAGGGGAAGATAATGTTGTCTTTCACGGCTCCTGTGTCAGCTCTGCTGATTAGTCTGATGCAAATGAGCTTTTAGCCTTGACACGGAGCCTGCGATCCAGGGGAAGAGGATGAAGGATCCAGCACAGCCCCGGAGACCTGGACAGCTCCTGGCAGTCGCAGCACCACCCCGGGAGGAGGAGCAGGACTTGGCCTTGTCTTTCCCAGTGTTTCTCCATCATTTTTACTTCAAAAATTTGCCTTTTGGGAAGAAGGTCTGTTGTTCTGCTACTGGTCSTGCCCTGCAGAGGGTCTGCAGGCTGCCGAGGCTGAGTAATTCCCACCCATCCAGCRTCTTTTCCAGCCTCCTGCACTCGGTGCTGCTTTGGGACGCGTTCCTGGTGGGCTCAGGGAAACTGCTTCTGGAAAAAGAGCCCCTTGTACCTGCAAACCACGGGAAGAGAGGGGAAAAAACACGAGGAACATCCCGTTCTGTGCCGCTGCTCTTCTCACCAGAGCTGCACCTCAAAGCCAGGCCTTTCCCTTCCCGTCTCCAACACCTGCTTGCGCTCCAAAGCCACCCACCAGCAGCCCCCCCCTGCCGGCGAGCTCGGGGTTTTATTTAGGGCTGATCCATTTTTCTTTTAATTCAGATCAATGCGGGTTAATTGAGAGCGGCTTATTTTTACTTCTGCTGGCCTCTGCCTGCCAGGATCAATACCAGTCATTTCCACTTAAACCGTTGGACCTTTACTGGAACTACCCGAGCCCCCCGGCTCTCCGCGCGGCCCCCCATCCCCGCGGTTCCCGGCGCAATAATTCCGACCGGGCCCTCGTCGGTCTGGCTGCGGCGGCATCCTCGTCGTGCCGGGAGGAAACGGAGCCGCGCTCGGCCCCGACCGGGGGGGGGGGGAGGAAGACGGATTGCGGCCTCAGACGTTCGCACGCTAAAAATACCCGCCCGGGGGCAGCCGTTGCATCGATCGCCCTGCCTTAATGGGCCGCGGAGGGTCCCCGCGGCCGCCCGGTGCCGCTAGATGGGGCGATGCGGCAGCGGCTGCGGCCCCGGAGCCGCGCGGTCCCTCCGCCGCCACGCGCAGCCCCGGGAGGGGAAGGATCCCGGTGTTGCCACGCGGGGGGAACGAACCCCGCCACGGCCTTCCCGGGAAGCCTCGGCCGCGGGTGGGCCGGAGGAAAGGCCAGCGTTCTGCTGCTGGTTGTGCCTCCGGAGGGAAAGGCTCGCGGAGGGGGTGGGTTTGGGACCAGGCTGGTGCATCCCAGGGGTTGTGCTCGGCCGGTGGAAGGATCGTGGAGTGTTTTGAGTTGGGAGGGAGCTTAAAGCTCATCCAGTCCCGCCCCTGCYGTGGGCAGGGACAACTTCCACTGTCCCAGGTTGTTCCAAGCCCTGTCCAACCTGGCCTTGGACRCTYCCAGGGATCCAGGGGCAGCCMCAGCTTCTCTGGGCAACCTGTGCCAGGGCCTCCCCACCCTCACAGGGRAGRATTTCTCCCTAATATCCCATCTAACCCTGCCCTTCCCCCTCGTCCTGGCACTCCAGGCCCTGRTCAGAAGTCCCTCTCCTAAGGAGTTTTCATCGGTGGAGGTCACTGGGGAAGGTCCAGCTTTCCCAGCCATGCCTGGGATGGAAAATCCCAGGCTGTGTGACAGGGGAGGGACACGGCGCAGGGAGGGAAGTTCTGCCTCTTCCTGGGCTGGTCAGGGCGAGGGCAGCCTTTGCCTCGAGTCTCTGGAGGCACGGGGATGGGGACAGGGGGACACACGGCCACAGCCGGGTGACACAGGGGGACTTCTGCAGAGCCTCACACAGGGGGACAGGGGACTCAGGGTGAACGTTAAGGGGAGAAACCAGGAAAAACCGATCAGATGGAAGCTCTGGAAGCTGTGTCCAGGCTGAATTCAGGCCAAGCCGTGCCTGTAGCCTCTGCACTCCACACAGGGTGCAGGGCAATGAACACCCACGAGTTTATTACATCCCCTCCCCCGGGAAAGCTGGATGTGAGGAACACCACCAGAGGGAGGTGGAACAGGAATGTTCCTCATCTACCTGGAGCCATTCCCGGGMAGGCTGCACTTTTCGTGGTGCACGGGTACACCTTTAAAATTTAGGATTGGCATCGAACCCAATGGGCAGCGTGGTGGCCCAAAGGTCCCCTTGATCTGCCTCGCTCCCACCTTCCCTGCTTCCCTGGTCATCACCCCCCTGGACCCAGCTCTTCCCTCTCTGCTCCCACAGCTGAGCACTCGTCCTCTCCATCACCTGCTGCAGGGAGGCTGTGGAAACATCCTAGGAATTCTTTCTGGAATGCCATCAGCTGATGTATTAATGGAGAACAAAGCCAGGTGGGCACAGAGGAGGGAGATCCTCTGCAGGGCRTCCATTCGGTGTTTAAAGGACCTTTTCCCCTCAATCAGCTCGTTGGGCAGAGGTTGGTTTTAGCTGGAATTCTTGTGGAGCAGCTTCCTGCTGCCGTGGCCTCTGTGCACCTGAGCAGGCGAGGGGCAGCTCCGGGGGCCACTGGGGCTTGTCCACGTGAAGGAAAAGGGAAGCAACTGGAAAAGGAGACATCAAAGCAGYGCAAAAGTCA
Source organism: Amblyornis subalaris (assembly GCA_018881555.1). Lineage (NCBI taxonomy): Eukaryota > Metazoa > Chordata > Aves > Passeriformes > Ptilonorhynchidae > Amblyornis > Amblyornis subalaris. Next base: position 2,948,001 of record JACAXG010000080.1, on the reverse strand, counting down.
TTCCCTTCTTCCCCTTCCCCTGATCCCTGCGTTTGCTGCTCTTTCCAGACCCGGCAGATTGAGATCTCCCAGCCCAGCTGATGTTTGGGGAAGAGAGGAATTACCAATTTCCTGATGGGTAAAACCAGGGACAGAGCRGCCCTGGTCATAAATGTCAGGGAATAATGGCTTTGGCCCCTACCCCTGGAGCAGAACTGATTTAAAGGGTCGTTAAAAAGGGTTGGTGTCCATAAGGGTGGGATAGAAGGTCTCCAGCCCAGGCCCTTTATTCCCTGTGGCTGGATCAGCCGGGGCCGTGGATTTGGAGGAGCCATATGTCAGCTAAATGTGTCTCTAATTGATTTCTGGCTCTGCACGGAGTGTAAACATTTTACCAGTCACAGAGCAGCTGATCGGGAGAGGAGGGAGAGCTGGTGGGAGGGGAAAGGACGGGAGAAAGTCTGGTGTGAAGCTGAGGGGAGCCTCGGAAAACGACTTTTGTCCGCGCTCATCAAGCCCCAATGTAGCCCGGCCCCTCCGCGGGGTTCCCTGGTAATGGAGTCGCTCCCAGGGCAAAAGTTAACTCCAATTAGGGGCCGTGMGGGGAGGGGCTTCAATCCCACGTCTCCCCCCAGGAGCCGTGTCAGCTCCCGTTACGGAGATGGGGCAGGGCAGCAGCTGGGAACAGCGTGTGGACAATGAGGGGTGTCCTGGGAATCCTCCCGGCGCGGGGACGCAGCCCGGGCCCCTCCTCCTCTTGCTCTGGAGAGGTGGCTGGGAGGTGAGGAGGGGGACCAAAGCCACCCCGTGTGAGACCCCTTGGGAAAATCGCCCCCCCCCAGTGTCACCACCCCACCGGTGCAGTCCCCAGGACCCCACTCCGGGGGTATTTTCTGTCTCACCCCAGCTCTTGTTGTCACCTGCCCCAGGGTGGGCTGTCCAGGTGGTAAAYGGAGATGGAAACCAGAGATCCCTTAAAAGCCTTAAATTCAACTTCTAAGRTTTTATTCCAGAGCCGCAAAGAGCAAGGGAGGATTTGGGGTTCATCCTTCTGAGCAGGAAAAATAAAGTCCGTTAGAAATCTCCCTGTACTCAATAAATAATCAGCCTTTTGATTAAACAACAACATTGAACAGAACTGCTTAATTTACAAAATATYGTGGAGCGTTTGCTGGAATAAAACACAACAAATCGTGTTTCAAGCCGTGTTTTTATTTGTTCCCCTCTGCAAGCTTGTGTCATGCAGAGCCTTCACTTGGCTTGGATTTCACCATCCAGCTCACCTGAACGAAACTGAAACCTGCCCGTGAAACCCAAGGGAAAAGAGAAGAAAAATTGGGGAAATAATTRGAAACGTTGGAGTATATTGATTTAGGGGGGAGTTGAGGTTTTTTGGGGGGAGCTTCAAARCGGTGATTTTGTTCTTAAATAGTCAGATGAGCAATGACAAGCGAAAACAGGTTAAAGCTGACATCCAAACAGCTGCTGAGCGAAGTATTTTAGAAAGAAATAGGGTAAAGCACTGGGRCTTTTTTTTTACATTCTTTTTATATTTTCCTTCGCCAGATGGAGAAAAAAAAAAAATCGTCCCTATGTATCCCAACCGAATTTTTCCTCCCCGTGACTCACGGGCTGCGCTGTTGGCACAGGCTGGGGCGGGAGCTGCTGGTGTTGCGCCCCCCACCCATCCCCGCGGCCGCGCTCCCACCCCCTCGCTGTGCCCGGCGCCGCCGTCTGCGTGTGCCCCGCGGCCACCGGCAGCCAGGGTGGCTCTGGGTGGCCGTGCCTGACAGCTGACGCCGGCTCCGGTGACCCCGCGGGCCGAGCCCCCCGAGCCCCCGCGCCYCCCGAGCCCCCCGAGCCCCCGCGCCGCGTCTGGCGGCTCTCGGGCCGGCCCGTGGGCGCTGGGAGCGGCCGACCCGCCCCACCGCGGCTTTTCCAGCCGGGATCGGGGTGTTCCAGCTGTCGGCTTTGCGGGTGGGGGAATAGCTCTACACCGGGATTACTCCGAGGTGGAAAGCGCCGGCGGCAGCAGCGCCGCGGCCCCGAGCCAGCGGCAGATGGAAATCCGTGCGGCTGGAGCTTCCAGATGTGTTGGGGCCAGCCCCAGCTTTCCCTGCAACGGGTTCTTGGGTTAAATGGATCAAATCCAGCTTTTCCTGCAATGAGTTCGTGGGTTAAAGTCGTCCAGATCCRGCTTTCCCTGCAACGGGCCACCTGCATTAAAGTGCTGGCAGGGAGGATTCCAGGCCGGATAAAATTGATCAGATCCAGCTTTTCCTGCAATGGGTCCCTGGGTTAAATCGATCAGATCCAGCCTTCCCTGCAGTGGGTTCATGGGATAAATTGGTCCAGATCCAGCTTTCCCTGCAAGGGGCTCCCGGGTTAAGGTGCTGGCAGAAGGATTCCAGGCTGGGTCGGGATTCAGAGGGAGAAGCCGGAGGCAGGAGCAGTGACCGCTGCCGCTGAAGCCCTTCCCGGCTCTCCCYCCATCTCCCGGGGGAGATGACCCCTCTCTTCGCCTCCCAGCCACCCGCACTGATTTTTATTCCAGCCTCACCGAACCCGGCTCCCCGCGGGTTTGGAGGCGAGCGGCTCCCGGGCTGTGAGCGGCACTCAGCGCCGGGCGGGGACGAGCGCGGCCGCCCCCTGCCCCGTCACCGCGGTCACCGGGACGGGGGGCACTCCCACACCGGGGCAGGTTGTTCCATCGTTATTCCATCCATCCCACGCATTTCCTGCCGCGCTGGTACGATCCCACCGCGGCTGTGTTTGAGAACAGCCCGGTCTGGCACGGAGCCCCTGCCGTGCGCGGTGCCCGGAGCGCTCGGTGTGACACCGTGGCTGTGCCCTGGTGGCACAGAACCAGGGGGAAACGAGGCCTCTGCAGCACGGGGAGAGGCAGAGGGGGAGCTGAAAGTACCAGGCGAGCACGGAGGGTGAGATTCCCAAAGAAACGGGAATATTGAGACTTTTTTGCCCTCCCCGGGCTGTGCACCCTGGCCTGTGCCAGAGGTTTCTCTTCCCGCCGAGCAGCTGGTGGGTGTGAACAGGCTGAGATGGAATGGGAAAGGGATGTTCAGCCCCATGAGCTGAGGGGTCATGGGGCAGCASGTGCCAGTGGGGCAGGGACACGTCACCCTGTCCCCTGGGTGCTCAGCTGGGCTCTCCCACCCTCCGGCATCCATGAGCCTCTGCTCCCTGAGGATCACACAAGGGTTTGGGCTGGGTGGGACCTTTGAAGATCATCTCATCCAATCCCGCTGCCGYGGGCAGGGACACCTTCCGCCAGAGCAGGTTGCTCCCCCATCCAAYCCGACCTGGRTGTTTCCAGGGATGGGGCATCCATCACCTCTCCGGGGAGCGCTGTGTTCCGCACGTTCTGCCTTGGGGGAGAGGGGGACRAAGAGGTTGGAGGGGTTGAGGAAAGCAGCCCCAGTGAGTTCCTTGCCGCTCGGGAAGGAAGCCCTGGGAAGGAGCTGGTGTTTGTAGGAAGCTCCTTGATGGACACAGCCATGCACAGGCCACGGAGAGCGCAACACTCCCGGAGGGGCATGGTGGAGTGGTCCCTCTGGCCGTGCCGGTGGAAGTTTGGGTGCCCAGTTCCCTGCGGGATGCTGGGGGCAGCGGSAACACCCATCGCCCTCCAGCTGGAGAGCGCGGCCGGGGGCCGGGAACGGCAGGGTGGGAGCGGGTGGCTCCCGCAGCATCTGCCCTTCGCCCGGCGCGCTTGGAGAGCCGCCGGGGGGGACAGGCGGGTGTCAGCCGGTCCCCAAGCGCCGGGCTCTCGTTTCCTCCCCGCGGACATCCATTGGCCGCGCGGCAGCTCGGGCTCGAGGGACGCGGATCGGGTGGCCGCGGCTCGCATTATCGGGCGGCTTCCCCGCTCCGGTGGCGTCCGCGTGTCCCTGCGCCGGAGATCGGGTTACGGCACCTTCACAAAGCCCCGGCCATGCATTATTCAGCCGTAGATGTCGGCGCGGGGAGCCGAGCCCCGCGCCCGCTGGGGCGAGCCGGGCCCCGGCGAGCGCCTGCGCCGCGGGGGATGCYGTAAATCAGCCCGAGGAGGAGCAGGATGCGAGCAGAAGGCTGGCGGAAACCACCCGGAGGTACCTGGCTCCAGGAATGCTTTATTTAGCACGGGTGAAACCCACCCTGCGAATTCCCGGCAGAGGGAGCGGCGGCTTCCCAGAACGCGGGGAACCTCCCGGTGGGTCAGACCGCGGGCCGTGGCTCTGACCTCGCCGACCGCCGGCTGAACCGGAGGCAAAAAGCCGATCGGTGGGAGAAACCTCATCCCCGGGAGGCTCCGTGTCCGGGGGAGCCGCGAGGAGGGAGCGGCCGGGGGGCCTCGGCCGTGGCTCTTTGTTCCGAGCATCGTTCCCGGCTCCCGGCTGTCAGCGCCAGGACCCGGAGACGCTCAGTGAATGAGAAACGCCCGGGACGGAGCGAAAGGAAATATTCCTGCACCGTTCCCCGGCGGGGAAAAAATTCCCCCCGGGTTGAGTCTTTTTGTTGGGGAAACGTTGTTTTGCTGACACTTGGGGCTGGTGGGAGAAATCCGTGCAGATGAAATTTCAGTTGGGGAAGAACCAGGCAAATGAGAGTGAGCAGAGTTGGTGGCAGCGAAGTTGGGTTCGATTACAGCCAGAGCTGAGGATTTTTATTTTCTTTCCACGTCAACTTGATTATAAATCATTAAACTTATTTTGCTTTTACAGTTTTCTTTCTTTTTGTAAAGAGTCCAGTAAAACACAAGCATTACAGAGCAATAGAACTGGAATTCCCATTCTGCCYGAGCCATCTCCCACACAACGTTTCTCCAAATGCCATCTTTCCCAAAAAACCCCAATCTCAGGCTTTTCCATCAAACAGAGTTCCAAGTTCCTGCATTGCTCCGTGTTTCTCACCAATGCACCTGTAGAATCAACTGTCCCAAGCAGCAGAGACATCAAACCCATCAGGTGGGGGGAATAACATCCCATGAATTCCCAGTTCACACCAGCCAGGTTTGGGGCTGGATCCGTGCATCTTTCATCTTCTGTTTTCCTCCATCTCTCTTTCTGCTGGCGGTTGGGATGTGGAGCAGGAGGGGGTGATGGGAGCACCAGCAGGATTCCCAGCTTTGAAAGGTTTTCCATCTGAGATCCTGGGGAGACCAGGAGTCTCTGGATCGTCAAGTCCGTGGAGAAATTCCCACTTTTGGCATCACTGGTGGTTCCCCAAGGACCTAACACAACCAGACCTCCTGCCCTCCTCTTCCTGCCTTCCCTGGTGAGGTTTGTAGGCTCTGTCCCCATCCAGCCACCCTTTCCCACCCTCCCAGAACTGCTTCCCACATGGATCCGTGCCTGCAGAAGGATGAGTCTCCCACTCCACGTTGTGCTCTGCAACTTCCCTGGCCGAGCCTCTCTGGCCCTGCCTTTTATTTCTCAATGGACAAGCTTAACAGAGATGTCTTGGGTTTTTAAAAATAGTTAATATTTAAATATTAATTGAGCCATTAATTACATCTGAGCCCCAGAACAAAACAGCTGTGAATAATTAATGAGAGGGCCTATGGTAAATGCCTCTAATAATTCACAAAGCAACCGACCCAGGTACTTCCAGAGCATTCAGAGGGAGGAGGAGCAGGGAACGGGGAGGGAAGGAAATGCAGGAATGTCGAGGGAAGGGGCTAAAAGGCGAGATGGAGAATTATGGGCTCTTTGGTGCCGTTTTCCCAAGGCTTTCTCAGCACTATTTGAGCACCCTGCTCTAGTGGAAGGATGGCAGGGGGCTGGCACCGGGTGGTCTTGGAGGTCCCTTCCAACCCAAACCATCCTGRGATTCCATGAGCGTTCATCTCCATAACATCCATCTGCTGGGAGGGGATTTCCTCTGCGATTTGTGATGGGGAAACTGAGTCCCAGGGACGCTGAGTGTCACCCAAAGGCAGGATTAGGAAGACAACCAGGACTCTTGACTCCCTCTCCCATGACTCTCSGAAACACCAGGATTTCTGGCAGAGGTCTTGGACCCCTCTGGATGTGGCTCCTGTCTGACCAACCTCCCTGCAGGAGTGACCAGTCCGTGAGCAGAAGGTTTTTATTCCCACCCTCCATCCCCCCCCTCCTTTGAGATATTCCAAACTCTCACTCTGGAGCTGCAGTGGGGAAGGGGATGCTCTGTAAATCCACGCATGTATTGGATTTACAGTGCATGGAAAAGCACTGGAAAAGGACTAATTCAGGGTATTTACACTTGATAACTGTAATTCTTAATTACAGGCGGTTTGAGCTTCAAGTAAGGCCGAGGATTTCAGCGCTGAGCACGTGGGAGCAGGACAGGGATCCTCCCCGTGCCTCCTGGAGTTGGGCATCCTACTGGTCCCTTTGTGCCAGGATTTGTTTGTGCAGGAGCCTGTGACTAACGACCCCATTCCTGGAGCAGCTCCTCCCGGGAGCTGCCGAGCTCCTGGAGGCACAGGGATTTCACCTCCTGGGACTGCCTGCAAGGATCGASTCTTGGAGGGGATGGCTGGGCCCCTCTGTGGCTTCTGGAGAGGGGATCATGCACGGAAAGGCAGGAGTCAGAGATKCATGGAATGGTTGGTTTGGAAAGGACCTTAAAGCACATCCAGTTCCCCTCCCTGCCGTGGACACCTTCCACTATCCCAGGTTGCTCCAAGCCCCGTCCAACCTGGCCTTGGACACTTCCAGAGATCCAGGGGCAGCCACAGCTTCTCTGGGCAACCTGTGCCAGGGCCTCCCCACCCTCACAGGGAGGAATTCMTTCCCAATATCCCATCTAACCCCGCCCTCTGGCAGTGGGGAGCCATTCCCTCTTGTCCTGTCATTCCAGATGCTTGTCCCAAGTCCCTCTCCAGCTCTCCTGGAGCTCCTTTAGGCCCTGGAAGAGGCTCTGAGCTCTCCCTGGATCCTTCCCTTCTCCAGGTGAACACCCCCAGCTCTCCCACCCTGGCTCCAGAGCAGAGGGGCTCCAGCCCTCGGAGCAGCTCCGTGGCCTCCTCTGGACTCGCTCCAGCAGCTCCATATCCTTTTTCTGCTGGGCCCCTCAACGCAAATCCTGCTCTGGCACTGCCCATCTCACTCCATATCCAGGGAAAGCCCAGGCAGCCAGTTTGGGATTACCTTTAGGCACCGATGCTGCGAAAGGGGAATCCCAGCCCTGATTGCTCAACAGGCAGCCCAGGGCGACGTTTTGGGAATCTCAGCCCCGATTTCTCAACAGGCAGCCCAGGGGGACTTTTTGGGAATCCCAGCCCCGATTTCTCAACAGGCAGCCCAGGGGGACTTTTTGGGAATCCCAGCCCCGATTTCTCAACAGGCAGCCCAGGGGGACTTTTCCCTGCTTGTCCTTGCAGTGGGCAATAATCGTGTCACAGCCAGGGAGCAGCGCCTCGGGGACGTGTCCCGATCCCATTTTCCAGCGGCCCAGCCTCTGCTGTGGAGGGATAACCCCGTCCTGGCCCGGTGGCTGATCGACAACCATGAAATGCGCGCGGGCTGCGTCCCGCGGTACCCTCGGGAAAGGGACACACGCCCCGCAGCTCCTCCTTGGAGGGGTGAACACGATCCAAGGCACCATGTGCTCGGGAAGCGTGACCCTCCCGAGCGCCCTAACGAGCGTGTAATCAGCAAACATCAGGGCCCGCTAATGAAGTGGTGCCACCCTCCCTCCCCCCCYGCCACCGAAAGTGCTCGCTGARAGTGCCTTTGTGCCTTTGAACAGACGAAAAATTCGGCTTCGGCTTCCTGACCCCCTCCAAATCCAGGAGAGAAGGACACGGAGCCCCTTTCCAGCCCTTRAGTTCTACAGAGAGGAACAAAAAGGATCAGGACAATTATTATCAGTGTCTCCTGCTCTGTCCGTGTGGATGTAGCATTTATAAATTAACCAAAAACACTTGCAAATCTGCATAACCGGTTACCCGTGCTCCTAATGCTTTCAATTTATCCTAATAGATATTTAATGAATACTTTATAAAGCCTTAGATGGGGAATTTTAAAATCAATGGTGCTATTTTATTGCTGTTTGTATTATCTTTATTTGGACGGTGTCTCAGCCCTCCGACGTCCATCGATTTCGGGCCTGGATCAATGAAACCAGATTTCAGCTGAAACACCTTGGGATGCACCGGGGAAGGTGGATGTGGGGGTAAAGGGCTCCTCGGCAGGTGAGGCACAGCCGAACTCACACCCTGAGGGTGGCACAGGTAATCCAAGGTGTTGTCCTTGCTGGGATCTCCCCTCACCTGCAGCTCCTGGGGAGACAAGGATTGGTTATCCTGGGAGCAGCTCTGCTCCGAGCGGGCACTCAGCACATCTGGATCCCTCCTTTAGCAGGAGCTCAGTGCCAGGGGAGGGGGTTTTATCCCCCTTCAAGTCATGGATATTCTCCTAAATGCCTCTGAAATCTTTGTGCAAGTCCCCACGTGTTGTTGGCAGCTCTGCCCGGAGCTGATGGATAAAGGGGAGGCTRGACAGCTTCTCCCACCAGGATGAGCTCATTCAGTTCCACATCCATGGATTTCCATCCCTGGTCCCCTCCAACCTGGCTGGGTGTGGGTGGATCCTGTGATGAAGTGGATGAGGGCCACGGGAACACTGGGGCTTGTGGGGATGGGTTTTGGGGAAGAGCTGTGCGAGCCAGGAGATACCATGAGATWTCCTTGGATTTGAAATCAAAATCAAAGGGCAAGGCAACATGGAATTTTTTCCCCCTGTCTGGAGGTGGCTGCAAATTTCGGTGAGTTGGTCCAGCTGGTGATGGAATCACAGAATGGTTTGGGTTGGAAGGGACCTTTAAAGGCCATCCAGTCCAACCCCCTGCCACGGGCAGGGACACCTTCCACAAGATCAGGTTGTCCAGAGCTCTGTCCAACCTCACCTTGGACACTTCCAGGGATGGGGCAAACAYCCCCTCAAGATGTTGCRTGAAAAATGAGTGAAGGGAACCGCATCACATCAGCTGGGAAACAGGGAAAGGAATTTCTTTTGGGAGGTAATGGCACCAAACTGAATGGAAAGTGGGACCCGAACTCACAGTCCCCTGACACAGGAGGTCACGGGGATCCACTTCCCTGACAGATCTGCTTCATTTTGCATCAATCCCTTGAAAATTCCCAAGAAAAAGGACTGAAGTGGAGATGTCTCAACCACCGGACTCGAGTCACGCTCACACAAGCCCTGTGTGGGTATGGAATTGTTCCCAGCCCCRTGCAAGAGCTTTCACAGGAAGGAATGAACAGCTCCAAGTCCCAGAACAGCCTGAGGTCAGGATTCAGCTCCAAACTCCAAGGGTTGGACCTCTCACCCTCGGAGCAGAAAGCTGCCGTACCTGGGTAATCCTCTCCGCCTTTTGTGGATCCTTTTCCCTTCCAGCCCTCTGGATCTATTCCCCCTCCAGCCCTTCTCCRCCTCCTGAATGGACATCCCAGCATTTTGGAATTCGAGGATCAGCCTCTCTTCCCTCTGCCCTTCATGTCCAAAGCGCCCTCAGGGCACAGCCCAGGTTAACCTGCCGGTGGCTGCTCTCCCCAGGGCCGGGGGATAAGGAAAGGGACATTATGGGAAGGTCTGTGGGTCAGCCCACGGCCTGGAGGGTTCTTAGCCCTTTCCCCTGCAGGTCTTGCCTGGAAGAATTCTGCCCCTTTGAAAGGACAATGAAAATTTAAGCGTGAAGGTCACACGAACCATCCCACTCGGATATTCCCCCATCTTGGCCCTGAAAAACGAGGGAATCTCCCCTGTGGGGCTCGTTGGACACTCCCCTGTCAGRCACTCTCCTCCCCTCTGGTGATCTCAGGGCATCCAAAGGGATTTCTCACCTGATGGTTCTTGCTGTTTCGCTGGGAAGTTTGAAATCTGTTTTGTGTCCAAGGGCAGTGGAGATGGAATTTGGCTGGAGTGACCCTCCCCTGGCAGGAGCCCCGTGGCTGCCAGCACGTGGCTGCCCAACAGGACAGCTGGGAAGTCCCAGGTGGGGTGTGAGGACTGAGCCCATGTCAGGGGTTTCCTTCCAAGCTTTGATTGTTCTTCCCCAAACCAAGCTGCCCTGGGATGGACGTTGTCCTTCAGGGGACACGTGTCCCTGCGCCAGGCCGTGGGGCCACCCCGGGGTGGGCAGCGACCTCCGGGCTGCTCACCCGACTGCTCCGAGGGGAGGAAAAGCRCTGCCCACCAGCTCTGAGTGACCACACCACCCGGGAGGGGCCTGGGGTGGCCATCGAGGACTGGGAAAACGAGGTTGGAAACAGCCTGGGACACACAGGGTGGCTTTGCTGCCATTCCCAGGAGAGGGGACACGGGYGCTGTGAGAGCTCAGCTCTGTCTGCTCTGAAAGGACAGGAACTGCTGGCAGGATAAACTTTCCCTGCTCTGGCTGCTCGGCTGACGCCCCGGGCTGGCTGTCCCCGGGGGCGCGGGGACAAAGCGCGCTCCTGTCACCAGATCGCCCTAGCGGGGCTCCCGGCTGCTCCGGGCCGCCCGSCCGGCCTCATCCCGGGGTTTATTCCCGCCCGGAGAGCCCCTGAACCGCYGCCCCAGTGCCATTTGGGCCCGGCCCTTTGTCCCCAGGACAAAACCAGCCGCAGGCGCAGCTGCCACCGGGGATGGGATCGCCTCCCGGTTCCCACCCGCGGGGTGCTGGCGCTGTCCCTGCACCTCTGGATCGTCCCCGGTCCCCTCCGCAGCCCGACCCGGCTGGCAGAGCACCAGGACGGGCTTCTCCTCCTCCCTGTGCGAGGAGGGGGAGCTGGGAAGGGCGCTGACGGTGACAGAAGTCTCTGGGATGGCGGTGACAGTACATCCACATCCCAGACGCATCCACGACTCCCAGCGATTTGCGGGTATATCCGAGACTGGTGGATGAGACTCATTTATTCAGGCAAGCTCTACTGCCTGCGGGTCTCCCAGAAGCAAAACAATTCCATCAAGTGGCTTTGACACTCGGAATTATTCCTTGATTTGCTTTTTGCTCATTTCCCTTCCCTGCTCCGGGAGGGTCAGGATTGAAGATGTTGCTGTTCCCCAGCGGGGCTGTCTCGGGGCAGYGCCAGCCTCTGCTCCCAGCCCAGCTCCTCCGGGCTTCACGGGGCCAAATTTTTGGTAGGACAAGGGGGAATGGCTTTAAACTGAAGTAGGGCTGATTTAGATTGGATATTGGGAAGGAATTCTTTGCTGTGAGGGTGAGGAGGCCCTGGCACAGGYTGCCCAGAGAAGCTGTGGCTGCCCCTGGATCCCTGGGAGTGTCCAAGGCCAGGCTGGATGGGGCTTGGAGCAACCTGGGATGGTGGAAGTTGTCCCTGCCCATGGCAGGGGTGGGACTGGCTGGGATTTGAGGTCCCTCCAAACCCAACCCATTCCATGATTCCCTGCACTGGGTCAGCAGAGGAATTCGGCTCCAGCCCATGCTGGTGATGCTCGCTGGGGGCATCCCTCGCGTCCCTGCTCCTCTGTCCGGGTGAACAGGAGGGCCCAGGAAGGAACTCCCATTCCAGGGGTCTCGGTGGTGCTGGTGTGGGTTTGGGGCTGGTGTGGGTTTGGGGCTGGGGTGGGTTTGGGGCTAGGGTGGGTTTGGGGCTGGTCAGCAGCTCTTGGCTGTGCCCGAGGGGTCAAGGGCAGAGCGTGGGGAAGAGATAGAGTGAGACAGGATTTGCAGGTGGGGAAACAGATCCCTGGGCAGGTTCTCAGGACACAGCCTGGACACCTCCATGGCCTCTTTCTCCAGGGATTTCCACCTTGGGAACAGCAAGGCACAGCTGCCTCTGCAGAAACTGGGGGGATTGTGCCCACATCTTGCCCGAATCCAGGAACATCTCCCAGGGCTGGGGACCTGGCAGAGCTCTGGAGTCAGGGGAGGCAAAAAAGGGCAGCAAGATCACACCAGGTACGAGCAGAACCCTCTCTGCCCTGGTGGTGCTGCCAGGCCCTGGGTGGTGTTTTTCTCCTCAGCACACGTTGACACACTTTTCATTTCACAATGATTGAAACAAATCCTGCTCTTTCTGGCCRTAAAAAACATTTCCAGTAGGTGGAAAAAGTTGAAATGAAGGTGGCGAGTTCCAGAATTACCTGATAAACTTCAGCTCAATCCCTGATGATTTATGATTAAGCAATTTTTTTTTCATGCACTTTTGGCTTTTTTAAAAATTCTGTTTAGAGACTGAAAGAAAATTAAAAAAAACCCCAACCCTACCAGTTTTCCTAAGGAACAGAGAGTCTGATTGCAGTTCAAAGGAACCAAACTTCTGTGTAAGGCCAAGGTATTTTTGGCAGGAAAAGGACCAGGGTGATCTGTCTGATGAGCACCAGAGCAACAAGCATTGCTCACGTGAAGGTTTTTCCTCTGGTTGTGGGGTTTAGGGAACAACACAAATCAAAYCCTCTCAGAAATAACCCGTTAGTGGAGATACTCAGGAATAATCCACTATTAGAACTCAGGAAAAACAAATAGTTCTTGCTTCCATCAGATAATCACAAACTGACACTCCTCGAGTAATTAAAAACCCAAGCACAGGCTATTTCAGGAGAAAGCTAAAAGGAGGTGAGAAAACAAAAAGAAAACGTGGGTTGGAGGTGAAAAAAAAATTAGTTTGTAGGTTCTTGGTTTTCCAGTAGGGAAAGTAATTTTTCAAGGAACAGGAATGTTTTCCATGAACACTTCTGTGCAGTCACAAAGCTATTTCTGGGAAAATAAAAACCCTAGTGAGAACGTTTTGTTTCCCACTCGCACAATTTCTTTGGGGGCTCGATTTGGGGAGAATCATCTTTCCGGAGAGAGGACTTGGGATGGATCCCTAATACCAGGAGCTGAGTGTTGAGTCTTGGCTCGGAGATTTTGGAGCCAAAGGGTGCGGAGGGGCTCCCGACCCTGGTGGGGTTGTTAAATCGGGGATGGTTCGGGACGCGAGGGATGCTCTGGGACACGAGGGGTGCTCCGGGACACGAGGGACGCTCCGGGACACGAGGGATGCTCCGGGACACGAGGGACGCTCCGGGACACGAGGGACGCTCCGGGACACGAGGGGTGCTCTGGGACACGAGGGATGCTCCGGGACACGAGGGATGCTCTGGGACACGAGGGGTGCTCCGGGACACGAGAGACGCTCCGGGACGCCAAGCCGAGTGTGGGAGCACCGGGGGGTGCGAAGTCGCTCCGCCTCGCCCCCCTCCGCCCCGCTGCCGTTTTTGGCAGGCTCGGCGTGGCCCCGCTCCCCCCGCGGGCCCCTCGTGGGGCTCCCAGGAGCCGAGCGAGCCGCGGCCCCCGCGCGGGGTAATCGAAGCGGCACGCAGAGCATATGGCCAGGCAGGGCTCCCTGCTGCTGCACCAGCTGGGCACTGGGTGCTGGGGGCAGCGGGCGGGGACCGGCCCCGTCCCCCTGTCTGGCTGCTCCCCCTGCCCCGGCGGTCTCCAAATGACTCCTCTCTTAAGGAGGGCCGAGCTCCGGGCTCTGGCTGCTGCCTCGGGTGCCGCTGGAGGAGGGGGGGATCCGGGTTTCCCGCTGGGCATCCCGGCGTTGCTCGCCTCTCCTCGCCCTCGGCTCGCCCAGCGCGGCTGCGCTGCCCCCTCCTCCCGCGAGGTCCCGGCAGGGTTTGGGGTGCCGGGTTTGCCGGGCCCCTGTCGGCAGCCAGCARGGACGGGATCCCTTGTTTTCCATCAGGAGATGCTTTGCGAGTGGAATCCGGCTGCTGCAGGGCCTCGGAGCTCCCTGTGATCCCGCAAARCCGTGTCCTTTCCCCTCCCGGGGATGCCTGGGGTGTAGGATTTGGGGGACACAGCTCTGCAGTGAGGGCTGTGTCCCTCCGAGGGTCCTGCCGCTGCAGCTCGGGTCCCTCCCCTGGGCTGGGGTGGGCAGGSAGCGGCAGGATTCAGGAGGGATGTACCTCAGGTGCACCATGGGGAGCCCTAACACCACCCGGAATCATCCTGGATCCCGAAGCCGGACCCACCACGAGGTGAACCAGCACCACCCCGAGCTCCGCGTGTGACCGTGTCCCRCCTCAGGACCCTCTCCAGGGGGGTCTGCCGGGCGCTGACCCCCCCACTCCCCCCATCAGTGCCCGGACAAGGAAATCTGGGAAGCACTGAGTGCTTGTGTGTCCCACAAGGAGTGACAGGTCCTTCCCCAGGGTGGCACAGCGAGGTCTCTGCTCCCAGAAGCGGTGCCTGGGGTTAGAGCCGATGCCACTCAGCCACCAGGAGCTTCCGAGCCATCCCTTGGAGACACTCCTGGCCTGAGGAGGTGTTTGGGATGAGCGTGGTCACCCGGAGTCCCCTCCACCACTGCCCTCCAGAGCTCCATGAGGAGTAAGGTCTGTGTGAGAGCTGGGGTAGGATGGTGTGAGTGTTCCCTGAACCCTGGAAAGAACTGGAACTGTCCTGTCCAGGACAGAGACCAAATCCTTCCCCACTCACCGCCCTGGCAGTGGATTYGGCTCCAGTGCCTCTCTCTGTCCTGCACTGGGCACGTTGCCAGTGCCCTTTTGGATGGAGGGACTCCCCATTCCTTCTGATTCCAGGGCTACCACAGCCACTGGGAATGGCTGCATCTCCCTGCTCGGGTCTGGCTCACCCAGGAAGAGATGTCCTTCTTCCAGCTTTTCCCAGGAGCTGGGGGAGCCATGGCCCCGTGGATACGAGCCGGAGGTGAGTGGTCCAGCACATCCAGGAGCCAATCCTGAACCACCTGGCTCGCGGAATAACTGGGATTCACTCCAAGGTGCAAACACTTGGGATGAGACCCCTCTAGTCTTCAGCATCACCTCTCCATGTCCTGTCAAAAGCACAGGAGGTGACAAAGGCTCCAGCTCCTCCAGCACCTCCTGTGTTCATCCTCGAGGACGATCCCAGAGCTTCTCCCTCCGGGCGTGAGGACAATGTCCCAGCCACCTGTGCTGGGCTCCCAGCTGGATCCCCACGGAGGGAGGGGGTAGGGGGGGACTTTATTGAAAGGAAAGGGCCTTCATTTGGGCCAATTATTCTCAAACTGAGGGAGAGGAAGCCGTCACTGCAGCGTTTCCTTTTTTCCCCTCTTTTTACATTTGTTGTGTGTGTTTTTTTCACACTCTGGCAATGGCTGAATATCACACAAGTGCCCTGTCAAGAGATATATTCAATAAACACTTGACACCCAAGCTCAGGAATACATGGCCCGTGGCAAACATGAATTATTCAAATGGAAATCAAGATAATTTTGCTTCTAACTCAGAAAACCAAGACTCTCTCTTTCCTTCCTTATTTTTCCTCTCTTTCTCTCCACGTTTTCTTCCTGTTCTTTCTTTCTTTTTATTTTCTTAGCGTTTCTTTCTTGCTCTTTCTTCCACCTTCTTCCTCCTGCTGGAAATCCTCCCTGCACTCATTCCCAGGGAACTCCCTTTGCTGAACGAGCCAAGGTGAAGACTGGGAGGAACCTCCTTTGGACAAGGAGCTCCTCTGCCTGTTAGTCCCCTGGAGCTGCTGGATCCCTTTGGAAAGGGCTCGGGATGGTGGGACCACGTGCTGTGACAGCGAGATTTTGGATCATCCAGCCAAAAACTCATCCCTCAGTCAAACAGGACTGGTTTGGGAGAAGCTGGATGCCACAAYTGCCCTTTGGGAGGCCTCTCCTGCCTGCCCGGGCCTTTCCTGTGTCCAAGTCAGCGGTGGGAGTTGGTTGGGATGGGGTGGGCCGGTGGCACGAGGGGTTTGGGATGCTGGGAGCTGCCTGGGGGTGCCTCCTGGAGGAGGAGCTGGGCTGGACTCCTGAGAGTTGGGATCGGCAGTGGGCTGGAGAGCTGAAAGGGTGCAGGACAGGGCCACAAGGCAGAGATGGTGGCGATGGCCGAGGCTGGAGGAGAGGAAGGGACCTCCCTTCCCATCCCCTTCCTCTCTCAGTTCATACCAATCCGGTCTCCAGCCAATCAGCACCGGATGAGACCAAAGCCTTCGGCTCCTGGAAGCTCTTCCCGAGCCTGGGAATCCACCAGAGGTGACTCTCCAGATGGCTTTAGGAAAGGGGTGCCCTGGCCAGAGTGGTGGCCACCGCAGGGGACATCGTCCTGTTTCCTCSCCCCGTTTGGGAGGTCTCTTTCCAGCTGCTCACGGATTTCTCTTCCCTAACCTGATGGAATTTTGGGCTCTGCGCTGACTCAGACGTGGGCTGAGGTTCTCCACTGAATCGATACCAGAACTTACAGAGTTTTTCTCTGGGCTTTTGATAGGGAGCTTGGAGGCCTCCAGGAACGCGAGGAACCGCTCAGAGCAGCTCTGCAGGGCTTTGCAGGCTTTGAGCTGGACACACACACACGGCGACACACCCGGCGGCCCAGTGTCCGCGGTGCTGGGCCCACCAAGGGTCTTCAGGGATTTAGGAGTCACAGGGGCTGCAAGATGGGGGGGAAAGCAATCTCGCCAGCAGTCCATGGTGTCCCAATCCCACCAGCAATCCGTGGGATCTCAGTCCCACCAGCAGTCCGTGGTGTCCCAATTTCACCAACAGTTCAAGAGGGTCCCAGCAGTCCATGGCACTTCAATCCCACCCGCAGTCCATGGTGTCCCATTTCCACCAGCAGTCCATGGTTTCTCCATCCCATCAGCATTCCATGGGATCTCAACGCCACCAAGAGTCCATGGCACTTCAATCCCACCAGGAGTCCATGGTGTCCCAATCCCACCAGGAGTCCATGGTGTTCCAATCCCACCAGCAGTCCAAGGGGGCCTCAATCCCACCAGCAGTCCAAGGCATCTCAATCCCACCAGCAATCCATGGAATCTCCATCCCACCAGCAGTCCATGGTGTCTCAATCCCACTGGCAGTCCATGGTGCCCCAATCCCACCAGCAGTCCAAGGGGGCCCCAATCCCACCAGCAGTCCAAGGCATCTCAATCCCACCAGCAATCCATGGGATCTCCATCCCACCAGCAGCCCACGGTGTCCCAATCCCACCGGCGTTCCACGGGATCTGACCTGCCGGGTGCTGGCAGACCCTGAGAGCAGGTAGGACAGGGAAGACGCTTCCCAAGGTGCTTTCCTCTGGTCGAAGCTCTTCGTTCCTTGACAGCTCCCTTTCCTCCCTTCCCTGGTGACACCCCCGCGGGTAGGAGGAGGCTCCGTCCAGCTCCATCCTTCCTTCCTCTCCTGTTCTCCAAGGCTGTTGGCAGGGCTGGAGCTTCCCCGCTCCCGGTGAATGGCCGTGGTTACTTGTGAGGTCGGGACTGGCTGTCAGCCAGTCCCAGCCCAGCAGAGGGATCTAATGGCCCCGGCGCCAGGCACTTCGGAGGCAGGAGAATGTGGGTCATCAGTGACGGCATCTCTCGGAAAGGTGGGGGCGGAGAAGGCAAGGGGGGAAGCGATCGTTTGAATTTGGAGAGGAGCTAACTGGAAATTTGGGCCATCAGGAGAATAATGGGCCGAGAGGAAGAGCTGGGATATTAATAGAGCTGGTTTCTGTAAGAGCTGGAGCACAGCAAGGCATGGAGAACCACGGAGAGCCTCCTGGCAGGAGCAGGCTGGGAGCTCCCGGGGGACCGGGAGCATCCGCTTGGATTTCCACGCAAAATTCCTCTCTGATCCCGGGACCCCAGCAGGCCTCTCATCCTGCTCCACACCTCCATCCCTCCCCCATCCCATCCTGACTGCTCCTGCCTCYCAGCCACAACCACCACACCATGAAACCTTGGAGAAACCCCAGCGGGTTCATGGGGACCTCTGTGGGGTGTGGGGTGGGTCCCACTTGTCCCTCCTTGCCCAACTGCTGGTGCTGTCTGATCCCAGTTCCTTCCATCCACAGTCCCAACATGTTCCCATGGCCCAGTTCCTTCCATCCACAGTCCCAACATGTTCCCATGGCCCAGTTCCTTCCATCCACAGTCCCAASATGTTCCCATGGCCCAGTTCCTTCCATCCACAGTCCCAATGTGTTTCCATGCTGAACCAGGTGGATGCAACATCCCCACCCAACTTCTGGTTGAGTTTGTGGATGAAGATCTTGGATGGTCTCTCCCTGCTCACTCCCCAGGATCCCAGGGAGACTTTGGTGTCTCCGTCCTTGGAGAGGTTCCAGCTCTGCTGTACCAACCTGTTCTTCCCGGCCCTGCTTCACACAAGGGGTTGGGGTGGAGGCCTCCATGTATCCCTTCCAAATCATAGAATCCATGGATGACTTGGTTTGGAAGGGACCTCACAGATCCTCTACTTCCAACCCTCAAATCTGGAACTCCAAACCCCTTCAGAGGGCAGAGGACCTGCAGTCAYGACCCCTCCTGGGACACGGCTTGGACATCCTTTTCCAGAGGGAAGCACAGCTCCAGCCTGCCCCATCTCCCTCACTCCACAGACATCCAGGAGAGCACATTCCAGGTGCCACAACTCTCCTGGCACCATCTTACACCACCAGTACACCCCAGAACCCGCCGGGGCCCTGCCACGGCAAACTGGGGCTGCTCTTGGGGTGTATCCCAAATCCCAGGGTGAGTCAAGCAGCGGGGACAGAGGCTGTGCCCCATTTTCCACCTCTGCCCCAAACACCTTTCAATCCTGAATGCTCTTCCCAGCTCCCAAGCTCTCCCTGTGCCGCCTCGGTGAATTCCCTCTGCCCGTGGGTCTCTGTGCTTCCTGCAGGGCTGGAAGAGCTGTGGGAGCTGAATATGGATGAGGAAGGCAGGGAGAAAGGCAGGGGGTGTTCCCCTTGTTAAATATTTACCGTCCCAGGTGGGTGATGTGACATTTCCTACCCTCTAGGAATTCCTATGGACCGGCACAGTTGACCAGAGAGGAGCAGGGGCTCTGTCCCAGCCTTATCTGAGCAGCAGAACTTTGTCCCCAGGTCAGAAGAGACASACCCCAAATGGTCCTCAAAGGGGATCTTGTGGGGTGACTTGACAGGACAAGRGGGAATGGCTTCCCACTGCCAGAGGGYRGGGATAGATGGGATAYTGGGAAGGAATCSTTCCCTGTGAGGGTGAGGAGGCCCTGGCACAGTTGCCCAGAGAAGCTGTGGCTGCCCCTGGATCCCTGGAAGTGTCCAAGGCCAGGTTGGACAGGGCTTGGAGCACCCTGGGCTAGTGGAAGGTGTCCCTGCCAATGGCAGGAGTGGGACTGGATGAACTTTAGGGTCCTTCCAACCCAAACCGGTTCAGCATTCCATGACTTTCCCTACTGCTTCAGCTGGAGTGCCAACAGCCAGGATTTGTGTCACCCAGTGCTTCCCTGACAGGTTTCCATGCTGGATGCAGCTGTGGAGGGATTAACAGCCCCGGTGCCTCCATCCTGGGGAGATGGTCATGGAGAGGTGCCTGGGGAGGGGGTGAGACCTCCTGTGCCTCTCCTCACACCCCTCAGCCATTCCCAGGCCACTGGGTGTGCCCACCTTGCACATGGAAAACCAGGATAACTGAGGTTGGAAAAGACCCCCAAGACCGTTGAGTCCAACCTGTGCCCGATCCCCACCTTGTCCCCCAGCCCAGAGCACCGAGTGCCACGTCCAGGCCTTCCTTGGACACCTCCAGGGATGGGCACTCCAAACCTCCCCGGGCAGCCCCTTCCAATGCCTGACCACCCTTTCCATGCAGAAATTCCCCTTGGTGTCCAACCTGAACCCCTCCTGGTGCTGCTTGAAACACTAAAAATTGCGAAGCTGTGAGAGGCTGCATGAGCTGGGACTCCTGAATTTTTCGCAGACACCTTTGCTCCCGGAGCCYCTCCGTGTCCTTCCCACACCCCGTGCACCCCCATCCCACTCCCCATCCTCAGCCAAGGCCTGACCCTCCCGGGACTGAGGGACAATCGCTGCAAGCCGGGGCCAGGATTCACCACCTCCAAGCCACGGGAACATCCCTGACGAGAGCAAAACCTGCTTTTCCTGCTGAAAAGCYGAGGAAAACGCTCCCTTTGAGGCACGGAGGGAGAAATTCGGGCTTCTTACGTAAAGCAACCCCACGGCACGGGGASAGCGCCCGTTTTCCAGCGGCGAGCGCGCGCTCCCACCCCGACGGCGGGACGGAGGCGGCCCAGGGCAGCCCAGTTCCACAACGGGAGGGCTCAGGCAGTGCCTGGCTGCGGCTCCATCCGACACCCTGCGAGGGCTGCGGGAGCATCAGCCCCAGTTCCTTCCCTCGCTCAGGCAGCCCATCAAATATTTAACGGGCTGCCATAGGCAATTACATTAGAGGAGATAGTTAAACACCCCCTACCCCAGGGCACCCCCCTGCAATGTAAATCAAACAAATTGGACTCTTTTCACAATTGACACACACGATTTTACTTACTGTAAATAATTTAGTATTAAAAAGTCGAGCTACACTTTGCCCCATCTGGATTTTCTTTTCTCCCGCTCTCTCTCCCGCTCCGCGCGGACTCCGGGCTCCTAATGCAGGAGATGGAGTGCAGGAATTTTGCTGCCTGGGTGAGCTGTTAAAAGATTCCCATTTCCTAATGGAAGAAACCACACTCAGGAAACTTGTGAAGTTGCCCATTTAAAGCCGGCAGAGATGTTCCAGCTAACAAAGGATGGGAAAAATCCCTCCCTCCGGAAGGACTGGAGTCTATTGCTGGTTGGCATCTCCTGGGGTCGCAGCAATCTCCCATAAAAGTTGGCTGAACGGTTGCACTTTTTAATTAAAAGCCATCTTTCCCGATTAGGCTCAGCGGGGTTTTAATAAGGATTTTTACAAGCTGGATCCGTTGGCCGGCGCGGATTGTCTTTCTCTTACACCTCGAGTGCGAGACCCGTGCATTAAACACCCTGCTCTGCTGGCTGGGAAGGCATCTCATCCTCTTCGGGAGCTATTTCCGGGTTTTCCTCCAGAAACAGGCGTGGTATTTGGAACCATGGCTTGGCAGCATCCCTGGAGGGGTTTAAAATCCACGGGGATGTGGCACTTGGGGACGTGGGGCGGCGGTGGCCTTGGCAGTGCTGGGTTGGACTCGAGGATCTGAGAGGGCTTTTCCCACCTCAGTGATTCCATGGTTCCATGATGCCCATCTCTAATTTCAGCCCAGAATTCGGCCCCCGTTGAGTCTCCCATATGGCCACCGTTTGCCACGTGAGGTGTCACTTCAGCCTGTCCAGATCCTGCTCTTGACCTCACACCGAGTTTGAATCAGTGTGGGGGGAATGTTCTTCCCGATGCCCCGGGCCTGTCTCCGAAGTGAGAGTGAGTTTAAATGAGTTTAAAAGCTCCTGGGCCTCGATTTTCCGTTCCGTTCCCGCACTCCGTCAGGCGGCTCCGACCATCCCCCGGTCCCAGYGCACGGAGCCCTGGCAGGTAGAGCCACTTACACATTTCCTGACAGAACCAATTTTCRTCAGAAAACGCCAATTCCGACGAGATCGAAGCATTTAATCCCCCAACATCTTCGTTTTGACGGATGGATCCTCCCCGGGGCTCCCACAGATGGCTGCGGGTTGTGTYGGATGCGATGTTTCACTGGAGCCGTGGCCCCGGCACGGTCGGGATTATCCCGGCAGAGCTGCTGCCGGGGACTGGGATRGCTCCTGGAGTGAGAACGTGGAGCTGAAAATTCCGAGCACACCAGAAATTCACCATTTTCGGCTCCTTCCACCCGCTCAGGCCCTGGGAAGGAGCACAAGGAAAAGGGAGAGGAGGGAAGAAGGGCCCCTTACTCGCCACRCTGACCAGATGGGGCAAGACCGTCCACGCCCTGATGTCCTGATCTCTACATCACCCCACAGAACGTGTTCCAGGACAGCCAGGGCAGGCGGGGAGCTGTCCCTAATGTCCATACCCCCCCTTTGTGGTGACACCCACCCCTGGCCACCCACCASCACCGTCCCCCGCTGCTGGAAAATGCGTCTGAGCGAGGCTGGGAYGGCTGAGCCCAACCTCCCCTGAGGAGAAGGAAGTGGCAGCGGTCACCTGGGGACAGAGCCATTTCYAGCCAGCCCAGCTGTCTGCCCGGGATGCACGAAGTCGTGTCCCTTTTCCAGGATCCTCTCCCGGAGCCCTGGAAAGCCGTGTCCCCTCTGCTCCGTGCCGGAGTTGCTGGAAGCCGTTAATCGCTGCCGGTGGGTTTAATTGGGAGCGAGAACACACAGACCCCATTAAAGCCCACGAGGGTGCCAAGGGCTCTCGTTCAGGCACAAATGAAGGAGCAATCAAACCCACTTAGGTAATAAAAACAGCTGGAGTCTGGAGGCAACTGCCTGAGGCACCAAAGCACATGGCAGGCAGGCCGGCCCTCTGCAAGGCTGCATCCAGCCCTCTTTGATGGAAAACACCGGGATCAGGCRGAGCGTGCAGCGCTTTATTGGTTATAGGCAGCGAGCCAGACACAGAAATTATGGGTCATCCTCCAAAAGCAATGCTGGAGCTTCTTCAGCGCAGACCTGGCTGGAGAGCCCGTCCAGGGTTGTTTTTCCAGGGGGAATGGCAGGCCAGAACCCCTATGCACTGGCTGGAGGGGTCATGATTCCCACAGTATCCCTGGCCCTGGTGCTCACCTGCCCTTCCACGGCMCACTGGAGCATCACGGAACGCGAGGAGCTCCCTGGCTCTTCRTTTCTGCCCAGGGATTCGTCTCACAAAGGGTCCCCAAAGCCACGGACCAGCTCTGAGCCCGGAAGCCGGACTCCCCCTGCAAGGAATTTGTTTTCCRAAGATTCAGACCATGAGGGTCTTTGCTCTGTGTTTTTATCTGTTTTTTTTTTAGGCAAGATCCTGACTTTCTTGGTTTTAGTTCTGATTCTTGTGTTTCCTGCTCCACAGGGGTTGCTGATATGGATGGGTGGGAGAGGTGGGTCTGAACTGTTCCATTTGTGGAGCAATTAAGGAGGAAAGCTGGAACAGACATGAAAAGACTSCAAGGAGAGTCACAGAGCTGTTCCATCTTACTCCAGAAAGCCAGAGCGGGGCACTGGCAATCCCCTGGAAGTTCACCCYGCTCCTTGGGAAGTCCACTGCCAAGATTCGGAGTTGCACAGGGCTAAAGCAACCCCTGTGGAAGTCCTGGRGATGCCTGTGTTTATCACTGCTGCAGGAACTCCTTGTTGGCTGCTTCCACATTTTTGCACATCCTGGCTGAAAGGCAGGATGGTTTTCCCTGTTTTTCCCCACCCAGGATGAGCCTGATGACTCCTGACTCAATCCAGAGGTTTGATATGGAGGGCACTGCTCTCTTCCCCGCTGGGGACAGCCCCCAAATCCATGCAGGATTTGTGGCAGGAGGATGGGTTCACCCATGGAATGGGCTGGGAGGGGTTCCTGCTGTCCCTGTGGTGTCCCCATGTTTCGGTGTCAGTGCCAGGGTGTCCAGAGGTGCCTTTGGGGATCCTCCCTGAGTGTCTCCTGTTCCGAAAGTTCATTGTCAGGATAAAGCAAGTCCGGGGCAGGATGCACAGAGTGTGATGAAGAAAGACCCAAAGGCTTGGTGGTTTGGGAAAGTCTGTTTTTCCAGAGGAACAGGAGGGAGGGAATGCCATTTACTTCATCTCATCTAATTTTCCTACACGAACACTCAAGGCTGGCTGGGCCTTGGGACTGTCCTGGGGCCGCTGTTCCCCTGCTCCTACCCCTGTTTCAGGGCTTGCAAGGGTGGGAAATGGGATCAGCAGTGGCTTTATGTGCCTGCTGAGCTCACAGCCTTGTGCTGCTCCAGGTCCTGAGCTTCCTGGAGCTGTGGAAAAGCAGCTGCTGAGCCCTCAAGGAGACTCTCATCCAAATTCCCGCTGCTCCAGGGGATTTGCTGAGTGCTGGACGGCAGAGAAGCACGTGCAGGTCTCACCCCAGAGCCCCCAAGCTCTGGGCATGTTCTGGGGGAGAGGCTGGAGTTGGCTCCTCSATGCAAAACACAGCTTGGCACAGGTTTGCTTCCTTGGGGAGAGTCAAATCCAGGGCCAGGAACTGAACTGCTCTGTCCAACCCTCTCCAAGCTGCTGAAAGGCAGAAAAGGAGGAAAAAGAGGGCGGAGGGGCTGCCAAGAAGAGCCCAGCAAAAGGAATTGTGGAATACCCTGTGACAAAAGCTTCTGGAGTCATGAGAGAGTTAAGAGAAGAGACAATTCCCCTTCTAAGGAATTCTGCAAGGGACAATTCCCTTTCGAAGGAATTCTGCCGSAGCCTCCAGCGAAGCTCTCCAGCAGCTGCTCTCCTCTGCCCATCTCCTGATTCCTGCAATCTCTCCAGGAGCAGAGAGGAGACCGTGACTCAGAGCTGTGCTGGCAGCACGGAGAAGGGAAGAGGCTGCCGAGCTCCTGCCTGCGCTCGCCTCCGGAGAGTCGGAGCATCTTGGCACGGCCTGGTGGCCTCTGGAGCTTGGAGGGTGCTTCAGTGTTCAGGAAGGGCTGTCTGGACCTTGGTGTGGCCACTGACACGGCTCAGGCCACCAGGGACAGCGCCTTCCCGGCAGCACCTTGCTGCTGATGCGGTTTTTCCCCCAGGAAGATTTCTCCGGAGTCGGGATCCAGCCCCGCGGGCTCTGCTCCATCCCTCTGCGTGAGCCAAGTGTTACACAGGGCTGCTTTAGGGGGCTGGATTTGGTGGCTGTGCCCGAGTCCGGGCAGCACCAGGCATGGTGATTGTTGCTTTCAGTCTCCTCTCACTGGATCTGACTTTTCCCCAGGGAGGTCCAGCCCCCAGGAACCCTCCTTGGTGGTYCCCTCGTGTCGAAATTGGGTGGTCTTTAAGGCCTCTCCCAACCCAAACCATTCTATGATCTCCTGGGGGACAGTTCAGCCCCTCAGGTAAGGCAGGGATCAGGTCATGGGATCAGGTCAGGATTTTTCTTTCCCCGTGACACTCGCCGGCCCTGTCTGTCCCAAGACACCCGGCAGGATCCCCGGGAGAAGGGACGTCTCAGAGGATGTCATGGTCTGAAGAGAAGAAGGTGAGTGGGAAAGGGGCCAGGAAAACACATCCTACCCCTGACTCCTGAAAAACCTGCATTGTGTATGAAAGCCATTATTGGGGCTGGATTTGGGGGGCTGGATAAGCACACCCCGTTCCCCTGAGAAGATGTTTGCTCTGAGCATGACCAGGCACCCTCCTGGCCTCCCTCACCCCCAGGCGCTGGGGTTCCTCCCTGTCCTCTGGGGTTGTCACGCTYCTCACGCACCTTTTGGGAGCATTTGGAGCAGCTGAGGGGCTGAAAAACCCACCCTGATCCAACRGAGCAACCACCAAAGTTCCCCTCCACGCACTTTTGTGGTGGCAGGAGCTGGCCTTGGTGGCAGAGAGGGAGAGAGGAAGGGAAACGCCGAGGGCTGAGGGGAAATTCGTACGGATGGGTGAGTGCAGAGGCAGGGCTGAGCTGGAATGGGTGGAGAGGCTGCACAGGCAGGCGTGGGGCCCGTGGGACACCGCACGGGGGGTTTGGGGAACGAGCCAGGGAGGTTCATCGAAACGGGAATAAAAAAAGTTGGCGAAACTTTTCTTGATTTCGTTGYTTTTGTGATTTTTAACCCCAGGTTCTTCCCTTCAGAGGGAGAGGAGACAGGGAACGGCTCCTCTTCAGCCCGGGGCTCTGCTCCCCACATCCCCTCCCCGGGGAACGGGCCCGGAGCCGCGGGCGGGGTGTGGGCAGGGGGCGGCCGGGGGTGGACGGGAGGTGACCCCTCCCCAGTCCGACGCGACGAGGGGGGACGGGAGAGGGGCGCACCTGCGGGAACCCCGGGGTGTGCTGAACCGGGGAGGGGCGGAGATGGGGGGGAGCCCCGGTTTGGAGGGGTAAAACCGGCGTGGGGGGAGGTTCACCCAAAACCTCTGGTTTTGGGCGGGGGTGCCACCGGTGGCAGGTCAGTTTGGGGGGGGTGGGGTTACAACAGGAGCAGGGGGAGCCCCGGTTTGGGGAGGGGGTCCCCCCTGCGGCGAGGGGGTGAGCCCCGGTTTGAGGGGGGGGTGAGCTCACCGCCCGGGGGCGGGCGGTGGGAGGGACCTCCCCAGCCCCTCCCGGTGGGCGGGGGGCGGGGGGGCCGGGCTATAATGCCATTGATGCCGGGCGGCGGAGCCAGACAATACCGCGCCCCCGAGCCGGGTGCCCGGAGCGCCCTGCCCTGCCGTGCCCCGCCGTGCCCCGGCCGGCCCCGCTCCGCTCCCACCATGATGTCCATGAACAGCAAGCAGGCGTTCAGCATGCACCCCATCCTGCACGAGCCCAAGTACCCCCACCTGCACACCAGCTCCGAAGCCATCCGCAGAGCCTGCCTGCCCGCCCCCCAGGTAAGCCCCGCACCGTGGGTCCGGGACCTTCCGCACCCGCCGACCCTCGCCAACTTACTCCGCTTTCCGCTTGGCTTTGGCTTTCCTTTGGGTTTTGGGGGTCTCTCCCTGCTCCGGGGCGCCGGGCCCGGCGGGCAGGGGCTGCTCCCGTGGGGAGGGGGTCTGGGGCTGCCGGGGAGGGCGGGGGTCGGTGTCGGGCTGAGAGGCGCAGCCGTCCCGCCCCGCTCCGCCGTGCCGAGCGCCGGAGCACAGTGGGGCTGCGGGACCCTCGACGGCTCCGGCCTCTCTGCCGCTGCCTCCTTTTCGGGGAGGTCGCTCCGGAGGGGACAGCGGGTGCCCGGCACGGAGGGAGAGCGCTCGGGTGGTTTTATCTCGGGGTGCGGGCAGCGCTCGGTTCGTGTTACCTGTCCCCGGCAGCGCCGGTGGGGCAGAGCGGGATCCCCGTCACGCTGCTTCCCTTTAATCCTCTCCCGTTCTTTCGGTTTGTTTTCGCTCCCGCTTTCCCCCCCCCCCCATCCCCGACCCTCCGTGCAGATCCAGGGCAACATCTTTGCGGGCTTTGACGAGACGCTGCTGCGGGGGGCCGAGGCTCTGGCCGCCGTGGACATCGTGTCGCAGAAAACGCACCCCTTCAAGCCGGACGCCACCTACCACACCATGAGCAGCGTGTCCTGCACTCCTACCTCGTCCTCCGTCCACCTGCACCACCCGTCCGTGCTGACCACGCACCATCCCCACCACCACCACCACCAGCCCTCGCAGGGCCTGGACGGGGAGCTGCTGGACCACCTCAACTCCGCCCTCCCGCTCGGAGGGGTGCCGGGCCCCGACGTGGGCTCCACGCCTTCGCACCCTCACTCCCACATGTCGGCCATCAACCACATGGCCCACCACTCCCAGCCTATGAACATGTCCCACCCCCACGGCCTGGCTTCCCACGCCGTCATCTCCGGCCCCGAGACGGAGACGGACCCGCGGGAGCTCGAGTCCTTCGCCGAGCGCTTCAAGCAGCGCAGGATCAAGCTGGGGGTCACGCAGGCGGACGTGGGCTCCGCGTTGGCCAACCTGAAGATCCCGGGGGTGGGCTGCCTCAGCCAAAGCACCATCTGCAGGTTCGAGTCCCTCACCTTGTCCCACAACAACATGGTGGCCCTCAAGCCCATCCTGGAAGCGTGGCTGGAGGAGGCGGAGAGGGCGCAGAGGGAGAAAATGACCAAGCCCGAGATCTACACGGGGGGGGACAAGAAGCGCAAGCGCACCTCCATCGCCGCCCCCGAGAAGCGCTCGCTCGAGGCCTATTTCGCCGTGCAGCCGCGGCCCTCCTCCGAGAAAATCGCCGCCATCGCCGAGAAGTTAGACTTGAAGAAGAACGTGGTGCGGGTCTGGTTTTGCAATCAGAGACAGAAGCAGAAAAGGATGAAATTTTCTGCCACCTACTGAAGAAGGGGTCGGAGCGGGGGCGGCGCSGGGAGGGGGGTGCTGCCCTCCCGACCGCCTCTCCGCCGTGCTGGCTCCCGGCCCCTCTGAAACGGGGCTCGGGGCTGTCGGCTGGTGTTTTTTTTGGGGGGGGGTTAAAAAAAAAAATCGGGGGAAAAAAAAAGGCAAAAAAAAAAAAAAGGAAAAATAAACCTAAAAAAACGGGAAACGCGCCCAAAGCAAAGCGAACGGTTTGGTGCCTGCTCCTCACCCCCGGGCGAAGCGGCCCCGCTGTTCTGACTGGTACAGACTGCTTTTGTAGATAAAACTGGAAAAAAAMCACAAAAAGATGGAGGAAAAAGGAAAAAGACGAAATGAAAAGGCCGAGGGGGAAGTTTGGGGGTGCCCGGAGTCGGGGCAGCAGCAGCGAGAGYCCGGCGGGTCTTTGCGGCAGCCCCTTCCCGGCTTGGGGGGCCGTGGCGCCGCTCGCTCCTCTGTGTCCGCTCCTCTTCTTATAAAAAAAAAATTGGGAAAAAAAAAAAAAGAAAAAGAAATGAGAAAGGCGACGAGCTGGAAGCCAGCTGTAAATCCGGGGTGCTCCCCGCTGCCAGGGTCCCCGCACACCCACGCACACACACGCACCTGCATGGTTTTGTTCTCTCCCCTGCCCCCCCGCAAACCCATCGCGTTTTTGCAGTACCATTTCTGTTTCTACCTCATCGGCTAAATTGAAAAAAAARRAAAAAAAAAAAATTAAAAAGGATTTAAAAAAAAAAAGGAGAAAAGAATTTAAAAAAAAAAAAAAAAARGRAAAAAAAAAWATTTGGCCCGTCCCTGGAGTCGCGGTTTGTTCGGGGAAATGGAGATTTATTTTGCGTTGGTTTCACTCAAACCGTTCGATTTCCGTATGGTTTCACTGTATAAAATCCTACGCTTCGACAATCACGTCCTTGGGGCTCAGCGGAGCGGCGGGAGCGGCCCGAGGCAGCGGGGACGGACCCCGGCCCGGCCTCGGGGCGGCTGCCTCTGCGAATAGGGAACTCTGCACTTTCTAAGGCAAGAAAACTCTTATTTTCCCCCCTTTCCTTTGCGTATTTAATAGAGAAATTTGCCTCCTTTTCTTTTATTTCCTTTTTTTATTTTGGAATTAAAGGAGATTTCGTTCCGCTGTGTGTGTGCTGAATGAAATTTTGGTGTCTGTGTACGCTGCAGCATTTCAAATAAATCATGCACGTTTTACCTCACCCTCCTGCCTCCTGGAGTTACTGCGGCTCCGGGGAGCCCCTTGCCCGGGGAMCCCTTTCCCGGGACTCCGAGGCAGCTCTTCCAGCCCATCTCCGGCGTTCCCGTCGGGATGGAGGCTGCTTCCAYCCTCCTCCGCGGGGACAGAAACGAACCCAAGGCAAGGCAAGGCAGCGGCCGGCGGGCAGAGCTGCCCGTGCCCACGCGGGACGGAGCGCGGGGGTGGCCCCGAGGGGACCCGGGGGTCGCGGTCCCGCTCCGGCCCATCGTGGGGGCTCTGTGCCCCTTCCACCCCGGTACCAGCGCAGCCCCCGCGTGCCGTGCAGCGCCGTGCGGGGGTCGCGGGGGTCTCGCCCCGGGGCCGGGGGTCGTTGGCGGGGCCGGGGCAGCGCAGCCCGCAGCGTCCGGGCGCTCCCGCAAACGGCGGAGGGGACGGGCTGCGACCCTGGCCCCCCGCTCCGCGATCCCCCGAGGGGGGACACCCCCGGGTACCTYCTGTCACCCCCACGTGCCCGGCCCGCGGCTCCAGCCGGCTCCGACAGGGACATTCCCCCTCCCGCGGCTCCGCGCACCCGCGGCCGAGGGCACCGAAACCTTCCCAAAAGCCCTTCAGGCGCTCGGSGGGTGGGACGGGGGGGCACAACCGGGAGGGTGAAGCCGGGGGGGGTCCCCTCTGTCCTGAGGGATCGAAACCTGGAGGTCCCCTCGGTCCCGGGCAGACGCGGAAAAATGAGGTAAAAAGAAGAGATTTTTGTTGGTTTTATTTGTTTGTTTCGGTTTTGTTTTTGTTTGGTTGTTTTTGGTTGGTTGGGTTTTTGTTTGCGGATTTTTGTTGTTGTTTTGTTTTGTCGTGTTTTGTTTTGTTTTGTTTTGTTTTAAAACTTCTTCGGGGAAAAAAAAAAAAATACCCAAACGCACCTCGCGGTGTTGCAGCCCGACAGCCGGGACCCTGCGGCTGTTACAGGGAGAAACCAAAATAAAGTAAGAAAAATGAAGTAGAATAAAATGAARTGAAATAAAATAAAGTGAAGTAAAATACGGTTAAAGAAAGTGAAATAAAGTAAAACAAAACGAAGTAAAATAAGCGACAATAAACTAATGAAACGAAGTCCAAATAAAATAAAACCAAAACCAAACGAGCAAACAAAAAAACCAAACCCAAACCAAAGAATAAAACCAATTATCAAACCCCCAAACTCCATAGAAAAACAAGAAAAAAAAACTACCAAAAAAAAAAAAAAAAAAGGAAAGAGGGAAAATTGTGCAGCTCCCGAAAGAGCTGTCGGAGGAGCTGCTTCACCTGGCCGAGCGGGGCCAGCCCGGCGGTGGCCACCAGAGCCCCGCTCGCCCTGCCCTCACCGCGCTACACCCCCACCCGCGTCCCGCACCCCGTCCCGCACATCTCCCTTTATTCCCGGGCGCTTCCCGAACCCCATCCCTTTGTTCTTGCGCTCCGTCCCTGTTTTTTCCATGCGGCGAGAAGCGCATTTTCATAAATAGACCTTGGCCGAGCGCTGCCGATGAAACTTTAATGAGGCGGGATGCTGAGTGCTGCCCGGGGGGGCCCCCGGCCCGGCTCCGCGCAGCATTAGCGGGGCCCCGGCCCCCCCTTTTCCGCGCTCCCCTCGCACACCGAGCCCGCTCCCGGCCGCTCCCCCCGCCCCGCGGCCCCCGCGCCCCCTCCCCGGCCCGTGCCCGGTGCCGGTGCCGGTGCCGCCGTGCCCCAGCTCCGCCGAGTTGGCGGGCGATGCAATATTTATCAGGCGCGCTCATAAAACGCCGGGTGGGTATTTCCCAGGCACAAACGCGAAGAGCCGCGCCGGGGAAACGGAGCGGGGCCGCCCCGGGGAGCCCGCCGGCCCCCCGGGGCCGCCAGGTAAGGGGGGGATCCCGGCGGGGACCCGAAGGAAGGATGGGGCGCCTCTGGGAGAGGAGCGGYGGGGCTGGTGGCCGGGAAGGGCGGGCGGAGGCGGTGGGAGTGGTGGGGGTGAGGCCTGGAGAACTCATCACACCCGGGGGACCGGGCAGGAGGCGGCCCGGGGATTGATCCTGCTGCTGCTCCTGCCGCTGCTGCTGCTGCTGCTGCTCCTCCTGCTTCTTCTCTTGTTTCTACTCCTGCTCCTGCTCCAGCTCCTGCTCCAGCTCCTACTCCTGTTTCTGCTCCTGCTCCTAACCCGGTTCCTGCTCCTTCTCCTGCTCCTGCTCCTATTCCTGCCCTTACTCTTGCCCCTGCTTCTGCTCCTACTCATATTCTTTCTTCTGCTCCTCCTGCTCCAGCTCCTGCTCCTGCTCCAGCAGTGCCCACCGTGCCCAGGCTGGTGTGAGCCTCTGGGATGCTCAGGGAAAAGCCTGGAAGGAGGTGGAGAAGGGCACCTTCTGCTTCCCCCTCTCCTTGCTCCTGAACTCCCACATCCTGGGCACGGGGCAGGGAGAAGCTGCTGGTCCCTCCTGGTGCGGGTCTGGGAGCCAGAACAGACCGGGAGCAGATCTCAGCCGTGGTCCAGTGTCTCAGGTTCTGTGTCCAGCTCCTGTTCTCCCGAGGGTCTCTCCTCCCGTGCTGGGGCCCAAAAGATCCCAAATCCCTCCGAATCCATCCTCTCTGCAGCGCGCCTGGCACAGGGTGAGGTGGGGAAAGCCCAGGATGAGGAGAGCAGGTGAGGGAAGGAAAAGAGACACACACAGAGGTGCCACGGACACTCCCTGTTCCTGGGGCACAAAGGACACCCCCGAGCCTGACACCGGACCCAAAACAGCATTAAAGGAAGGGAATATTGGTTGGAATGAGCCCTCTGCTCCCACCATTGGTTTTCATTTGAGGTTTGGTGTGTGAGCAAGGTTTGAGATTTATCAACCCCTGCTTTGGCAGCAGCTCCGCCTTTACAGGTCCCTGCTCAGCCACCACTGAGCTGGCCCAGGGCTCCTTCAGGAGGTGACAGCCACCTTTGAGGGCTTGGTTCCTCACCTGCCTCCAAGCTGGTGGCACCGACGGGGTGGGCCAGGTCTTATCCCTTCCCCAACACCTGGTGGGAGATGGGGCACCCTGAGAACCGAAGAGCATCCCACCAGCAATGCACCAGGGATCGGATGGAGATGCTTTGGGGGCTTCAAAACAGGGATGCATGGATGGGTGGAGACCTTTGTGCTCCAGGAAGGGACCAAGGAGAGGGACCAAGGAACCTCTGGTGCAGTTCAGCTCTGATATCAGCCTCCATTATCAACCTCTGGCTCGGGACCTTTGTCACCTTTGTCACCTTGAAAGATGCTGAATGAGCAGCTCAGATGGAGGCACCAATAAATGGGAATGTGCCAGCTGAGTCCCACTCCTGGGGATGCAAAGGCTTCCCAAGGAAAGCTGCCCAGCAGTTCTGGGCTGCTGGAGCTCCCAGACACCAGYTCCTGGAGCTCTCCCTGGGAGCTGCTGCGGTAGCCAGGACCTCTCCTGCAATCAGTCCTTACCTCAAGCTGTTTCCCTCCACRTCCTGCTCTTTTATGTTAYTTTTTCCTGCAATGAAWGCCAYGAGCCCTGAAGAATTTGCACATCTAAGACCCTCCAAGAATTTGGGCATCTAAGGCCCTTGTGCTCAGATGTGACAGAGACACGACCCAGGCCAGTGTGGCTGTGCCACCACCCCCCAAAGTGTGCAGGGACGTGTTTAAAGTTATCCCTGCCCTGCTGAGGTGGACTCCAGGTGGATGTGTTTGAAGAAATCCTCAGGGAAGCCCTTCCCCTCCTTTATGTTTTAGGATAATTAAGGATGGTGCATCCTTTTGGCTGTAAAGCTGCCCCAGATCCCTTTCACCCCCCACTTGGTGACCATCCAGGGACCATCCRCGCTTCCCGAGCAGCAGGATGGCAGCAAATGGTGCCGCCTCAGCCCTTGCATCCCACGAAATTCCATGGCCAAGGGGCTGATTTCTCCTCTGGGAAACAAGGCAAGGAATATCCGGCCTGTCTGGGGACCGTCAGTGCGTCCTACAGAGCTTTAAAGGATGTGGGGAACCTGCAGGGTGGCCACCAGCACCGGCAACCCCCGGAACACCAACAGGCGCTGCCTGATCCCGGAGGGAGAACCCTCCAGGACACGGGCAGGGATGCACAAACCCCTCGTTCAGGTATTACCAGCACGTCCCAGCTCCGGGTCAGGAGCAGAGAAAATGCTCCGTGTTCTTTAAAGGATCCCTGCCTTTGAAAGCTGGGCAGGTCCAGGGTGCTCCCGCTCCGGACTTTCTTCTATTATTCCATGTGTTTTMGTGCAGTGCACAGCAGATGTATTTTTAAAGATGCTTGGGGTAGGCTCTGTTCCACTACAGGGAAAAAAGGAGCAAAGCCAGAATTAGAGGCTCCGTGGGCACCCGAGCAGGGAGGAGGACGGCCAGGGTGAGGGGGAACTCGGGAAAAAGGCTTGGGAAAGAGTTTGGGAAATGGGGCAGGACATTCCATGGGGCAAACCTGACCGCTGGCTGCAGGGTAGGACGAGAGGAAATGGCCTCAAGGGGGATTTTGGTTGGATATGAAGGAAGATTCCTTYGTGGAAAGGGTTGCCCAGGCCTTGACAGGCTGCCCAGGGCAGTGGTGGAGTCCCCATCCCTGGAGGGATTTAACAGCCCTGTGGAAGTGGCACTTGGGGACATGGGTTAGTGTGGCCTTGGCAGGGAACAGCCGGAGGGCTTTTCCAAGGTAAACCATTCCATGATTCTACAATCCCAGGGAAAAACAGGAGRCATTATCCCCTTCTCCAACGGATCAGTCACCCTTCGCAAGGACCAAGCCCTGGGTCAGGAGCAGCTTTAACCCTTGGCTGTGCAAAACCAGAGATCCCTGCTCATCCCAGTGCCMGTAAGGAACGGCAGATCCTAAGATCCTAATAAATCTACAGGTTTGTGAGGTTTTTTTTTKTTGTTTCTTTGGGTTTTATTGTTTTGTTTGTTTGTTTGTTTGTGGTTTGCTTTTTTTTTTTTCCATTTGGTTTGTTTTCATCTGTGTTAAAGAAATGCTTCCAGAAATTTAACCTTGTGCTTTTCCCGAGGCCTTTATCTCCCCATCCTTCACCGACAGGAACAGCCCCCTGCCCCCAGCAGCCCTCCTGGAGCCCTGCAGGAGCAGCCCCTCATTTTTAGCCATAAACCCTAAGGAAGTGCCGTGGGATTCGGCTTCGGATCCCTGGGGAAATCCGAGGGTAGGGAAGCTCACAGGCGATTTCAGGAACTTCGGGATCCTGGAGATGGAGAGATCAGAGATAAAATCTACATTTCATCTGCAGCATCTCCCCACCGTTTCCAGCAGCCACAGGAAAATTGGAGCTCTCCAAGCAGTGTGAAGATGTCAGCTAAGGWCCATGTTTTATTTAGAGCAGGCACGGAAGGGTTTGGGTTCACACGAGGAAAAAATCCGTGCGTTTGGATAAAATCCCGCTCCACCGCTCCGCGACTGCCCGGCTGCTACCCGGGAATGGCAGGGAGCTGTTCCACAGAGCACGTTCCAGGGAAACGGCCCCGAGCTCAGGAAACGCTGCCTCATTCCTCACCAGCTCCAGGAAGCACTTCCCAGCCTCGCTGCGGGATAAATCATGGAGCAGGGCCGCGTTTGCCTCTTCCACAGAGCAGGAAATACCTGCTGGCCTTGCAACAGGATGGGGGAGAATCCACCACACGAGGATCTGTGATCCGTCCAGGCTTTGAATTAATTCCCAGCACCAGGATAAACGTTCAGTGCAGAATTTTCCCGTTGCTTATCGATATTTGCACCATGTCCTCGGGATCCTGAGGGGATCAGCATCCCGGATCCTCGGAGCAGGAAGGACAAATTCATGGCTCCCTTTTTAGCCACTAAAACGGGAACACAGGGCTGGGCCAGGGCGCCACTGGTGGCGGTGGGAGGTCAGGGCGGGAATGTTGCATTCATTGAATCACCCAAATCAGTGAATTTTATTTGGGAGGCCTCTTTCCTCACCCTGAGTCACACCAGGAGTGAGTCTGTTCCCTCTCCTTCCTGCCTTTGGACTTTCTTGCTTCCCCCTTCATCTTCTCCCTGCAGCCCCTCCATCATCTCTCCTGCTCTTCCCTCCTCCCTCTTTCCCAGGGAGGTCTGTCTGTCTGTGCGGTCTGTCCTCACATCTGGACCCACCCAGCTGCTCCAAGACCCTCTCTCAGCTGGTCCCACCCAGCTCCTCCAGCACCAGGGCTCCCGACCGGTCCATCCCATGGGAAAGGGCGGCCACGTGTCCCAGGCTGAGCACGGCTCCTTTTGTTTTCCCCTCACTCCCAGCCTCCCTGGCACGGGGCACACTCGCACCTGGGGGTTCCCTTCCTGCCGGAAGCACCTGCTCCTCCAGAGGGACCCTCCAGTGCGAAGCTGCTCCCGGAGGGAGCGGGTGCTGGATGTGCCCGGACCCTGCTCCCCTCTCCCAGCTCCTGCAGCAGCTCGGGCGGACAAACCGGGACCGGAGCGGCACCGAGGGAGCCTCAGGCTCCAGCCTCTCCCATCGGAGCCCCGATCCCGCCCGCAGGGAGCCGGGAGCCAGCGCAGCCTCCCGCACACGGGCTAATGGCTCCTGATGGCTCTTCCCGGAGCTGCTCCCGCTGCCTTGCCCGGCTCTCTCCCTGCCAGGCTGCTGCACTTCCCTGCCTCTCTCCTCAGCACGTGGAATGCCGACTTCCTCCGGGTTCTCGCATGGATTTTTTCCCTACCCTAGCCGCGCTCTTTAGTTCAGATCTAAGCGAGCTTTCCGAGCTGGATGTCTTTATTAAAACACACAGTTTAAGGAGGGGGCTGGGGGAGGAGAGGGGGCTGGATCGGCTCTCGATTCACTCCGCGGCCAAAACCATGGGAATCTTCTGCTCCGCAACTGTTCCCAGCCGCCGACAGCTGCGCGGTACGGCCGGCGGGACACGGGGTCACCTCCCCGGCCGTGACTAATTCACGGCGGAGAGCAGCCCCTCTGCTCGCCCCCCCGGGGCCGYGCCCCTCGGGGCCGAGGGCAGGTGGGCAGACAGGGACGGTCCCCGAGGGGGAAGGGGGTGGTGGCCGGGCCGGCGGAGAGGCTGCGCTGTAATTCCCTGCGGCTCCCGGAGGAGCCCAGCCCCGCGTGGGGGATGCGCAGCCGGCGGTCCGCTCGCCAGAGCGGCTCCCGGAGCGGAGCTTTCCCTTGGGAAACGCTGAGCCCTGGGGTCGGGTTTTGTTCGCGGACACCTGGGAGCTGAGGCGCTCACTCCGGGCGGGACYGGCGCTGGAAGCCTCTGGGAATCTCTCTGCCTGTCTCCGGCAGTGCCGCACCCCAGGCTGGGAGCAGGCAGGGAGCACGATCCCAATGTCCGGCACGGATCTCCAGCCTCGATTTCCCGCACAAGCCGCCAGGAGCTGTCAKCGACTCGGGTGCTGAGGAAAGCAGCTTTTCCTTCCACCGAGAGATCCTCTCCCCTCCAAACCCCACACTGACCAGCCTGGGGCACTCAGACACAACCCCGAACTTCTCCTYGTGACGCCCCAACCCTCAAATCCCGGCCACAGCCTGCTGACCTCCTGCCACCCCATATCCACCCCACGCTCCGGGTTTAGACCTCCTGTTTTCCCTGCTCCTCGTCGGGAAGGGCGCTGAGGAGCAGCTGCCTGCCCCAAGCCCCGCTCTTGCCGGGGAAGCGCCGCGTTGTGCCGTGCTCATCATCCCCCTGCGAGCCACCGGCTGCTGGAAGGCGCTGCCCGAGCCAGCCACATGCTCCATGATGTCAATCGCAGTTCAGGGTGAATTATTCATGAGGAAACTTCATAATGTGCCGTTAAGTGGGCTGCGGGATATTTTGGTTGAATTAAGGGAACCTGAAAGCTCCCTCTGCAGGGTGTTGCTCCTCGGGCCTCGCTGAGAGCAAAGGTTCAATTAGAGCTCAGGCGCTGTGGCCTCTGCCGTGGCCTCCGATCGCTGGAGCCACGGGAGGGTGGGGATCAATCCGAGGGCTCAGCTTCGTGTTTCCAACGGGAAAATTCTCGGTGAAGTGTTTTCCAAGAAGAYTGGGGCTGGTGGAAGGGGGTTGGAACGAGGTGAGCTCTAAGTTCCTCCCCARCCCAAACCATTCCACGATTCTGTGACTTCAGAGCAGGTTCCGCAGRGTCCCCCCGAGGCTGCGGAGAGCCCGGAACAGGCTGTGCACATCATGGAATCACGGGATCGTGCAGGTGGGACAAGACCTCCGGGATCACTGGGTTCATCCGTTAACAGGCCGGTTCACTCCCAGACTCTCTTCTCTCTCCCATTCATGGGCAGGTGCCCYGGATTTTAGGATTTTCCTCACACATAATCCAGTGCTTCCCAGGAGCTGCTTGCAGGGCCTSGAGCTCCGTGTCCATGTTCAAAGTGCTGTGCTCCGTGTGCTGGCTGGTGGGCCAGACCTTGGCATTCCAGGCCAGACCTTGACATTCCAGCTCCCAGGCTGGGAAGGGGCCAAAACCCCGGCATCCCCTCGGGGCGGCTGGATGAGCACACCTTTCATGGATTCCCCCAGCGCACAGGGCTCCCTCTGCTCCCGGGAAAGCCTGYGGGGATGCCAATGGGAACAGCAGCAAATCCCAGGGTGGAAGACTTTTTGGGTGACTTTGTGTGGCCACGGGCAGTGACAGAGATGAGGGTGCTTCTTGTGGCTTGCTTTGGGAGCAGATTGACTCCGGAATCCAATTAGGGTTCTCCAGAGCCGTGGCTCCGACCTAGGGTGGGAGGGAAAAGGGAATCTTTGAGGACCTGGAGATTAAAGGCTCTTATTGCTTTAGGTATTGATGAATAATATTTTAACCTAAATAAACTTAACCTAAAGAAGTCCCTTTCACTCACAAGCCCATTGTCCTTCAAATCCCACATCCTGGCAATGCCGTGTCCTGCTCAGCCTGGACTCTACAATGCCAGGTGTTTGCCAAGCCCTGAGTTTCAGACAAAATCCTATCATTTAGCACCAAATTTTGATGCCCTCTGCTCCGTGTGTGCACGGGAAYGGGAGAAAGGGGCTGTGGGGTGGCTCCTCAGCAAAGTGAGGCCTTGGGAGAAGACGTGGCCTGGCTGATTCACTCTCTGCTCCCAGGTCTTCCCCAGCAGACGGGAACCATCCCTGAGATGCAGCTCACGCCACCACCTCTCGATTCCCTCCCATTTTGTGCTTCCAGAGGTGATGCCCAAGAGCCTGGCCTGGCCAGGCAGTCCAGCTCGGGAAGCATCCCTCACCCTGCTGACCCCACGGAGSACACAGGGAAGTTGGGAAGGATGTGAAAGCAAGACATGAACTTCTGTGATGGAGTCCAGGCATTGAAAATGAGACAGGATCATTCCTTGGATTCATGAGGGAGCATCCCAGCARATTATTTCGAGTCATTTGGATGAGGAGCAGCTGAGGGAGCTGGGGGGCTCAGCCTGGGGAAAAGGAGGCTCAGGGGGGACCTTCTGGCTCTGCACAACTCCTGACAGGAGGGGCTAGCTGGGGGGCTTGGGCTCTGCTCCCAGGGACAGGATGAGAGGAAAGGCCTCAAGTTGTGCCAAGGAAGGTTTAGGCTGGACATCAGCAGGAATTTTTTCATGGAAAGGGTGGTCAGGCACTGGAAGGGGCTGCCCAGGGAGGCTTGAAATTCCCATCCCTGGAGGTGTCCAAGGAAGGCGTGGACGTGGCTCTCGGTGCTCTGGGCTGGRGACAAGGTGGGGATCAGGCACAGATTGGACTCGATGATCCTGGAGGYCTTTTCCAACCTCAGGGATTCCGKAATTCCGGGATTCCTGCCCCCAGCATGGCAGCCTTCCTTGTGCCTGTCATTTTGCTCAGCTGATGGTCTCACACTTCTCCTTCCCTGGGGAACACCCCATGGAGTYCCCAAGGGCTGGAATCCTTTGCCATGGGCTTCCCATGGGAGCAGAAACGAATCCAGSAAAACATGCCATGGTCCCGTATGGAGAGCAGGGAAGGAGCTAAACCGGAGTTAGAATCTCAGCATCATGGAATCATTTAGGTTGGAAAAGACCTTTAAGATCGAGTCCAACACAACTCYAAACTCCTCTTCCATGGAGTCAGTCTCACACTCCTTCTCCAACTCTTTCATGCCCTGGAGCCTCTCCAGCCTCGGTGAAGGATTGGAGGGGCAGCTCCCACCTCTGTCACCCCTTGTTGCTGGAGGTGAGACCTCTCCGAGGTGCCACAGTGACCCAGCCCCGCAGTCACACGCTTTGTGTCCTCTCTGGGTGTTGAGAAGGAGCAAACCCAGCCGGTGGAGCAGAAACCACCCCCTCCCRCCCCGCTTTTCCTGGGATGGCTGCGGCAGCTCACGGGGATCTTGGGATGCTCCGGACAGATTCCTTTTGAAGCCTGGTTAGAGGAGCTGATTGACACAGCTCTGACAGGGGTTTTGAAGCCTTTCCTGAGAATCCCCTTCGGCCACRCTGCCTCTTCCCCGTTCTCCCACTGTTTATTACCGATGGATCGTATCGACTTGGCTCTCTGTGCTGCTCATGAACGAGGGAACATCGCCCTCCCTTGCCTGGTGGATCGATGACCTTCCAGAACAACTTGGACCTTTTTGCCAGCCTTGCTGYTTCCCAGCTCTTTCTACCGCCAGGAAAACACCTTGGATGGGAAAGGTTTGGATCTGCGCAATGAGGTGAGGTCTCTGTGCAGGTGACAACRTCTGCAGGAGGCTCAGGTCACGGACTGGGACGTGGGATGGACTTGCCCATGGAGTGGTGTCCCTGTCCCACAGTTGTGTCCCCAAACTCAACTTCCCAACTTCTTGCTGTGCCATTTGATACTGGCACAAGCGCCCGACACAGCTGAGGATCAACTGCCTGAACACCAAAATTTCTAGGAATAACAACCCCTGGAAGCATGRCCAGGGTCGTCCCAGTGGTGAGAGCTCAGGCTTTAAACTGCCAGAAGGTAGATATAAGGAAGGATTAGATTTAGAATTTGATATATGGAAAAAATT
The DNA here is from genome assembly GCA_018881555.1 of Amblyornis subalaris. Lineage (NCBI taxonomy): Eukaryota > Metazoa > Chordata > Aves > Passeriformes > Ptilonorhynchidae > Amblyornis > Amblyornis subalaris. The sequence continues at coordinate 2,908,266 of JACAXG010000080.1, read as the reverse complement.
CCTTCCTGTGAGGGTGGGRAGGCCCTGGCACAGGTTGCCCAGAGAAGCTGTGGCTGCCCCTGGATCCCTGGGAGTGTCCAAGRCCGGGTTGGATGRGGCTTGGAGGAACCTGGGATAGYGGAAGGTGTCCCCCTGTTCTAGTTGGAATAAGATGGGCTTTAAGGTCCCTTCCAACCCAAACCATCCTGGGATTTTMTGAAAGGAGAGGGGGTCATGCRGTGATATCACCCCGGGATGGTGCCAGGGGCTCTCCCTGGCTTGGGAAGGGCAGGAAGAAGAGGGGAAGTCACCTTGCCAGGGATATGGGTGGCAGGGAAGCCACTTGCCTGCCTTTTCCTAGGCTGATGTCACTCCTGGGCATCTTTCTGAGTGGGTGGAAGAGAGAGAATTCTGGATGACAACAAGGAGCTGTGTCCTGCTCCCAACGCAGGCCTCGCGCTCCAGCTAAAAACAAGGAGCATCCAGACACAGGGAATGCAGGAATCCACTTAAACCCAACCAGGAGGGAGCCGTGAAGGAGTGACTGGGCACTTGGCAGGGAATGAAATGCAGCTTGCAGGGAATGAAATGCAGTTTGCCTCCACGCCAAGCCTTGATGGCTTCATTCTGCTTCCTAAGGCTCTCAGCTCCTGCCGGCTGGAGCTGGCTGCTCGCAGGGCTGGGAGGGAGGGAGGGAGGGATGGAGGGATGGATGGAGGGATGGAGGGAGGGAGGGAGGGAGGGAGGAGGCCTCCTGCAAGCTTCTCCAAATATTGAACTCAGTAAAAACTCTGCCCCTCAGAGGTGTCAGTTCTGCTGTGGGTTGTCCTGGCAATGGGTGTTGACTGCCCTCGGTGCTCCCAGTCCTGCTGCAGTCACGGCACTGCCTCCATGACAACTTTTTATGGAAGGAATAAAGCATCCGGTAAGGGTTTCCACCCAGAGAYCTTCTGCCTCCGTGGCTCTCTTGGCTAAAATTCTCATTGAGCAGCACAGAATCCTAGAATCTGGAATGCCCTGAGTTGGAAGGACCCACAAGGATCAYCCAGTCCARCYCCTGGCCCTGCASAGACACCCCAACAATCCCACCCTGTGCATCCCTGGGAGCRTTGTCCAAAYGCTCCTGGAGCTCTGGCAGCCTTGGGGCCGGGACCATTCCCTGGGGAGCCTGTTCAGTGCCCACCGCCCTTTGGGGGAAGAACCTTTTCCTGATATCCCACCTAAACCCCCTCTGGCACAGCTCCAGCCGTTCCCTGGGTCCTGTCCCTGGTCACAGRGAGGAAAGAGCAGCAATTTTCCATGATGGCCTTAATCCATCAGCTCTGATCCCTTCCCGTGGGTGAAAGGAGATCTTCCGGAGTGTGAAGCCAGGGGCAGGGAGCTGGGATGGGGAGCGCTGGGAATTGGAGCTGGAGGGTTTATTTGCTGCACGGTGTCTCAGCTCAGGGTATTTGCTGGTCCCGGGCAGTTTTGGGAGGTGAAAGCACTCCCTGAAATCCCCCTGCTATTCCAGGGTCGTGGAGGCTGTCCCAGTGGTGGCTGTGCCAGCTGTGACCAAACTGTCCACTCCCTTTATCACAGAGATGCTCCTGGTCTAGGATCCAAAATCCTGGTTTATCCCTCTGAACCACGAACCTGAAAAAAATATGGATAATTGGGAAAGGCAAAGCAAAAAGCATCCACTGCAAAACGAGGATTCCTGCCTTYCCTTGCTGGAAGAGAGGGAGGAGCTGGGCATTTCCCTATCTCCACTTCCATGAGGGACAAGTCTTGTCCTCACCTCCACCTCAGTGCAGGAGGATCCGATCCTGGTGATATTTTGGCRGCTCCAAGGACAGCACAGCCCTGTCCAACACCTCCTCCTCTACCATGCCCAGCTCCAGGCCTCTCCTGGCTCCTTCCCGTGGGGATATTGGTGTGCCCTCTGGAAGAGGAGCTTGCATCCCGGGCAAAGGCAGCCCAAAAACTGCCTGATTTTGGTTTCGTTGGAGAGTAGCAAATGGCAACTGCTCCAGCAACAGSCCCTGACCAATTCCCACCCCAGCAAGGGAACGGAACACGTTCCCACTGCCAGGCCCAGCTCCCACCCTGTCAGAGGTGTCAGCCCCTTCTCATTTTGGAGGGCTCTTGACTTTCTTTATCTGTTGCCTTTTTTTTTTTTTTCCTTTTTCCTCCAGCTTTTCTCTTCCTCCTTTTTTCTTTTTCTCTCTTTTTTTTTTCTTCCTTTACCCCCCCCTCCCACCTCCCTTTGCAGCCTCTGTTCTTCATCCATTATTTAGGCTTTTCTGACTGTAACAGCAACATTCGCCTTGTATACCTTGTGTGGGGTTTAAAATATAGATAAAAGCAGAAGGTCAGACTTGAAACACAGATCCTGACGCTTGCTGCTGACTTTGTCTGGAAGCTACAAAATCTGGAGCTGTCTGTGCCCGGCGCCGATTTCGGTACAATTGGGTTTTTGTGGGTTTAGGGGTGGTTTGTTTTTTTTTTTTTTTTTTTTTGGTTTGGTTGATATCCCTGCAAACTGTCTCGCCGTTTGATGCTTTCATCCAGCTTTTCGGTTGCTAAAAGTTCTGGGGCCTGGCTGGCTTCCTTGGAGCCGTGGAATTCCTGCTCGGAGGGCTGATCCTGCCCCAGCCCAGCAAATACCTGCTGCTCTCCTGTCCGGAATGAGCCGGGCAGGAGCGGAGGTGCCTCCATCCACATCCAGCAGTCTCTAATTGGCACCTCTGGTGGGAGACTGAGCAGAGCCAAGGACTTTCCCTTTCAATTATAAATGCCCGTGGTTCTTTCATGTTGCTTTCTTCGGCCATGGGAGCGATCGGGTTTGGAAGACAAATGTTTGTGGGAAATGAATTTCAAAGTCAGCGTGCGAACAGTCCCAGAAAACATAAAACACATCCCTGTGCTGCAGCGGGGCAGGGAGGGCGTCCTTCCAGCCTGGACACAAACAGGGCAGGGCTGGAGTCACCGTTCCTGGAGGGATTTCCGAGCCCTGTGGATGTGGCACTSGGGGACAGTGGGATGGTGGTGGCCTTGGCAGTGCTGGACTCGATGGGCTTTAAGGTTCCTTCCAACCCCAGCTGTCCTGTGATTCCCTGAGATGGGACAGCAGGTGATCCTCAAAAAGAAAAAGCTCATTTTTCGTGTCAGTGAGATCCACGTGGGCAGAGAGAGGCACTGAGGAAGAGCTGGGAATGCTCTCAGGAATGGCTGAAGGGCCATTTCAGATGGAGACACTGATGGAGAAATGGCAGGCAGCACTACCAGAAGCACGGCAGGGCAGTGATATCCCAGGTTTTCCTGCTGGGAGGTTACTGGGGAATGTTCTCTCCCTGCAGAGAGAMTTTCCAGACAACAGAGAGTTTGGGTCCCCGAAAACCAGGCCCAAGACTCCCCACCTGAAACAGGAGCTCTCCAAATCCGAGGCCTTCACCCTTCACTGCCAGAGAACCCCACACTGGTTTGGGTTGGAAGGGACCTTGAAGAACCCCTCATTCCAAGGATGGGGACACCGTATTCCCATCACAGCCAGTTGGGATCTGCGGCTCAGGCGCAGGTTTGAGCCTGCCGGGTGCCTAATCCAGGTGGATCTTCCAGCGGCAGGTGTTGTTCGGGAGGCTCCATAGCCCAGCTGGCGCTCCCCAAATAAGCTTTTTTCGCTCTAGCCCAAGGGAAAACGCATCAGKCAGGGGAAGAATTGGAAGAGAGGAGGGAATTCTTCCCTGGGAGGGTGGGGAGGCCCTGGCACAGGTTGCCCAGAGGAGCTGTGGCTGGCCCAGGATCCCCATGCCTACTGAGGGGTCACACTGAGCACGAGGCACAGGATGTAGAAATAGGATCATTTATGGGAGCAACAGGAAAATGTTGCATTATAAAGGGAATCCCCAAGCCCAGCAGCTCGTGGTGCTCCGGCATCTCGGGATTTGGGATCACTGCAGGGTATATGGATTGAAACTGGCCTGTTTGGGTTTATGGGGCCTTCAGGAAGAACATTCCCAGGGAGGTGGTGGAGTCCCCACCCCTGGAGGTGTCTGGACCACTGGACATGGCACTCAGTGCTCTGGGCTGGGATSAGGCACAGCTTGGACTCARTGATCCTGGAGGTCTTTTCCAACCTCAGGGATTCTGGGATTCTGTGATAAGGAGCATCTCTAAAGTCCTTGAGGTGATATCTTTATATTCATCCACAGGGTGGCCAAGCCAGGACCACAATTTGCTCTTCCCASGGTGTTAAACATCCGAAGGAAATAAAGCAATAGGACTTCCAATAAATCCAGGAATCAGGACACTGCTAATCAGGACTGATTAAGGTGACGTCATTAAACTCAGGAAGTTTGGAGGTGGGAGTAYGGAATTCTTTATTTATAAAAATGTCTCCCTTCCAATCCTACTGAATTCCTGGCCTCAGTGGGAGGCTGGCACTGGATAATTATCCATTTCTAAAGTGTCTCTTTGCACCGATGTTCAGGACATTTGGGAATCCCTTTCCGTCGTGATTCTTGGAGCGTTCTCCCTCTGACACCTGCAGCTCGGTGATGTCCCCCTGCTCAAACTCCCAAATACAAAAATCCGTGAATATCCTACCGCTCCTGACCGCGTGGATGGGACCTGCAAGTCCTCGGAGCTCCGGGGAGGGAACCTGGAATTTTTACCAAGAGGATTTTCCTCCGGGTTTGGGTGGCAAGTGTCCAACGTCCCCAGTTCAGCCGACGCTTTCCTACTGCTCCCGATCCCGACAGATCCCGAGCGCTCCGTGCTCCTTCCGGTGGCCTTGGGGATGAAGCCACCCCAGTTTTCCAAGATTCTCTGCCTGCAATAACCCCTCAGAAGCCTGGGAAGAAAACTCCTGTTTTCTTCCACCGGTTCTGTCCATTCCGCCCTTGGCAAACATCGATTTTCCACAATTCCCCGAAGCCCTCATAAAGCAGCTGCCGGAACGGCTCCCTCGTGGGCCACTTCTTTTATTTGTCGAACAAAAGAAGCATCAACATCGTCTCCAGAGCTGGTTGGAGAGGGGAGCCTGGGATTAGGATGCCGAGCTCCCTCTCCTGGCTGCCGGATCAAAAGGAATTGCTGAAAAGTCCTGCGCACCTGAAAATCGGGATCGCCGGACTCCGGCTGGAGAGGGAAGAATCCTTCTGGCTGTTTTGCAGACTTTCAGATTCCAGCATTTTTCCTCTCCGTGAAACGTGCTGGAAAATATTCAGGTGCAGCGTTTTGGGAGAAATATGGATTATCTGTGGGCTAAACTTGCTTTCTGTCAGCTCCCTTTTTTCTCATCTATCCCTGTTAGGGAACAAATCCCAGTGGGAAAATTGCTCTGAGGGTCTCTGCCGGAAATCCACTGTTGTTTCTCACCAGCTATCCACGAAATGTTACTCCACGGGGAAGGAGAGTGTGGAAAAGGACATGTGTGCAGAGAACAGGTTGGGATGAAGGGTCTGGATCACCGGACCGCTGGAAGTCCGGCCAACGTGATCCTGATGGATGCTGGAGGGCCACTCTGGAGAGAGGGGTCAGCAGGAACAACAGGAGCTGATGGGAGGCAACCAGCAGCACTCAGGGCTCACARCAGGAAAACTGGGAACTCAGACATTCCAAATCTTCACCTCAAGGTCCCAGCACGGGTGGTAAACACGGCTGAATTCCACAAAAACCCATCAAACATCTCCGAGTGACCTTTGGCATTTTCAAATCAGGGCTCCCTTCCTTTCTTGTCAGCATTCTGTGGTGGCCCAGCACCTGCTGCAGGCTGGGAATTCCGGTTGCAGTGTCCAGCTGGGAATTCCGGTTGCAATCTCCAGCTGGGATCCTGCAGGAATTTGGACTGAAAAGCTCACGGCTCTGCACACGGAGGGGTAAAAGCACCGATGGATTTGGAAATGGAATCAGGAGAGTTGTGTGTGTCCTGTCGCACCCTCTGTGAGCAAATGGGTACCCACAAATCCAATTTGGAAAATTCGAGAAGGCCTGGAAAACTTTCAGTCTCCCCACAATGCAATTACGTGACTCTCTAAGCTGGTTCGGGTCTAGGGAGAACAGCGGGGCTTGCCGTCCCTAGGAATTATGGAATCCRTGGATCATGGGATGGGTTGGGAGGAACCYTGAGGATCATCTCATTCCACCCCCTGCCGTGGGCAGGGACACCTTCCACTATCCCAGSTTGTTCCAAGCCCTGTCCAACCCGGCCTTGGACACTTCCAGGGATGGAGCAACAACTCCCTGGACTCAGTGTGGATTTGGCCAACCATCCCCATCCCAGCAGTCCCCAGGAATTGTGTCACAGCCACCTCTCCTGTCCAGGGAAGTTGCCCTTGCATCTCTCACCCCATCCCTTCCCCCTGCAACAACTCCCCTGTATCCACCTGTTTTRCCCCTTGGAGCGCCCCTGGAACCCACCCCAGGGGTTTTGGGGCAGAAGCGACCCAGTGAGGAGTGTGTGAGCTGGAGGGAGGTTTGGGAGAGGGATYTGGGATTTGTGCTGGTCCTGGAGCTGGGCTCAGGCCTGGCTGACCATGGGTCACTCCCTCCACCTCCAAGACTGATCCAGACCCGCTGGTGGAYGCTGATCTCATGGAAACACAGAACATCCCAAGCTGGGAGGAATCAGGGATTGTGGAGTCCAGCTCCCGACCCTGCACAGCCCAACCCCAAAGACAGGAGCTCCAAGAGCCTCTCACAGGTGCCTTTCACGGCCCAATCCTGCCTGAGCCGGCCTTGTTCCGACAGGATGGAAAAGGAGCTTCAGAGCGCGGCTCCGGCGGCTCAAAGGAGGGAGAAGCTTCCCGCGGAACAGGGAAACGAAAGCTCGGCAGCAAGGTCACCTCCAGTGCCTCAGGCGATCCGAGGGATGACAAAAGTTTCCGTGTAGCTCAGCAGCAGAAGACAAAAGCCATCCCTGGAGGGGAGGAAGGGAGAGGGAGCGCAAAGCAGACACGGAATTTAATGTCGGGAAAGCCGCAAGGTTTGCTGCCAAGGATCAGAGAATCGTGGAATAGCTGGGGTTGGATGGGACCTGTCGAGGCCATCGAGTCCATCCCCAAGCTGGGGAGGCAGGATGAAGTAGATAATGGCTCCCAGGAGCCTTGACCAGGATTCCTCRGAGCCGTCGATGCTCCGGACCTGGCGCTGAGTCTCCCGAGCGCTGGCGGTGGGCAGGGGGCCAAGGGGCACCTGGGGACACCAATAATTGCTGGGATTTGGATCTTGAATTCAGGTCTACAACTCCTTTCCGCTCTACCCACACCGTCCAAGTCCATTAGGGATGGGTGGGAATTGGTAATGAACCAAAATGCCAGGCCCAGGGAGCCTTTCCCAGCATCTGAGCTGCACCAGTAACCCCACAGGGCTGGGCTTTGTCCGGGAATTCTTTCTCCTTGCTGAGGACTCGCGGTCGTCCCTTCGCACGGATCCACCGGTTCCTGAGACCACAAGGGTCGGGACAAGTGCTGCTTTGTTCATCCCAGGAGAAGTGCACACGGCTTGAAAGCCAACAGCCGGGATGCAGATGGCTCTGGCGCCGGAGAACAGCTGGGATGTGCACAGGTTTTCCAGAGACACGAGGGAAAACACAATGGAGAAGGTGTCTGGATCCCTGCTGCAAGCTTTAGCAGAGCAGAAAATTGGACATTCCTCGGTGCAAAGTGCCTGGCACAGGCAGAGGAACTGGGAATACGTTTAGGGCAGCACTGCAGACTGCCCGGGATGGTGCAGCCGGAGTCGGAGGATGGCATGGATCCATCCATTCAGGATGGGCAGCTCCATCCAACCTCTGCTCCAGAAGGGGTCTTGGAGGTGTTCATTCCGTGTTTCACATCTGGGAGAGCTCTGAGGGTGAAGGGAGGGTGAGGAGAAGCCTGAACCCCACAGGATTCCAAGTCATCCATCCCACAGCAGCGCCAGTGCCTCCTGCAGCCCCTGGGGCTGGGATCACTCCCAGCACCCAAGGACCCTCTCTCGGGTGGGTGCAGTGTCAGCACAGCTCTGCCTGCAGGGAAAAGCAGCTCTGTGTTTCCCYTGGGAAATCCAGAGCGGGGGAGTTCACCTCCCAACCACCCGAGCACAACGGGAAAAGCGGGATTTGCCCGGGGGAGCTGCATTCTGAATAGCTGCATCCAGGGGAATTCATCAGGCACCTGGATGTCTAAGGAGCACTCCAACCTCCCCATCTTCTCTTCTCCCCTACGTTCTTTTAAAATCCCTCTGGTGGGTGCCCGATTCTCCCGGGATCCTTGAAGATCCCAGCGCGGAAGGAAAGTGTCTTTGAGCTCCCAGGAAGAGCGAGAGTGATGTGTGGGCAGGCTGGGAGCTGGTGCCACAGCAATCCTTTCAGCCAGGCAGCCGCACTTCCCCTTTCTATCACACGCATTTAAAAGCTTTTAAGGGAACGATCCATCCCCTCTGCTGGCACAGCCAGAGCTGGGCTGCTCCTCGGCTCCTTAAATCATTTTAAAATACGGAGCAATATCGGTTTAAAAGCCTTTTCTCCCCCCTCTCCGCTGCAGGAAACCTCGGGGCACCGGCTCGGGGCTTCCTGGGAATCCAGAACAGGCCAGGAAAGGGCTGGGCGCTGCCTGACGGGGACAACGCGCCGGGACAAACCGGGAGTTTCTCCCTGCATCGTTTCCAGAAGCTTCCAGGGCTGCACACGAGCCCAGGGAATTTTTTTTTTGTCGTTTAATAGATGAGATCTCCATGCTCGTGGTGGTGTTTGTGGATGGCTCAGCTGGCAAATTCAGCCCAGAGAGGGAATGTGCCCAAATTCCTGGTTTCCAGGCAGGGCTTGGCTGCAGTGTCCCTCATCCTGCTGTTCACACCTAGGCTTTGGTTTCCAGCCCAGGAATTTCAATTCTCCCACTTTGCCATGAGCAGGAGTGGTGAACTGGGAATGTTGGGAATACCCAAAGGACAGTTCCCCCTATCTGGGGACAGGGGGGTGTCTCCTGTGTCACCTTCCCTTTGCCAACATTTGAAACTCTTGGCTGTCGACAGACACAGAGAGCTGGGATTGTTCAGCCTGGAGTAGAGAWGGAGCCAGGGAAACCTCAGAGCCCCTTCCAGTGCCTAAAGGGGCTCCAGGAGAGCTGGAGAGGGACTTGGGACAAGGCATGGAGAGACAGGACACAGGGAATGGCTTCTCAGTGCCAGAGGGCAGGGATAGATGGGATATTGGGAAGGAATTGTTCCCTGTGAGGGTGGGGAGGCCCTGGCACAGGTTGCCCAGAGAAACTGTGGCTGCCCCTGGATCCCTGGAAGTGTCCAAGGCCAGGTTGGATGGGGCTTGGAGCAGCCTGGTCTAGTGGAAGGTGTCCCTGCCCATGGCAGGGGGTGGAATGAGAAGGACTTTAAGGTCGCTCCCAACCCAAACCATTCCATGRTTCTATGATCTGTTTTATATTTTCACTGTTTTGCTCTGTTCCTGGTGGGTTTRTACCCGGATTTCCCAGGACAAACCTGCTTGGCCGCTGCCTCCCGAGGAGCCAGGATGAGTCAGTGCAACAAGTGACCCTGGGAGCAGGACTGTGGCGCTATCCCCCCCTGCTCTGCCTCGGGATTCRTGGAATTACTGAGATTCCACTCCCCTGCAAGGCTGGACAGGCAGAGAATCCCATTTCCGCTTTATTTCCCACAGTGCGACTTCCTTGGCTCACGCAGGGCAAAGCTTTGTCATGGGAGCAGGATGGGAACAGCCCAGCTGGGGCTGGAGAGGAGAATCCCTGGAGTTTAGGGAGGGAGAGGGGGAAAAAGACTTCAATTCCACTGCAGAGGGTCTCTCCTGCTCAGCCCCATTCTTCCCAGCCCTGTCTGCTGAGGGAAGCGAGGGATCCCTCCCCTCCTGCCCCGCTCCAAAAGGGCTCTGGCATGCTCCATGTCCACCCGAGCMCATCCCGGAGTGGCTGAACTTTCCCTGAGCCACTGCCAGGGATCCTCCCTCTCATTTATCTGCAGGATCAGTTGTAGCCGTATCGATTTTCCCTGCCTCCCTCTGCTCTCCGCGTTTGCTCCCTGAATTATGCAGCCGGGCAGCTCTTCCTCCTCGCGAGGGGCGGCAGAGCTGCGGAGGATCAATTGAGCCCTGCCAGAGTTTAATCAGGAATCCCCAGTAGGAAGCGGGAGAGAAGAAGGAGAAGGGAAGACAATGAAGACGGGGTCGATCAATCCAGCGCTGGTGCGGAGGAAAGGAAAGGGAAGAAGAGAGAAAGGGGTGGAATAATCAGTCAGTTTTCCTCAGATCCCCCAGCCCCGATCAATAACCAGCTCTGACAGTCCCTGCTTCAGAAAGAAACTTCCCCAAGTCCCCCCGAACTCAAAGAGTGTCGGTGCTTTACAGCATGAAAACGGCCAGTAAAGCCCCGGTAAAGACATGGAGAGAGGTAGGATTCCTTCCCCTTCTCCCTCTTCCCTTTTAAATCCACATTAGGAAGGCTGAGCTGAGATGAAAGGGGAGCAAACAAGGCTTTTAGTGCTCGTTCTGTTGTTGCAATTATTTTGCCAATAGTGATGATTTCAGGRTGGGCCCGAGGATCTTTGATGCTGTGCTGGGAATGTTGGAGGAGTGGACAGAGCTGCTGGGATCGTTCCGGCACCGCAAATCCAGGAGACGGAATCCCCGTGGATACAACAGACATTGGTTTGGAGCATCCRAATAAAACACAAGGGATAACAGGGACCATGTGGATGTTGTGAGGGCACGTGGCAAGAGGGATTTTTGCATSAAAAATAGAGTGGCCACGGGAGCAGGGCAGGGATTGTCCCCTGGGCTGGCACTGCTGAGGTCACACCTCGAGGGCTGTGTCCAGGTCTGGCTCCTCGCTACGAAAAGGACACTGAGGGGCTGGAGCGTGTCCAGGGAAGGGAACGGAGCTGGGGAAGGGGCTGGAGCACCAGGAGCGGCTGAGGGAGCTGGGAAAGAGGCTCAGCCTGGAGAAAAAGAGGCTCAGGGGAGACCTTCTGGCTCTGCACAACTCCTGACAGGAGGGGGCAGCCAGGGGGGGTCGGGCTCTGCTCCCAGGGACAGGAGGAGAGGAAAGGCCTCAAGCTCTGCCGGGGGGGAGGGGTCAGGTTGGACATCAGCAGGAATTTCTCCATGGAAAGGGTGGTCAGGCCTTGGATGAGACTGCCTAGCAATGTTTAGAATCCCCATCCCTGGAGGTGTCCAAGGAAGGCCTGGAGGYGGCAYTCAGTGCTCTGGGCTGGGGACAAGGGGGGGATCGGTCACAGGTTGGACTCGATGATCCTGGAGGTCTTTTCTATATCCACATTATTTATCCATTTCCCTCAACACTGTGCCTGGAAAACTGAATCAGAATTCTGTGCCTGTCGAGAGTTTCTGTGCTAAGTCTCCACAAGCAGGAAAAGAGTCCCACAAGGTCTCTGGAGATCCTGCTCCATCCGTGTCATCCCGTGAATGACCCAGCTCTGCCTCCCAGGAACACCCAGCCCTGGGGTCACACCGTGCCCACCGCCAGGACAGACATCTCTGCAGCTCCACTCCCAGGCTTCATTCCCAAGGAGAGCAGCATTCCGGGTTGGATCCATGTGTGCAGGACAGAGCAGCTGACTGGAGCTCACAGTGGCATCAAAACTTGGGAAAGAATGGCAGGATGGRAAGTTTGGATTACTGACTGTGGATGATTCATGGCTGTGTCAGAGGCTCRTGTCAGAGGGCAAATGAATTTCCTACACTCCAGTGCTTGGATTCAGGACAAACCTTTCTTTCCCCAAATTCATTTTAGCCAAARAAAATCTCTATTTTAGGTGACAAAAATGCTGGAAGAAGTCCTATTGCAAATTTCAGATGAAAAATYGATAATTATTCCTTCCCTGGTCATCCATGGCAAGGACAATCAGGAATTATATTAATCCCATTCCACAGTTCCCACAAAACAGGTGCTGGTTCAGTCCCTCTTTTCTATATTCATCTTTATTCCATAAGGACGTTGTAATCCCTGAGATTCCTCACCCAAGAGCCTGACTTCAGCCAGCAGGTCCAGAAGTTCCCGAGGAGAAGGGCAGAGCCTGCCACACACGAGGTCAGAAGATTGATGGGAGGCCAGGACTGGAAAGAGAGTGGGAAAATAGCTCAGTTTCAAGGATTKCACTGATTAGACTCAGATTAGTCTAAAAAAAAAAGGTCAGTTTTGAGATCTGCGCTTCCACCACCATTTGTCCCGTGATTTTATGGAGGGATCAGCGCGAGGATCAGTCAGGTGGAATAATTAAMGCTTTGGTTAATGGGAATGGAGGTGGAGGTCAAGCTGGTAGGGATGGAGGTACAGCTCAGTGAGGAAGGGATGGAGGTAAAGCTTCACCTGGAAAGGATGGAAGTATGGCTCAATCAGGAAGGGATGGATGAATAGATCAGTCTGGAAGGGATGGATGAACACCTCAGACTGGAAAGGATGGAGGTACAGCTCAGTCAGGAAAGGATGGAAATACAGCTCAGCCTGGAAAGGATGGATGTACGACTCAGATTGGAAGGGATGGATGAATAGCTGAGCCTGGAAGGGATGGAGGCACAGCCTGGAAGGGATGGAGGCACAGCTCAGTCAGGAAAGGATGCACAGCTCAGAACAGAAGGGATGGATGAACAGCTCAGATTGGAAGGGATGGAGATACAGCTCAACCTCGTAGGGATGGAGGCACAGCTCAACCAGGAAGGGATGGAGGCACAGCCCACCCCCGCCATTTAAGATGGCTCAGTCTTCGCTTCCATGGGTTTTTCCAAGCCAACCTTCCCTCTTAGCTCATCACCCCATCCCTCCACCAAGGGAAGGTCCCCCCCAAACCATCCCAGGAGCGCTGATCCCTGTTTTCCAGCTGCCTGAGGAAGGCACAGACCTGGCTGCTCCTCGAGCGACGTTATGGAAGTAGCTTCTTCCTCGCCTCCTCCCAGAATTTGTTCCACATTTTCTGCTAATAAGGGCACAGGGAGAGAGAGAGACAGAGAGAGGAGAGGAGAAAAACTGCTCTAAATTATTCATGGACAATATCATTATGTGTCATAACAGTGTGTCTGTGATGGGAAAGAGTGAGTGTGGCAGGGGCTGGGGTAGCACAGTCCGGGCTGCACAATAGCGAGAGCTGATTAATTATTGATGTGCACTAATTGGCTACAGGGTTTCAGGACAGCTTGGGCTTTGTTGGGATCATTTGTATTCTTGCTTTGGAAATGGACCCCCCCCACACACATAAACCCAACATTTTCGTGTGCAAGTCTTCTCCCTCCTCCTCCTCCTCCTCCTTTTCATCCTCCCTCCCTCCCTCTCTCCCTCCCCTGCTTCCAGTGCTCCCGATCCCCCTGTGTGTGTACAAATTAACATGATCTTAACCTCTGCTGATTTTCTGCGGGGCTGACACGCTGCCAGCACCTCGGTGCAATTAGGCTCAGCCTGCAGCGCTGCTTTTTGGTGCGGAAAACCKGCCCTGCCCTCCCGGACCGGCCTCTCTTTGCATCCAGGGCCGGCCTCTTCTCCCGGCCCTTCCCCACCTTTGCCCCCGGAGCGGGTGGAAAGTCCTTCCCAGGTGTTTTTTTCTTTCTGGAATGGTGCAGAGCTTCCCTTGGAGCCTCCGATGGATGTGAGCGCCAGGCTGGGAGGTGCCAGCGGGGTGAGGGGGAGCAGGGTGAAGTTTAGAGCTCAGGTCATTCCGTGGTTGAACTTAAACATCACAAAAACTCCGGAGCTTGGGCTGCTCCTCCCACGGSTCCAGCTGCTCCCAGGATCTCCWCTCAGGTGAGACCCCACCTGCAGAGCTGCTCCAGCCCTGGGGCCCGGCACAGGAAGGACGTGGAGCTGCTGGAGCGAGTCCAGAGCTGATCAGAGGGATGGAGCAGCTCTGCTGGGAGGAAAGACTGACAGAATTGGGATTGTTCACTTGGAGAAGAGAAGGATCCAGGGAGACCTCAGAGACCCTTCCAGTGCCTAAAGGAGTTCCAGGAGAGCTAGAGAGGAACTTTGGACAACGGCCTCGAGAGACAGGATGAGGGAGAATGGTTTCAAACAGACAGGAGGCAGAGTTAGATGGGATATTGGGAAGGAATTCCTCCCTGTGAGGGTGGGGAGGCCCTGGCACAGATTGCCCAGAGAAGCTGTGGCTGCCCCTGGATCCCTGGAAGTGTCCAAGGCCAAGCTGGACGGGGCTTGGAGCACCCTGGGATAGTGGAAGGTGTCCCTGCCCATGGCAGGGGTGGCACTGCGTGGGCTTTAAGGTCCTTCCAACCCAAACCATTCCATGATTCCGTGATCAATCACTGGTCCAACATCAGGCTCCCCCTGCCCTCCCCCTTGCTTCTAATCAGCAGCTTCCACAACCTCATTCCACGTTCCCAGTCAAGAGCTCCCCCACAACCCTTGGCTTTTCACCCCCTCAGGATGCCCCAGTGAATCTCAGGATTGACCTGGGGTCCCTTCAGCCCCTCCTATCCCAGCTAAACCCAGGCTGAGCCGTCTGGAGCCGGGAGCTGCTCCCAGCAGAGCAGTCTCGGAGCGAGGGACACTTCCTGCGGCGCTTCACGCTCCGCTAAATCCCCGCATCCCGCCCTTTGGCATTTCCAGGCTGCTGTTTGCGGAGGAGAACATCCCAGCGAACATCCCACGGACGGGACCCGCGCCTWGCTAAGGGATGAACTGGGGCTGGTGACTTTCCCTCCAGCCCCGTGAGCCGCTGGGTTTTGATGGTCGTGATTAAAATTTTAAAGGGAGGCCGAGGCGCCCGGGCTGCAGCCGCTTCCAGCCGAACGGCTCCGAGGAGCAGGCCAGGCACGGGGATTGGGCAGAGACATTTCCTCGGATTTAARTAAATCACGGGGCCGGGTGAGGCCTGCCCGAAGCACCTTTGGGGTGTGCCCTGCCGAGCSTCTCCTCTCCCACCCCATCCAGTGAAAGGAGACAGGACTTCCCGAGGGGATGGATGAGCCAGCAGAGCAAGGACAAAGGGTTGACAAGAGGGTGGCACAGCTGCATCCATCAATTTATAGGATCAGATCCTGGAGCCCACAAAGAGTTTCTTTGATCCTGATGGATGAGCCGGCTCACTTTGGCAAAGCACTTTGGAATAGGATGGGGACAGTGTGGGCTCAGTGCTTCCCTGTGTCGTGGACTTGCTGGATGACCTGGACATGTGTTTGTATTCCTTACTTTCCCTAGGATTCGTCTTCTTTCAAAATCTGGGATATCCGTGGGCCAAAGCTCAGCTGCATCTGCTGAGCTGGGGAGTGAGCGTCGGAACAGATAAACAGGGAGCATGGCCTTCAACCGGAGAAGGAATTCTTCCCTGTGGGGGTGGTGAGCCCTTGGAATGGATTTCCCACAGGATTCCCCATCCCTGGAAGTGCTCCAGGCCGGGTTGGATGGGGCTTGGAGCAACCTGGGATAGTGGGAGGTGTCCCTGGGCTTTGAGGTCCTTCCAACACAARCCATTCCATGATTMYACGATTCCCAGTGTTTTACTTTGGTGTCCATTCCTCATGATTCCCAAGGAATTGTTGAAATCTCTCTCTATCCCATAGAAACCACCCAAAAATCCTGTTAAATACCGATCCCACTTCCACCTGGGAGCTGCACAATTCTCTGTGCAGGAGAAGCACCAAACCTGGGATGTTCCCCCCAAAACAGCCGCGGGCTCTGCCCGGGTCAGCCCCTCYCTGGGAAGCTGCAGGCTCCAGTTTGGGATCATTTTTGTTGGAATGTGCAGGAGATCACAGAGAACCTGGATGAACCATGGAGAGCTGCTGATTCCTCAGCATCCCCTCGGAGCCTTGGGAACTGCCAGGTGCTGAATGCAGGACTCGGATGTTGTCTGAAAATCTGAACCAGGACCCAGAATTTCTCCTTTTCCAGYGAGAAATTCAAAGATTAAATTAATGAAAGATGAATTAAAGATCCTCTAAGAGATTTTTTTTTAATAGACAGCTTGAGGCTGTCCTGAGAGGGTGAGGAGTGAGCAGGTGGGTCAGGAAAGCACCACCAAACTCCGTCCTTTTCATCCAAATCTCTCCGTGTTCGTTTTAGGGCCGCTCCCTGCAGAGTCCTTGCCCTTTCCCAGACCAAGAGTGGTTGGGAAGGAGAGGGATACAGGTTCTTCAGGCCGACATAAACCCCAAATCTTCTGAGTGATACCTCTGGTAAACTTTCCCCGCTCTGATTTTCCTATTGGAAAGCTTGGAGAGAGGGAAAGTCTCTCTCGAATAAAACACAGAAAGGAAGATCTGATAAAATAAAAGATAACAGCCTGAACCACAGAAAAACAGTGAAAAATTTGGGGCRATTTCACTGGGAATCTGGAGAAGCAGATTCCAGTCAAAGCAGTTGCATGGTAAGGGATTTTCTCCCACGTGTTAAAGAGGGAATGAGATAAACTGCCGAAAAGCCATGACAATCCCAAGTGGTTTTTTCTATCCTGATCCCTCACCCAGGACATCCTGGGAAAGGACAGGAGTTGAAGCTGATCCCTGTGGAAGGAGACAGAGCCCCCCCGTGAGGTTGGAGCAATCTGGACTGGGAGAAGATGCAGTTTCCAGCTGCTTGGAGAGACTTTTCCCTTTCCTTACCCCACACAGCCCCACTGGGGGTTACAAACCCTGGGCTTTAGGGCAGAAATCATTTCTGGTCCTGCCCTAACTGGAGATCTGRTGGGCTGGGAGAGCTGGGAATGTTCACCCGGAGAAGAGAAGGATCCAGGGAAACCTCAGAGCCCCTTCCAGTGCCTAAAGGGGCTCCAGGAGAGCTGCAGAAGGACTTGGGACAAGGGATGGAGGGACAGGACACAGGGAATGGCTTCCCACTGCCAGAGGGCAGGGATAGATGGGATATTGGGAAGAAATATCAGGGCTTGGAGCACCCTGGGATAGTGGAAGGTGTCCCTGCCCGTGGCAGGGGGTGGAACTGGATGATTTCTAAGGTCTCTCCCATCCCAACCCATTCTATGATGATTCCACCTGCATGTGGAGGATCCCAGAATTCTCTGGGAGAGATGRTGAGAGCCATTCCCGTGTCCAGCCAAAGCCTCTGCTGGTTAAGATGGAAAAGGAGAAGCCTGTGAGGGACCTGAGCAGGCAGGAGCTCTGCCCTGGGGGATTTCCATGTCGGTGCTCTCRGGATGGAGCTGGGACTGTTTGCTCTCTGTGCTTCAACCAGCCTTTCCCTCCTTCTTTGAAATCCTTTGCATTATTCCTTATAGGAATAAAACAAAACAAGGGTTTTGTTTATTTGTTTATTTATTTAGGACTAACCCTTCCCTCCCACTTCAAAAGGGGCCACGTGCCAGGGCCTCTGGTGGATCCCAGGAAACTCTTGATTGATTATCCGAAAGGAGCCAAGCGAGATGAAACACAGAGTGATGGGAATCATTTTAAAGGGGAACAGCCACTAAATAGCATCAATTTTTTATTAAACAGAATCTTTTCAATAGACAAAATGAGCTTTTCTCCCCTCGCTTGTGTTTTCTCTTTCTTCCCCCCATTTTTGCTCGCCTCACACACGGGGAAATTCCATTTTCCCTCTTTCCTTCTGCTCCTGGGGCTGATCAGAGGTGTGGGGTTAAGTGGTGACCTGGTCCACCAAGCAGGACAATGTGCCTGAGGCTTCCCATCAGAAGTCCTCGACTCTTTTCCACTGGAAAAGGACAARAGACAGTGGGAATGAGATGAAACAAGAGAAGTTCAGACTGGACAGAAAGTTTAGGTTGGATATTAACAAAAAATACTTCACCAAAAAGGTTTTCAGACTGCCCAGGGCGCTGGGGGAGTCATCACCACTGGAAGTGTTCAAAAAATGTGCGGGGACGTGGGTCAGTGTGGCCTTGGCGGTGCTGGAGGAATGGYTGGACTCGATCCCAGAGGGCTTTTCCAACCTTAATGATCCCATGGTTCTATACAAATCACCTCAAGGTTCCCTGGAGAAGCCGGGCAGCCACTCAGCACTGACTGGAYGAACCCCTGAGGGCCTTTGCTGATCCTAATTTGAGCGAGAGTTTGGACCGGAGACCTCTGGAGGTTCTTCCAGCCTGAATGATTCCCTGATCCTGGGAAGCAAAGGCACAGAAGGGCAGTGGCAGTGGGGTGGGGACACGGCTGAGCTCAGGCTCCGCATGGAGAGTGGCTGGGCAGGGTGACAGTGACCACATTCCAGGGAAGAGGGAGAGGAGAAGGAAAAGGCTGGAATTTGGCCCAGGGTGCGTTAGGTGGGGGAGACATGGATTGTGTTGGCTTGAGAGGGGAAGGAGCTGTTGGTGTGACCTTCAGGAGGGGACAGGAGCAGGGAATATTCCACCCATTAAGAATTTGGAGGGTTGTGCTAGGTCTTGCTGGAGGATTCCTGGTGCCTGGGAGCCCGGGAACTGCAGGTGAGTGGTGAGAGCAGAACCACTGGAGGATGATGATGCTTCCCAAGCCTCAGGAGACAGGGAACAACAGCCAGACACGAGCTCCAGAGATGGGAGCAGCAGGAGAGGTGGCCCCGGAATGCAAAGAAGGCTGGAAGGAAAGCAGCAGCAAACAGAGGACCGGAGGCAAAGAGAAGAGATGGAGAAATCAGGAGGGGCCGGCAGGTTATTCCAACTTATTCCCAAACAGCCCGGGATCAGAGTGGCTGAGATTCGGAGCAGCTTTGGGCTCAGCTGGCATCACAACATCACCGGAGAGGCCTTAAAAGTCACTTTCCATGTCCTATAAAATATACATGGAGTGCAGCTCCCCCCCTTCCCCAGCACCACGGTACAACCTGTGCAACAACTCCTGCTCCTCCTCCCCACCTCGGCCTCGCTTCCCGCTGGGATTTCTGTGGCTCAGGTTCAGAGCAGGCCCCGGCTCCTGGGCAGCCCCCGAGCCTGTGTGGGAAGGTGGGCAGGGTGGTGACAGGACTGGGACAGCCTGGGAGGGGTTTGGATGATCCCCCCTGCGCTGAGGGGTGTCAGAGGAGCTGGACACGTCCCTGTGGGTGTGACAGCTGTCCTCCTGCAGCAGGCTGGCATCCCGATGGATGGTGGCATCCCGATGGATGGGGGCATCCCGATGGATGGGGGCAGCCCAACGGATGGTGCCATCCCGACGGATGGTGGCATGCCAATGGATGGTGGCATCCCAATGGATGGTGGCAGTCCAATGGATGGTGGCATCTCAAGGGATGGTGGCATCTCAAGGGATGGTGGCATCCTGATGGATGGTGCCATCCCAATAGATGGTGGCAGTCCAACGGATGGTGGCATCCCAATGGATAGTGGCATCCCGATGGATAGTGGCAGTCCAATGGATGCTGGCAGCCCAACGGATGCTGGCAGCCCAATGGATGGTGGCAGCGCAATGGATGGTGCCATCCCAATGGATGGTGGCATCCCAACGGATAGTGCCATCCTGATGGATGGTGCCATCCTGATGGATGGTGGCATCTCAAGGGATGGTGCCATCCCAATGGATGGTGCCATCCCAACCGATGCATCCCAATGGATGGCAGCATCCCCTTGTGCCAGGGGGCAAAAGAAGACCTGTGTGGGTGACCACGATTTATTCCATCCCATGGAATGGGATGCTGTTTGATTTCTAACCCATCCTGCTGTTTTCCCGCCGCCTGGGAGTGACACGGAGCCACCCGAGCTCTGAGCACATCCTCGGCGTGCTCGGCTCGCTGCTAATTGCTGCTTAGCAAGGGCTTAATGACAGAGCTTCATCAACTCCTGTTAACATCACCAAAGTGCGAGGAAAGCTGCCTGGTGACAGGTACAGGGCTCCAAGAACAGCTTTGGGTTGGATAYTGGGGAGARATTCTCCCCTGTGAGGGTGGGGAAGCCCTGAGGTTGCCCAGAGAAGCTGTGGCTGCCCCTGGATCTCTGGAAGTGTCCAAGGCCAGGTCGGAGCACCCTGGGATAGTGGAAGGTGTCCCTGCCCATGGCAGGGCTGGAACTGGGTGATCTTTAAGGACATTCCAACCCAAACCAGTGTGGGATTCTCCGATAGGACATGTGTGGGGCTGAGCTGAAGAATCTGCTGGGGAGAGGGTCTTTGAGTGGGGTTTGGGATCCTTTCTCCGTGAGTGCTGCTGTGCCGAGGGGTGTGTGAGTGTGAGTGTGAGTGAGGGTGGCTGTGTGTGTATTTGTGCCTTCCCAAGCCACACGGGACAGGGACACGGCCAATTCCAGCTGTCCCTGTGCCCGTGTGAGCGTGGCAGCGCTGGGTGCCCGTCCCGGTGGCTGTGTGTGTGCTGTGGGTATTTTGGGGTGTGTAAAAGATGTGATCCACAGCTCCTCACAGGGGCTGCCTCCTCTCCTTCCTTACAGCTTTATCCAGGAGCTCCCGGCGCGGAAACCTCGCTCCGACTCCAGAATGTACCAGGGGCAAAAAAAAAAAAAGACCCCACCGCCAACAATGCGTGTTTAGGATCCATTTACCAGGGGGATTCTTTTCCCCCCTTCCCCTAATCCCTCCCGAGCCGAGCGAGAATAAAAACCGCGCGCACAAAAAGGAGAAAGGGCGAGAGCGAGGGGAGAAAGAGGATTTCCTTCAAATCTGCTCTGTCTGCCCACGCCGGAGACTCATTCCCATAATCATTTTGACAGGTGTGCAACGGTTGAAAAGTTGGGGGGCCGGGGGGCGCGGCGGGGAGGGGGGGCGGCGGCGGGCGCCGCGGGGTGACACGGTGATTAGACATGACAAGCACACCTGCCAGCGCCACCGCCGCCAATTAAAGCCGCTTTGAGGGCCCAGGAAGTGACCGCGCTCCAAAAGCCCCTCGCCGGCGGCTCCTTAGCATATTCCCAGTGTCATTAGCGCCGCGGCGCAGGGCGCTGACATGACCCGTGCTCCCTTCCCGCTCGGGGAGGGGATGCAAAGTGACTTTTAAAGAGGAGTCTCTTCTTTTTTTCATCTTTTTTTTTTTTTTTTTCTTTCTTTTTACCCCCCTTTAAATTTGATTTCCAAGCCCCTCTCTCRCCGCTCCCTCCCTCCTGTTCTTGGAAATGTTCCATCTTCGCCGGGGTCGGCGGGGGGAAGGGAGCCGGAATTCATTAAAGGCAGAAAAGGACTTTGCTAAAAACTGGGCGCCTTCTGGGACAAAAAAAATTTCGATTCTGGATTCCAGAGAGGATTCTCGCTCTGCTCGCTGCTTTCCCTTCTTCCTTCTCTTTTCTGCATCCTCTTCCTCTCCTCCATCGCCTTCCTGTCTCTCTTTCCTCCACCAGATTCTGCTCTTGATATTCCTGCTCCCAGTGCCCCTTGTCCTTGGTGACTGCCTGGTGCACAGTGGGAGACCCTGGTGGGGTCACTCACCTTTGCAGCATCACGTGAGGTCGGTGCCATGGGCATCATCCATCCCTCCACCCATCCATCCATCCATCCATCCATCCGTCCATCCATCCATTCCTCCATCCATTCATCTATCCATCCCTCCATCCATCCATCCCTCCATCCATCCCTCCATCCATCCATCCACCCATCCATCCATCCATCCATCCATCCATCCATCCATCCATCCATTTATCCATGTATCCATCCATCCATCCGCCCATCCATCCATCCCTCCATCCATCCCTCCATCCTCCATCCATCCCTCCATCCATCCATCCATCCCTCCCTCCATCCATCCCCACCAACCCCGCCAGGCTCCTGGCAAACCTCCCAGTCCTCCTTCTGTGATGGATTCTGGCTCGCAGGCTGCCTGGGGAAAGCTTTCTTGGTAGGTTTAGATGGGATATTGGGAAGGAATTCTTCCCCGTGAGGGTGGGGACGCCCTGGTGCAGGTTGGYTGTGGCTGCYCMWGGATCCCTGGAAGTGTCCAAGGCCGGGTTGGACAAGGCTTGGAGCAAGCTGGGATAGTGGAAGGTGTCCCTGCCCATGGCAGGGGTGGAATGGGATGAGTTTTAAGGTCCCTCCCCCCCAGCCCGTTCTGGGATTCAGTCACAGGGCAGGTGTTTAACAGGTTTATAGGGGAGCAGAAGGTCCCCTCAGAGCAGGTGAACTCTGCCAGTTCCTCAGAGCTTCCCCCAGCCCGCAGTGGGTGGATTTCAGCCTTACAATGGTACCTGATTCCCATTCCAGGCTCCTCCCGGAGCGGAGCAGTGTCCAGGTGCTCCATACACCACCGTGTGAGGGGAGGCCACCCCAGCAGCTCCCCGGGGTGAATGATCTCCCTCCAGGGGTTAATGGCRAGGGCTCTGAGCTGGCTGCTTCCCTTCTCATCCAGGGAGAAACAGCTCCAGGGAACTCCCTTGGGATGTCCCTGCAGGGGCTGCTTTCTCCGATGAGGCAAAAAACCCCAAACCCAGCAGGTTTTATTTATGAGGGGAATCCCACCCYGCGGGTCCACACCCCGCGGGGTACGGCCACCTCTTGTCACCTCTGTGGGCTGGAAGCTTCCGCAGGGAAGCTCCCTGAGGAGCATCCCTGCGGCTGTGGGGGATGCAGGGATGCGTGTGCTGGAGTGTGGCTGCACATCGGGGGGATGTTTGGGGCTGGGCGTGGGGCTGGGGCAGGTGCGATGCTCCTCACCTACCCCTGAAGGCAGGGGCCGGAAAACTCCGTGGGAGGGCGAGGTGGAGCACGGGATGAGCCAGGAAGAAGAGGAAAGGAAAAAGAGGAGGTAGGGGAGGGGCGGATCCTGCAGGAGGAGTGAAGCAGCGCCCGGGGATGAGCTCCGAGCCCGCTCCGTCGCTCCAGGTCCCCCCGGGTCGGGGATCCGGCGCGAGGAGCAGGAGCTGCTCCCCGGGAACGGCGGGATCGATGTGTTTACGGATGGTGACACGAGAGTGACACACAGCGGAGAAGCCTCATGAAAAAATAAACAGGTAATAATCACACTGCCGGGTGCACACTCYGCTTCCCATTATCCCAGGAGAAAAGCCCGCCAGGGTGGAAGGCTTCGGCAGATTAACCATTGCCTCCCTGGGTGGCACCTGCCCCGACGTGCTGGCTCTCGGGGGGCCCCCCAATTCCTGTCCCCCCATCACAGACCCCCAAGGCACAGGGAGCCTCTGGCCAAGGGAAAAAACAAGCAAATTAGTAAAAAAGCCAGTAAAAATCAACTTTTCAGAGGTGTTCTTTCATTTACGGATGACTCGAGGAGAAACATCGGATGAGGAAACGAATAAACAGGGTTGGCTGGGTCAGTGTGAGCAGTGACTCACCTGAGGGGTCCCGGGGGCAGCTGGGGGGTCCTGCAGGGCTCTGTGACACCTCCACCGCCCTGACAGGACCTCTCCGGAAAGGAGTGGTCAATCCAGACCACTCCTCACCCAGACCTGTCCCCGCGGCCAGGGAGAGGAGCAGGAGGGTTGRACTGAAGATGTGGATTGATGTCCTATGGAAAACAGAGAGGGAAAATGAGCRTTTAACAAGCCCTGGGGAAGGCCTCACCTCTCCTGGAGCTGCTCTGAGAGAGCCAAACTCTTTTTCGCTGGGAATTTTCATTTCCTAACACGCTGTATTCCCTGCTCTGGAAGCCTCTCCCTTCTGTGCCAGCAGGAGATGGGTAAAGTTGCTCCAAGTTAAAAAAAAATAGATCCCTACAAGGATGTGTGAAGTGAACTCGATGCTGGAAAGACATTCCTGTACTGAATTAAGGAATGTTTTCCCTTTTTCGCACCAGGTCAGGCTGTTGTCCCAGCTAAAAACTGACAGGACAAGAGGAAAGGGCTTCAAGTTGCACCAGGGGAGGGTCAGGTCGGATATTAGGGAAAATTTCTTCACGGAAAGCTTTGTCCAGCCCTGGCCCAGCTGCCCAGGACAGTGATGTCCCCAGCCCTGGAGGGGTTCAGCAGATGTGTATGGGGCACTTGGGGACATGGGGCAGTGGTGGCCTTGGAAGTGCTGGGGGACTCGATGGTCTCAGAGGGCTTTTCCRTCCTAAATGATTCCGTGATTCCAGGAGAGCCTCAGGAGAGCCTGTACGACCCATAAGGAAGGTCTGGAGAGTGGGAACAGGGCAGGGAAAGGTCACCTCCATCCGCAGTTCCCTCTTTTCCTCCAGGAAGAGGAAACCCTGCCCCGGGTGCGAGCGAGGGCAGGAACGGGGCCTGCAGCTCTCCTGGGAATCCCCAGCGCCACCAGCTCCGGGTCACAGCCCCTTCCCGGCCTCCCACACCCCGGCCTGGGGGGGCTTCCCAGCCCCTCAGCGTCTGTGGGGTCACTCTTGGGTGGGTGGATGGATGGAGGGATGGAGGGATGGATGGATGGATGGATGGATGGATGGAGGGATGGATGGATGGATGGATGGATGGAGGGATGGATGGATGGATGGATGGATGGATGGATGGATGGATGGATGATGGCTGGATGGAGGGAGCGAGGAAGGGAGGGAGGGAGGGATGAGTGGGTGGATGGATGGATGGATGGATGGCTGGATGGATAGATGGGTGGATGGATGGATGGATGGATGGAAGAATGGATGGATGGATGGATGAGTGGATGGATGGACGGATGGATGGAGGGATGGATGGATGCAGGAATGGATGGAGGAATGGAGGGATAGATGGGTGGGTGGATGGATGGATGGATGGATGGATCATGGATGGACAGGTGGAGGGATGGGTGGATGGATGGATAGAGAGATGGATGGATGCAGGAATGGATGGAGGAATGGATGGATGGATGGATGGATGGATAGATGGGTGGATGGATGGATGGGTGGAGGGATGGGTGGAAGGATGGAGGATGGATGGATGGGTGGAGGGATGGATGGATGGATGGATAGAGGAACGGATGATGGATGGATGGA
>JACAXG010000080.1:2841720-2883233 GCA_018881555.1 Amblyornis subalaris | reverse complement strand
ATGGATGGATGGATGGATGGATGGATGGAGGAAGAGCTGAGCTGTGTCTCCACCTGGCTGTGTGTGGGTGGTGAGGGAAGGGAAGGGGAACAGAACAGGAGTTTACCCTGCAGCTCCTTGGTGGCTCATCCAAGAACAACACCCGTTTGGTGTGCAAATTGGGTCTAAGAAGAAGTCCAAAAGCCATCGTGGTGTGGGAGGATTTGGGATCCACCTGTGGATCCAGGCACAGGCCAACTGGAACTTGCTCTTGCCAGGAAAAGACGCAGCTGTGAGCCCTCAGCTTGCCTGGCCCCGGGCTCTGTCCCCTCCCTGCCATGTTGGCCTTGTCCAAATWCTCAAGTCCAAAGTCTCAGGTTTTACCCCAAATCATTGATTTTTTTTCCACTGACAGGAAGCAGAGCTGGTTCTGGATGGCAGTGGAAAACCATTTGCCAGGAGGAATTTGGATCTTGCCCTAAACCTGCTCCAAAGGCCACGTGGACTGCATTCCATACGGTGACACTCTCCCGGAGTGTTTCCCACCTCTGATCCCACAGAAGGGATGATCTCCTTGCCCAGAATTCCCACTGCCCCACACTTGGACACGGTGTGGGAGCCCAGAAACCAACGGASGGGCTGATGAGCCACTGGAAAACAACTGAAATCCAAGCACATCCTGCCCTGGAGCATCCGTGTAAGCTCCTTTTGGGAAGCATTTCCCTGAAGCAGGAGGATTACACCAAGAGCTCTCCTCCGCGGCTCGACTTTGCTCGGGTTGTTGGACAAGCAAATCAATCAGCCTCAATCCAACCCTGAGGAGGGGATAAACGTTCCTTGCCCTTATCATGGAGACCGGGAAACTGAGGCACAGAGGGATTTAAGTGGCTTTAAAAGGAAAAAAAAGGGAAATAAAGGAGATAATCCCAGGGCAAGGCAGGCATGGGGAGAGGGATGGAATGCAAGCTCCCAGTTTTCAGCCATCGGCTCCGACCATGTTCCTCTCATGGATAAGTCTCCTTGGCTCTGTCACCAATGCAGAGCYCGACCACGGTCCAGCCTCTGCATCCCCCTGGGAATGGGCTGAGTCGGAGGGCTCCTGGACAAGGACACAGGGATGGGAAAGACAGACAGACTGCCAGGAGAGCTGAACTCCAGCTCTGCCCAGGCAGGGTGGGAAAGGCRGGGAGAAGACAAGGTTTTGTTGAGACAGTGGCTGGACCCTCAGGACTGCGAGCTCATCCATATTTCAAACACCAGTTAGACAAACAAAACAAGAACCAGAGAGGCAAGCAAGGAGCCCGTTTGTCATATCAAAAGGGGTTTCAGTGGTACCTTCCCTGCCCTCCTGTCCCCTTGAAGTTTGCAGCTGGTGGGGGGGGGGAGAAGGGACAGCTCCCTCCCCAGCCGAACGGCTCCGTGCCACCGCCGGGGCCGGCCTGGGTGTAATTAACCCCGGAGCCAATCCCCCAGCGGGGGCTGCCAGGCAGATCAAAGAACTCACACATCTTTGTCTGAAAGCTGCAGCCAAGGGGAGCTGGGAGGAAAGCGGAGCAGGGGTGGGAGAGAGCCAGGGAGCCGCGTGTGTGCTCCTAATTGATAAAAAGGGAAGAGCGGCTTCCTCCGAGACATCTCCAGCCCCATCAAAATGCAGCAGGAGAAGAAGAAGAAGGGGAAAGAAAAAAGGCTTTGCTTTCYCTGGCAGGAGCCGGCCAAAATCCAGCTGCTTCCAGCAGAAGGGGTGGTCAGTGCCCTCGGGAAGGGCTGGGGGGAGGGGGCATGGCTGGGGGGAGGGCACCCTCCAGCTTCRCTCGGTGCCGGGCGCTCTCCAGGGTTTGCCGTGGGAAGCCTTGGCAAGGTGAGGGATTCCAGGAGCACCCAGAGGGGTGAAGTGAACCCTGTGCCTCACCTTCTCCTGCAGCACTGGGAGAAGGAAGGGTGAAACCAGCACATCCTACACCTGACCCAACCCAGCACATCCCRTACCCACCCTCATCCAGCATATCCTGACCCAACCCCGCACATCCTGCCCTAACCCATCATATCCCACACMTGGCCTCGTGTGCTCCCGTGGGCCCTGGTCCATCTGTTTGCCACCAGCCTGTGCATTTTGGACAGTGGCCCAGGCAGGTGACCAGACCATGGACGAGCTCCTGGCTGGAGCTCAAACCACTGGTCTGGACAGATGTGACAGATGTGCCAGGAGATGATGGMAGAAAGGCATCGTGAGGGGGGTGGGGGTTTTAAAGATGTTCGATGTGAGAAATGGCCAAACTCCAGAGACAACCCAAGGGAAGGCACTCCTGGGGACCTTCTGGGTCTGAGAGTGACCCAACCTCATGTTCTGACCATGGCACAGGAGTCTCAGCTGCTTCTGCACTCAGGATGAGCARGTGGCTTCACCTGGCCGGACAGATCAGAATCCTGGTGTCACCAGGAACCTTCCCAAGCAATTCCAACACCGAGGCTGCAGGGCAGAGCCCTTTCCTAGGGTCTCACAACAGCTCCATCCATCTAAAAATGAGGTGTCTGAGCCTAAGCATCCCTTTGCCCCTGGAGAGGAGCAGCAGTGCTGCCCAGAGCTGATCCACTCACCCTGGACTGAAATGTGAGACAGATGGGAAAAACCACCTGCCAAAGGATTGTTCTTCCAGCAATTGCAGCAAACCCTGGGTTTCCCAGGAATTGGAAGATCCACCAGACTTTTCTGCCCCACAGACSGTGGGGCTGCTCCTGAGCTGAGTCCAACCATTTGTGTTTGCCTGAAGCACAATTTCAATGAATTGCACATTCCCTGATCCCCAGGATTCCGTGGGGTCSGTGTTCTCCCGACAAAGTGCCAAAGGCTCCGTCCACGCCAGGGTGCGGGGATGAAAATGCAGGAGTCTCCTTGTGGCCCCTCCTCACGTTCCATGGGCAGCCTGGGGTGAAGCATTCACCCCAAGACCCCCTCGCATCGTTATTTACGCTCGGTTATTTTTGCCGCACACTTGGGAGCCAAGCGACCTGCTTTGGTTAATTTTTTAAGTTGTTATTTTTAAAAAATGCACGAAATAAAAGAGTAGGAGCAAGAAYTTCAATTATTTACCGGAATGCAAATTGGGGTGAGCACCGTCCCAGCACCAACTGGCTTCAAGCAAGGGGGAATTTCTTGTTTGGTTGGTTGTGRTTTCCAGGGCAGGAGTCTGATTCCAGAAACCTCTTGGTTTGCTTTTAATGGACCTCAAAGCCCACCCAGTTCCACCCCTGCCATGGGCAGGGACACCTTCCACTATCCCAGGTTGCTCCAAGCCCCATCCAAGCTGGCCTTGGACACTTCCAGGGATGGGGAATGGTTTGGTGGCAGGAGGACACCTCAGCTTTTTCAAGATCTAAACTCCCAGCTGAGGGAAAACCAGGAAGAGGCATCCCTTTCTTGGATAGAATCAGTAATTTATTCCTTGTAGTTTCAGGACAGAAATCATAGGGGTAATAAAACCAAAAAGAGCCTGTTTGGGGTTTTTATTATTCCCCGAGCCCTGACAGGAAATAACCAAATTCCCAGGAGGAAAAGGCAGAGCAGCTGGATATTTCACACCCCTGTCAAAACTTAAGACTCAAACAGGCCACTCAATTTTAGCAGATCAGGTCCTGAGGTCTCACAGAAATGCAATCTGTGCCCAGGAGCAGAGGAACTTCCCAAACCTATCCCCTCGGGATATACCTCCCCTGCACCATGRGTGGGACTCCTGGGTAAGTTTTCCRTGGAAAAGACCTCCYTTGGCTTATTYCRGTGTGGGTTAAGMTCCTCCTCCTGTTCCCTCCAGTCCAGAGCAGATAACGAGGTTGTGTCCCSCTGGTTTTCCCTCTCCTGCGTTGGTATCTCAGCCCCTCTTCAGTTCCATCACAATAAAATCCACTCCAAGGCTTTCCTAACCCTGACATTCCCCAGGCAGGATTTGCAGTGAATCCATTTAAAACGATATTAATGACACAACTTTGACTTAATTAGAGCCAATTATTGACAAACCCATATCCTCACCCGCTGACCAGCGCAAAATGATTGGATTTTCCTTCTCACCACCTGACCCTGGGCAGGGATTACAGATATTCCCTGGATTTCTGGAAATCACTGTGCTGCTCGTGGCAGGCAGCCAGGCTTGTGGAGAGCCAGAGGCTCCATGGATCGTGTCAGGAAGGAATTCCTCCCTGTGAGGGTGGGGAGGSSCTGRCACAGATTCCCAGAGAAGCTGTGGCTGCCCCTGGATCCCTGGAAGTGTCCAAGGCCAGGCTGGATGGGGCTTGGAGCCACCTGGGATAGTGGAAGGTGTCCTTGTGCATGGCAGGGGTGGAACTGGGCAATCTTTAAGGTCCTCCCAGCCCAACCCATTCCATGATTCTCTTATAAAGGCATTTTTTTCGCAGATCCCAGAACTGAAGGCTGAAGTTTTTATGCTTTATGCTAAATTTGTAGGAATTTCATTATGAGCCTTCCTGATGGACTTCCACGGGGATGAGTTTAGCTCTGAAGATGTGCCCGTGGAGGAGAAGACCAGGAGGCAGGCAGGGTGCAGGTACTGGAGCAGGTAGAGGCTGGGTTTTGATGTTTAGTGGTTTTTTTTTTTTCTTTGTATTTTCCAGAAATAATTTTTAAGCCCTAAACCAGCAAATTCCATGGATTCCTTCCTATTTTCACCACRGAGTTATTCTGGCTGTTCATTGAATCTCATTTCTTCGCGGGAACTACCCAAATGTCTCAATTCAGCATTTCTGTTTTTTAAAAAAAAGGTTTCTATTTCTGGATTCCCAAGACGCCCCTTCCCATCCATCCCAAGGGGCCCCTCCCTCTCCCAGCCTGGGGGCTCCGCACCCATCCAGGCTGGTGTCCCAGCCCCCATCCCTGCCGGATTCCAGGGGCTGTCGGATCAAAGACCATTTTGTACCARCTCCCTAAATCCTGTCCCGAATCCAGCCCTTCGTTTCCCCAGCTYGTGCCTGTGGAGAGATGAAAAGCGCTCCAAGGAAACGAGTCACTCCTCAGGCAGAGGAGCTGCCAGAGCCCAATTCCCAGCAGGATTGGCCCTTGCTGTTGGATTCTCTGATGTCTGGAGCGGTGGGAACTCGGTCTGGAAGACACCCCACACATCCAGGGCTTTCCAAAGCCTTTCTGCTTCCRAACTCTTCTCCAGGGTCTCGTTGAGGTTGGACACGCCGTGGGCTCGTCCTGCCTCAGGCTGTTTGTGGGGTTTGGGTGTTGCACCCTTTGCTTTATCTCATATTATCTTTTAATATCATATTTATCAATAAATGGGATGTGAAAACYATGGATAAACGTGGTTACAGCTGTGAGTGGGTGCGGGTGGCACCGGGTGGAAGGAGAGAGGTGACACAGAAATATGGGATTGCAAACTTTTTTCCTTGGAAAAACAGATTAAAAGTTCTATCTGCAGGTGTCACAAATGATTCCTGTTTCAGGCCGGCCCAAACCCGAATGGACACAAATTCTGAGCTCAGTCCATGAATATAAAACTTCCTTGTGCTGCCCAGAAAAGCTGTGGCTGCCCCTGGATTCCTGGAAGTGCCCAAGGCCAGGTCGGACAGGGCTTGGAGCAACCTGGGATAGTGGAAGTTGTCCCTGCCMATGTCAAGGAAGGAGATGAGCTTTAAAGTCTCTTCCAGCCCAAACCATTCCGGCATTCCACGATCTGTGATCCTACGAACAAGATCAAGACTTGCTCCTCTTCCTCCCTCCAGAGACGTTTCCTGTTGCTCTCTCGGGAGAAACCACTGAGACCAAACCGTGAGACCAACTCTGGCTTCAAAGCTGGCAGAATTCCTGGAGAGAAAGTGGAAGYGTCCCCAGTCTCCGAGGCCGTCTGGGAGCGCGGGAGGGATGTCCCTGGAGCAGAGGAGGAGGGAGCTCGGCGTCGCGGGCGGCAGGGAGGCATCGGTGTCAAAATCAATAGCTCCTGCTCTCGGGGAGGGGAATCATCCGAGCAGGGAGCAGAGGTTCCCTCTCAGCTGGGGGSTTTGGGAAATCCATTATTAATGCTTCACTTCCGGGCCTGGCACTCTCAGAGGGCGCGTTGGAGGACGAGCGCGTCCATTGTTTCCAAACGTTCCGCTCTTCCAGTGGCCGGGGAAGCAGAATTGAGGATTCCTGTCGGCCTTTGGCTGGGGTTGCTCCCAGTGAAGGTCTCCAAGAAACCTTCAGTAAGT
Source organism: Amblyornis subalaris (assembly GCA_018881555.1). Taxonomy (NCBI): domain Eukaryota; kingdom Metazoa; phylum Chordata; class Aves; order Passeriformes; family Ptilonorhynchidae; genus Amblyornis; species Amblyornis subalaris. The sequence continues at coordinate 2,877,056 of JACAXG010000080.1, read as the reverse complement.
CCTGATAAAATCTTGGGCAGACACCAAGACACACCTGACCCCTTTGGGGCTGCATCCCCAGCAGGAGGAGAACACCACGAGCAGAACTTTGTCTTCTTTTCCACAGTCACTGAGGAGTCTCCAAGGGAATCGATGGAATTATAGACAGGGAACCTGAACAAAAGAACTCAGGATGCGATCAAAAGGAAGGATGAGGAATTTGGATGAGGTCATGGCTGAGCTGAGGAGTTTTAATAATGTTTAGACCCAGCCCTGGCACCAAATATTCCCATGGCTTTGAAGCAGGTGGGTGAAGCTCCCTTACATCATTTATTCCCATCAGATTTCCCCCGCACCTCTCCCAAGAACATCTCCAGTTTTCCAGGAACAGCTGTATCAGAACGTGGAACAGCTCCAAACCAAAATCCCAAACCCAGATCCCAGCTCAGACCTGAGCCTCCAGCTCAAACCTGTCTTTGACCAGCCCCAACAAACCTGAGCTCTGAGAAAGACTCTCTCAATCTGAGTTCAGAAAGAGATGATAGAACCTCAGGAAAGCTCTGAAGTAATCCTTAAATAAATGGAATTAGTCAATAGTCTAAGGAATTCTTCATAGTCAAGCCTGAAGCCACAGCGGGATATTAGAGACATTCCTTCACTAGGTTTTATTTTAGCCAAATTTTGCCCAAAGCTGCAAGACTCAGGATAAGACAGAAAAAATTCACTTTTGTATCCACCATCATGAGAAAAAGTTCTTCCCCAGGAGAAGAGACAGAGGGGAACACATCCTCCACCCTCTCCTTGAAGAGCACAGGGCAAGGCTCACTTWATCCTCAAACTCCACTCAGGACAGGGGCTTCTCCCAGGAAGGTGGTGACACCTCCAGAGGGAACTGGTGGTCCTGTGAGGCAGCAGAGAAATGAAGAAAGCTCCCCAGTGGATTTGCATCYTGTGGCTGGAATCTCTAATTCCCAATTAACCAGAAGGAAGCAGATTGGGGTATGCAGARCCTCTGCCAGGGAGGCTTTCAAGTGCCTCGAGGGTTGGACTCAGACTGGAGTCCATTCCTCAGGGAGAGTCCTGCAGGGATGTCTGGAGCTGGATGACCTTGGATGTCCCTTCCAACCCACACCATCCTAYGATTCCATGTTTGCAAAGACAGAAATTATTCCAAACCCCACTTACAAAGCATGGATTTCCATCCCCAGCCTTCCACTCAGGGTGCAGAGGCCCCTTCTCCAGGGTGGGGAGCTGTCCCTCTCCCTGTTCCAGCTGGAATGTGGAGGTCATATCCTGGTGGGGAATCCATTCCCGGCAAAGTGAGGTTCGGCCAATCGATGCCAGAAAGTCCCATTTTGGCCCCTGAGACCTCATGTCACCTGAAGATGCTGAAAGTGGGGAGACAGCAGGACTTGCACCACTAYGGAGTCCCAGGATTTGCTCTGGTTCCAGGGAAGCCTCAAACTCTCGTGGCTTAACCTGCACATCCAACACCTCCTCCACAAATGTCTCTGTTATTCTGGAATCATCCCTCCCTCCTTAGCCAAGGAAAGCCCAGTCCCTGCAGGTCTTATGTTGRTGTCATTAATCTGGACACCAATTAAAGGCCAAGCCAGCCTGAACTAAACTGGGCACAGATGGTGGGAAAAGGGGGAGATCCCGAAGGACAGACTTTTAGCTGGATATGGCTTAGATTTGATCCAGCTTCACAACAAAGGGTGAACTTCCTGAGGTCTCCACCCAGCATCATTGGCCAGAATTTTATCGAGTTAGGARGTCCTCCCTCTACAAAAGCTGTGGGCAAATCCCATCTCCATCAGCGTTTCCTGCTTCATGCTGAACCCTCTTCCTTCACAAGAGCTTYGTTACGAGTGGGCTCTGCCTGTGGAATCCGTACGGGATGGGGGGACAATCTGAAGGGAGACACCGACAAAGCCCCCAGTTTCCACRGAGAAACGAGGAATACAGATGGGAGTAAATCCCAGCCAACTCTCCGAGCACCTTTCTGCCAGAGGAGCCGGTCACTTCACCCATAGCTGTGCTCGGAAATCTGCTCTTATCAATAGCTGAATGTACTGAGGGCAGCATTTCAATGACTCACAGCGGTGTCCCTGTCCCCTGTACCATGTCACCAGGTCACCTCCCGCACATGTTAATGACCCCCAGGGTGAGGCAGTGCTTTCTGCTGTCTCACCCTCGCTCCTCTTTATTCAGTCCCTGTGCATGCCCCAGGTTTGCGCCCTTGTCACTTATTTCATTCTGAATCCAAACATCTCCGCACAATGCACTTGACCTTTGCCCCGCAGGGAACGCTCTTGGGACGAAGGGAGAATTCACTCTTTATTCCTTTCTAATTCGAGTTGTTCCTCTGCCATCCCGGACAAATCCCCGCTTACACAATAGGAATCCAGGCGTCTGTTCTCCCTGGGCCGGGGGCTTTGGGCAGGGTTCCTCCTCCTGCCACAGACGGTCCAGCCTTTGCCCACGTCCGGTTTTCACGGCTCATCTGTCCCGATTAACCCCTGCTAATCACGGGACACGGCAGCAGATCCCGAAGGGATGGGCGGGATGGGCTTTGTGCCCCTGCCAGCCTGGTTGGGTACYACAGGAACCTGCCATGGGCAGGGAGAATCCCAGAATCAGGGAATGGTTTGGGGTGGAAGCACCTTAAAGTTCATCCCATTCCAACCCCTGCCGTGGGCAGGGACAACTTCCACTATCCCAGGCTGCTCCAAGCCTCATCCAAYCTGGCCTGGGACACTTCCAGGGCTTCAGGGGCAGCCACAGCTTCTCTGGGCAACCTGTGCCAGGGCCTCTCCACTCTCACAGGAAAGAATTTCTTCCCAATATCCCATCTATCCCTGCCCTCTGGCAGTGGGAAGCCATTCCCCTTTGTCCTGTCACTCCGTTCCTTGTGAAAGCTCTCTCTCCACCTTTCTCGTAGCACCATCAGGTCCTGGAAGGCCACAATTAGGTCACCCAAAGCCTTGCTTGCAAGAGGTGGAGGGCTGAGCTACTCTGAGGATGTTTAGAGGAAGCTCCCAGCTCCAYCTGCTGGGACTCACCTGTCTCCACRCCTGGTGGGTGGGAATGTCCCAAACACCACTCCTTGGGCYGTTCCACCTGCACCAAAGCAGCTGATGGAGAGCCTCGTATTCCGTGRCTTCTTAACTACCCATCCTCTGCGTGGGACACCCCATGGGAGACTCATCCAGAGCCAAAACACTTAACCCCCGGGAAGACCAGGCCCCCTTTTCCCAGAGTACAGCCTTCTTCAGCTCCAAGCATTTATTCGTCCCCTTTTTCTTTTTTTTTTYCCTTCCTGTTGTGTTAACAGAGCATCTAATGTGACTAAATAGGACAACCTGCTCTCCCATCCCCATGAAAAATAAATTATGTGCTTTCTCTCGACTGCCTCCCCCCTCCTGCCGGTGCTTCTCCCACCAGGCAGCTCTGGGACCAGGCCTCCCTCGGGCAGAGCTCCTGGAGGGGCCGGGGAGCCTCCCGGAGGGGCCGTGGTGGGAACCTCCGGCCGGAGCCGGGGAAACGGTGGAGGCCGAGTTTGGGGGAGCCGGAGGAGGGTGGGAAGCGGGAGGAAGGGGGTGTGTGTGTGCCTGTGGGGGTGGAATCTGTGTGCAGAAAGCAGCCAAGTGGCAGCTTACCCTGTTAAATATTAATCATCTCTGCTTCTGCAATTTCGGCAATGCGTTCAGGCCCACCACTGCTGAATATTTCATTAACACCACTCGCTTCCCACTGCACTTCTCCCACTTTCCTCTCTCCCGGAGACCCCTCTCCCATCGCTGCTCCCCGGCCCTTCCCCGGCCGCCACCAGTGCCGGCCACGGCCCGCGAGCTCCATCCTCCATCCACATCCTGGACATCCCAGYGGCGAGCCCAGCCCAGCCCTGCTCYGGCCACGGTCCCCCAGCGGCGGGGAGAGAGCGGAGAGGCCGTTCCGAGGAAGGAAGATCATCARCTCCGCCGGGAGAAGAATATAAGTGCGCATCAACAAGTCCCGAGCTAAATAATCCATGAGGCAGGGCAGGGCAGAAATGCTGACTCTGGGCTGGGAGCTTTTTAAGCCACGGAGTCTCTGTTCCTTCATCCCTGACTTGCTCGGCGGGAGCGCTTTGGGAGTGCACTCAAACGTGCCAGGGTGAGCTTTGTTGGGTCTGAGCGATTTTCACCTCGGGCTCCCCGCGGCAGCTTTCCCCGCCTGCTCCCAGCCAGGAGTGGGAGTGTTGGGTGGCTGGAACCAAGAAGGAGCGTGTAGGGTAYGAGGATCTGCCAGGAGACCAGAGCAAGGCCAGGTGTTGGTGCTCTGATCCACCTCTTTTCTCCCCAGACATTGCTGCCTCCTGTTAACACCTGCTGTGAATCTCCTCCTCTCATCCCAAACCCTCCTTTTCCATCCATTCCCTCCTTCTCTCTCCTCCATTCCCAACCTCACTCCTTCTCCTGTCTATCCTGACGTTACTTTTAAACTGACACCAAATCCATGACTGAAAAAGCTCAGGTTGACCCATGAACATTGTGCCTTTGAACAATTGCATCCAGGTTTAAATGTTTGGATGATCCCAATGGATTGTGAGGAGGTGGAGGAAACAAACCAGGCTCATCTGGGATCGGATTGTCTCTCCTCATGGTGCACACCAGCATCTCACTCCCTGGGGATTTCTTGTGCTGAKGGGGAGACCTGGAACAGCTTTGGATTCACAACCTCTTGCTCCAAGAGCAGATGGACATGGTGGGAAGGAATCCTATAGGGAATGTGCAGAGAGGCTGTTCACAAGAGCATGGAGTGACAGGACAAGGGGGARTGGCTGAAAGAGAGGARGTTTARATGGGATATTGGGAAGRAATTCYTCTCTGTGAGGTGGTGAAKCCYYRGCACAGGTTGCCCAGAGAAGCTGTGGCTGCCCCTGGATCCCTGGAAGTGTCCAAGGCCAGGCTGGACAGGGCTTGGAGCAGCCTGGGAGAGTGGAAGATGTCCCTGCCCATGGCAGGGGTTGGACTGGATGAGTTTTAATGTCATTCCCAACCCAAACCATTCCATGATTCTATGAATGCTTTGGCTTGGRCAGGACCTTTAAAGGTCATCCAGAGCAATCCCCTGCAATCAGCAGGGACATCTCCAACTGGGTGACAGTCCCATCCAACAGGACACCTCTGGAACATCCGGATGCAAAGCATTTTGGCTGGAGCTGGTCCTCTCGCATTCTCTGTCTCCAGTCCTAAAGAGAGGAGAGAATAAAACAACTTTGCCAGACCCAAGCCAGGCCTCAAAGATGGACTGTGTGAGTCTCAGGTCTGGGATGTCCAGCTTGGGCTGGGACATCCAATTTCCAGATGTTTCATGAGAGGTGGGATAAACCACCCCAAGATCATGAGCCTGGGTGAAAAAGCACAAAAATCCCAGACATTTTTTRTGCCTGAGGTGAATTAAAGGCTCTAAACCTGCCTGGTGTGAGATCAGCTGGGAACAAAGCTGAGCTCAGCTCCGTGTTTTGTGTTCCGACATCATCCCTGATTCTCTACAACCTGGAGAAAGACACTCAGCTTCCTCTTCCCACACGGAAAGTGCAAATCCCAGCCAGGCTTTGCCTATCTGAGAACCAAAAACTGGGATTTTGATCCGTAGGGGAGGGAAAGCCTCCGGCCAAGGGCCTGTTTGGAACAAGGAAGGGATCGCTCTGGGATCCTCACCGGAGGATCAAGACATTCCTTCTGTGCAATATATGAAATAAAATGTGCGCTGGAGGAGCCTCTTGAAAATATTGAATGAGATAACTTCATCTGATTAATGTAGCGTGCTTTCTTCCCCCCTTTTTATTAAAAATTCACAAGGCTTCCCAGCCCTTCTCTCAATTAAGCAACTTGTTTGTCAGGATTATTTGTTACGCATTTTCATAAACATTTGATGAATTATATGCAAACATCTCGCTAATGTATTAACAAGGCTGAGGTTTTAATTACACAACACTCAAGGAAAGTGGGCTTAAGGCTCCTCCAGTGGAGTTAATTGTGCTTTCTGCTGCGTCTGGGCATCGCAGGGGGAATTTTCCTCTGGGGGAAATCCCATTACGGTGGCACCACCCCCGCCCAGGCTCCCCGCGAGCCCCAGCTGGAGCCCCATGGAATTCAACCGCTTCCAGAGCTCCACTCCCTTCTGCTAAAAGGTTGTGGCTTCACTCAGACTTTGGCAACGAGGAGTTGGGAGTGGATAAAATCAGTTTTCCACCAGTTCTTGCTCTGTTTTGGTCACATGGAGTTGGCATTTTTAAGGGATTTCTGGTACAACGGGAGAAAAGCCGTGCTTGGTCCCCCCTCTTGGCATTTTTCAGTTCAGGAGGACATGGAAAGAWTCATGGAATGGTTTGAGGTGGGAGGGACCTTAAAGCTCATCCTGTTCCACCCYTGCCATGGGCAGGGACACCTTCCACTATCCCAGGTTGCTCCAAGCCCMGTCCAGCCTGGCCTTGGACACTTCCAGGGATGGGGCAGTGTTTGATTTTGATTTCCACTGCAAAAATAAAATATTTCTATTTTTAGAATTTTTAGACAATTTTAGAATGTTGTAGAATATTTTTAGCATCTTTTAGAATTTTTTAGAATAATTTCAGAATATTTTTAGAATAATTTTAGAATATTTTTAGACTATTTCGCTTCCCAAAAAGAGGTTAGAAATCCTTGAAAGTCCACTTTGTTATTGATTAAATATTAACTGTGGCATCTAATATTTGTGTCAGAATTATTTGTTTTGTGTAATTTCTTTATGTTTTGGTTAGAGCAGTGCACAGTCACTGCTTGTGACTCCTCATGACACGCCATGACATATCATGATAGAATGGACAACGTTATTAAATCTTCTATTTTTAACTCTACTTTCAAGMTGCAGATTTTATTCTCTGTTCTTCTCATTCACAAATTGGGAGATTTGCAGTGCTCCATACCCTTATTTTAGCCAGGCAATAATTTGAGATGTTTCTTCTAAAATCGGCTTCCACCCTAATTAGTCCCGAGCCCTTTTCTTTTTTTCCTCTCTTTTCAGAAATATTAAAACATCAAACTCTTTTCATTAGGCCACTGAATGGCGCGGCCTTTGATTAATAAAATGGAGTGAAGTGTTAATTAGCCAGTCATTATTGGGCCATTTGTTTTGTGACACAGGAGCCATAACGGCTCTTGCAGGACTCGTTGAGGACACCGCTCGTCCCTCCCACAGATTTGTCACCAGAGCTCAGGTGATCGAGGAAAACGTGGAGCTGGAGGAGCAGGAGTTTCGTGGCTTTTCAGACAAAATTAAATAGAAATTAATTGTTTCAAGACTCGTATTTCATGGACAAGGAATWCATGGAATCGTGGAATCACAGTATGGTTTGGATTGGAAGGGACCTTAAAGATCGTCCAGTCCAYCCCTGCCATGGGCAGGGACACCTCCCACTATCYYAGGTTGCTCCAAGCCCCATCCAGCCTGGCCTTGGACACTTCCAGGSATCCAGGGGCAGCCACAGCTTCTCTGGGAATCTGTGCCAGGGCCTCMCCACYCTCACAGGGAAGGATTYCTTCCCAATATCCCACCCAAGCCCCCCTGAATTCCTAACTGCCATCGAACCTAAACCTGCCCTCCAACTCCCCTTGGAGGAACCCAGAAGGAAGTTTCAAATTCCCYGAATTTCCCCGGGAAAGGATATTGAGTTTTAACCTCACTGATGCCACCAGTTCCACCAGCGCAGGGATGACTTCGGAAGTGCCCAYGGGATGGAGAGGGGTGGAGCCGGTTCCTCCGTCTCCCACATCCCTTTCCCGCTCCCCCAGGCCTTTCCAGGGCGACAGCTCCAGCCAGGAATGAGCTGTGTTTTCCCTCTCCCTCTCCCAGGCCCGGCTGGGGTAGCTGGTGAATACAAATCAAGGCAGCAGCGTTAATATTCTCATTACATTGAAATCCAACGGCCTTTTTTAATATTCAGAATCAAAGGCACTTCGCCACCAGTAGACTTTTTAGACATATATTTTTTTAAACGGAGCCCTGCATCTCATTCCACGCTTCCTCCTCCTCCTCTAATATAGTTTTTTTAATTTCTTTTTATTATTATTATTATTATTATTATTTTAAGCCAGGCTAAACCACCAGGGAAGGGCCACGGCTATAAACAGATGCCGCTCACAGAGGGGCTGCGAGGCCTTCCCATCATTAGATGATGCTGAACTTTGAACTTGTGATTTGGAGGCTGCTTTTTCCGGAGAGGAGGAGGAGGAGGAGGAGGAGGAGGAGGAGGCAGCCGGGATGAGGCCGGGGTGGAGGGAGCTTGACGGGGCCTCTCTGGTGAATTGCTGCTCTGCCCAGCCCAGGAACGCTCAGGACTTCAAATCCTCTGCAGTCACTTTGAAGCTCCTCTCTCTTAATCTCCCTCTCTTTCTCTCCCTCTCTCTGCCTTTTTCTCCCCTCGCGTCGATGAATCATTCATGCCTTTTTTTTTTTTTTTTCCCTGCCCCCCCACCACTCCCCATCAGAGGTTCCTTCAGGAAAAAAAAGAGGGAAAAGAAGAAAAAAAAAAAAAGGAGAAAAAAAAACATCTCCACACAAAGCCCTGCCTGTGTTTGTGTTCTTATTGCTTATTATCAGCCATGTAGAACAAATTACTGACATGATGCTGCCGACGCTCCGGCGTCCCTCGGAGCGACGCTCCTCGTGGAGCTTCCCGGCTTGTTTTAAGTGGAAATGCTCGGCGGGGCACGGCATTCCGTGGAAACGCGCCGGGAAGGGTTTGCGCGGGGCAGGGAAGGAGCCCGGGCCCGGCGCCGGAGCCGCCGAAGGAGCAGAGGGATTTGCGCGCGCGGCTGGCAAAGCCAAGGGGACAGGGACTGGTGCGACCACGGGAGGGCGGGAGAAGGGAGTTTTGATGGGATCACAGGATCTTTTTAGGTTGGAAAAGCCCCTCCGAGACCGTGGAGTCCAACTGTTCCCCCAGCCCYGCCCAGGCCACTGCTGACCCATGTCCCCRAGTGCCACATCCACAGGGCTTAAATCCCTCTGGAGAAGGAGACTCCACCACCCCTTCCATGAAAAACATTTCCCTGAGATCCCATCTAAACATGTCCTGGCACAACTTGAGGCCATTTTCTCTTGTCCTAGGGTTTGGCAGGCTTTGGGATAGTTCCTGAGATGCAATACCTTGCCCCGAAAATGGGACATTTGGGCTTTTCGGAGCACATTTCTGCTCCCAAAAAACCCGGGAAYGGGTTGGTCCCACGTTTGTGGTTGCACCGTGTTCGCTCTCGGTCTTTGCTGAAGAGGATGCTTGGACCTGCCCCTGGTCAGGGCCACGCCAGGTGCTGCTTGGACCTTGCCTTGGACACCCATGACTTTCCCAGGAGCAGGCTCCACAAGCCCAGAGGATCATGGAATCATGGATGTCACTCCCCTCTGACGGCMAAGGGGAGCCCAGGCCTGGCTCTGGCGCTGAGCCTGGGGAAAGGGAATGGAGAAAGAGCAAAGGGSCATTCCCAGGGAGAGATGGAGATCCCGTGCTTCCCACGGGAGGAGGGGGCTGTAGGTGGGATTGGGGAACGGATCCGAGCTGAGCGGGTGGGCAGCGGTGTCACTGCGACATCTGGGGAGCCYGAAGGGACCAGCGGCCATTTTCCCGAGGATTCCTTGGATCTTGGTGACTCCTGAATCCGCTGGTTTCCTTTGCCACCTCTCGTGGTTGAAACCCATCTGTTCCCAATATTTGTAGGGGTGGCTCAACACCCCACAGCTGCCTTATGGGGCTGGATGGAGCCCGGAGCTGTATCCCCCATCCCGGTCAGGAATGAGGCGCTCCACTGCACTTGGAAGGAAACTCAGTGGGAATACCCAGCTTTTCCCAGCTCCTGGGAGGCCTGGGGAGATTGATGTGGGGGTTAATGCCATTGGATGGGGTTTGGAATGATGAGGGAGGTTGGGCAACCCTCGTTTCCCCCCGACACCTGGACTTGGCRGCAATTAGGTCCTGATGCACTTAAGCATCCAGCAAACTTCAGGATTTCAGGCTCTGGAGCTCGGGAAGCTTCGTAGGTATTTGCTTAATGACGTCTCTGAAGGGGGAAAAGAGCATTTGCTGTCACCACGTGCCTCCCAGGCACTCCAAGGATCCCAAAGGGCTGGTCGGTGCCATCCCATTTCCAGACTCCAGCCCGGTCTGGGGTTGAAGTGGTTTATCCATCCTGACACGGGGAATCCCTGGATGGGCTGAGGTTGGACCTGCATCCCCCACCTCTTGGTCATATTTCTAGACCATGTCCTGGGAGATGCCAGAAGCAGCCACACGGTTATCCAGGAAGGAATCTTCCAGGAAGGAATCTTCCAGCCCTCCCACAAGTCCAAAGGCTGGAACTAGGGATGTGATCCCAGCTTTCCCAGCCCAAGCAGGAACTCCTGTGTTCCCCCTTTCCGCTCGCACCACAACAGCAAAATCCTTCTCCAGCCCAGCAGAGCCGGCACAGAGGGTTTATTAGATGAGATATGACCTATTTAATATGTAAAAAATAAACAGCTTTGCWATTAATAATAAATATTTAGGGCTCCTTCCAGCTGTTCTTGTGGAGCTCTGCGATGGAGTGTTTACCAYGGATTTGGGTTCCCAGGAAAACGTTTCCACTGAAGCAATGCTTTGTACACCCCCTGGGTCTCTATTATTATTATTAATATCATTATTATTATTATTATTGTTGCTGTTGTTATTGTTGCCATTATTTTTACATGTAGCCTAATAACTTTTGCAATAAATTTAGGGCACTAAGCGTTGTCAGGAAGCACRTGAAGGGCACCCCCCTCACCTTCCAGGTGTGCTGGGGAATTCCTCTCCGTCTCTGGCTGGTTTTAACCCCGAATTCCAAGCCCAAGGTCCAAGTTCAGCACCCAGGGAAGCCGATGAGGGATGGAAGGGAGTGGCTCACCCGGCAGCAGGTTTAATTAACCCTGGTTTAATTAGACACTGCTCCCCCACTCCACAGGGATGCTGGCCAGGGGTTGTCATGGGATGTGAGGATCACAAGCAGGGGAAGGATGCACATTTGGGGCAGAGAGCCAGAATTCCTGCTGCTGGAAGCTGTAAAACCATGGAAGGATTTTCTCTTACACACTTTTCTGTTCTCTACGCAGCTGTGATCCGTAGTGGGAATGGGAGATCTCCATGGGAATGTGTCCATCAGGGATGCAGCAGGAAAGGGGACAGACTGCTTCCCCCGCCTGGAGAGCTGGGCTGAGCCGGCAGTCCATGCCTCTGGAGCAGGGAATAGCTCCTGTCCTGGGCAGGTGAGGCTGTGGGAAGGCACAGGGAGGTTCCTGGAGACTCACCATGGAATTCCCAGACGAGCTGGGAGCAGGAATCCTCCCACAGCCTGCGGGGCATCGCTCCAGAGCTTTTATCGCAGCTTGGGAAGGGAGAGCCCTGCTCTCCYTGCGGGCAGCACGGAGGGAGGGAAGGAAGGAGGGAGGGAAAGAGGGAAGCGGGAATGGCTGGACACCTCGAGGGCAGCAGCAGCAGAACTGGCTCCAGCCAGGCCCCTCACAGCAGCTTGGGGGTGGGGAGGACAAAAGGGCTGTTTGTCCTCACCCCAAAATCAGCAGGAGAGGGTTTTTTCCCAAGACATCACAAGGAAAAGGATGTTTGGGTGCCAGATCTGAATGCCAGTGCTGCCAACATTAGGGAATTACCACATTTCCCAGCCCTTTGCCCTGCCAGTTGCTTTGACCTGCAAGGGAATTTTGGGACAATGGGATTAAGGAAAATTAATTTATTAGACTTCCCTCTCTACGAGAGAGCCAGGCACACACATCCACCTCTTTTTTGGGAGAAAACGTGGGAGGGAATCCTCCTCTGGGAGGATGGTGCTGCACCTTGGGAGAGRAAACTGGGCTGGAGGGCAAAATACTCAAGGGTTAAACACCAGACTTCAGGGAAAGTTCCCAAAACTTCCCTGCTTTCTGCACAAAGCCAGGAARTACACGAAGGGCTTGTGGAAAAGCATCAGATCTTCCCAGGCTATCGATTCCTGACCTTCCTTCCATGGCCCTCGCCTGGCTCGTTAACTCCGGAGCAAGCAGCCTAATCTGAGCTGATCCTGTGATCTTCCCAGGCCGGGATGGGGGAAATTCCCCTTCCCAGCCCTAATGCCGACCCCAACGGGCCCTGTGCCCCCCTCCAGGCACCGCTGGAGMGCCGGGAGCTCCTTAGGGCCTCGGGAAGGGTGTCAGCATCCCGGGATTCCTCAGCTCCCCCCGGGCATTGGCAGCCAGACACGAGTTCGGGTCGAGGTTAAAGACAGGCTTTGGGATTAAACTCCAAGTTCAAGCGCAGGAGGGGCTCTGGGAGGGGGCTCCAGCCTCCCGAAGCCAAAGGCTGGTGCCAAACCCCACGAACACCTGGCAGCTCCGAGGATCCCAGGCTCTGGCATCAGCTGGGAGAGGAGGAGGAGCCACAGACCTGCAGTGCTCAGAGACATTTATTTTTAGGTAGAACCAGAGCAGGCTGGTGCATTTTTTGGCAATTTGGTCCCCMMAAAAAAGAGAAGGAATTAGGCTGWAAGGAGCTTTGGTTCAGATCGAGTTTGAGCTCTGTATCCCAGCCTGAACTTCGAGGTGTCACTCAGCCCACCTGCCCTTTTCCCAGGAAGTCCATTCTTGCCCTTCGTGCCTCAGCTTCCCCACCCACCCCWCGGASTTTGCCCTCGTGGGGTTTTCTTTTGCTCCGAGCTCTTGRCAAACACCCTGGGAGGCTTTAACTGTGAGTTTTCAGTGGGTGGCTCTGGGCCACCAGCTCTGTCCTGCACAGCTCAGGGACATCACCGCGGGCTCCAGCCTTCCTCACCCCTTTGCCTGTTGATGGCCAGGCTGGAAAATTGGCTTTATTGTTTGGACTATTCCAGAGGTGGAGGGTGGGGAAGCAGAGAAARGAGGGGAAGGAGCAGTCGGTGTGGGCAAGGCAACCACGTCCCGCCAGGACACTGGGGGCACAGGGTGCCCTGCCTGACTCGGGCCAGACCTTCCGCCCCCACTGGCCAGCTGTGCCATCCCTGGAAAAATCCCCGGGGAATGTCCTCACCCTGCATGGACAAAAGCAAGACTTTCCCCAGTCCTCGTGTTTGAAATCCGCACCCGTGCCACAGGCGAGCCGGAACGCTCCCGGATGGGGAGCAACTCCTGCCCTCTCCCTCTATCCAGGGCTCTCCCCTTCCCCACAGCTTTCGGTGGTGGAGTTTCCCCTCCCCCTCGGCAGCATCCGAGCGCCGAGAGCGCCTTAAATACAAATCACCTCCCAATCATTACGAGCAGGACCTTTCGGCCCCGCTCGGAGCGGCGGGCCCGGAGTAATGAGCTCTGCTGAGAGTTTGCCGCATTCCACATCCAAGGGATGTAAAAGATGGGGCTGGGGAAGGGGGAGGGAAGGGGGGAGGAGGCCGGATCCGGCTGGGGAGGAGAAGTGTTCGTCGCTCACCTTCTCCTCCCTCGGCGGGGGCCGGAGGAGGTCCGGCTCCTCCTGCGCTGGGATCAGACGGACAGGGAGGCTGCAGATGGAAATTTAAGCCCTGAGGTGTTCAAACATCCTCGCAGGGATGAGATCCCACCCTGGGCCTTGCCCCCGGCAGGGTCTGAGCAATCCCTCATTCCCAGGAGTTGTCCTTCCCTTCCTTCGGTCATCTCCACCCCTCGAAGGGACATTCCCACCCCGCTGGGTGCCTCTGCCACGTCTCCATCCCGGATCCCTCTGGTGSAGGTGTTTTGTACCCTCTCACCACATCCCAGCCTTTCCCGAAGGTCCCCGTGCCCACCTTGGGATGCACTTTGCAGGTGCACGACCCCGTGGGGCAGGACACCACGGCCTGGGGGTCCCCAAGGCCACATTTAGGATGTTCCTGCCTCAGGTCCTGGAGGTGTCAAAACATTCCTGAGGTGGTTTCAGTCTCCAGCTGCCTGGAAAGAGCAGCACAGGAAAACCACGGTGGACCTCCCTGCCAGGAAAATGCTGCCCTCAGCTCCTGGGGGCTCCCAGGGCACCAGCAGGACCTGGTGAAGGGCTCCACTGCCCCTTCTCCTTTAGAATCCATATCCAGGCGGAGGTTTGGCTCTCTCCAAGGTCTCTCCATGTCCCTGGAATCAGCACCCAGAGCTTTCCTCCGGACACCAGTGAATTCCCACACAGGGACTAACATCCCCTCCGAGCCCTCAGGCAAGACTCCAGCCTCTGGGAGAGGCAGACCCGGCCAGGAGTCCCCTCCCTGCCTCCCTCCCTGCCCGGGGAAAGGTGTGGAAAGAGGGGATGGGGCCGGGAGGAACGGAGAGCAAAGCCTCGCGCCGCAGACTTCAAAGTCCTCRTCAGCAGGAGCCTTCGGAACAGTTTAAGTACAAAATGAATTGTTTTAATATTTAATCAGCCTATAATAGGCCCGGGGATCCCAGTGGAGGTGGTTTGCAGCTGAAAGGATGTCCAGAGTGAGTATCCCCCCTCCAGAAGGGACAACGGTCCTGCAGGAGCCCCGAGGCACCGGGAGGGACAATCCCGTCCCTGCCGGGTGCCCGGGATGGGACACAACCCCGGGAGCGGCTCCCACCCGCTCACCTGCCGGGATCCGGGGGCTTGGAGAGCCACGGCCATCCATGGCCGTCCTGCAGGAGGATGATTTCATTCTCGATGAGCTCAGAATAAATTCCAGCCTGCTCCCATCCCGCTCTCCCTGAAGGGTCAGGGCCCTCAGCCCCCGCGCTGCCCCTCCCCGGTGGGTGGGTGGGTGCCCCCAGCCACCTRAAGGGCACAGTCCCAAACCTTGGCATTACCCAGGCTGGGAAGAGGCCCCTGGGGATTGGGAATTGGGGTTCTTGGATACGCAGGGATGCAAAGCGGAATCGCCTCAGCTCGGCCTTTCCCATCCGGCATCACCACTCGGCTCCACAGGTTGGGAGCTGGAGGCTTGGAGCCCCAAAGCCTCTTCTCCACGATCCTGGGGCACATCCCAGCCCCAGCCCCACTCACACCCCAGAGACAGGGTGAGGATTTGAAATTAAAAGAGGGTCCAATTATTTGAGATATTGAGGAAGAAGTTTTTTTTACAATGAGGCTGGGGAGGCCCTGGCACASGTTCCCAGAGAAGCTGTGGCTGCCCCTGGATCCCTGGAAGTGTCCAAGGCCRGGCTGGAYGGGGCTTGGAGCARCCTGGGATAGTGGAAGGCGTCCCTGCCCATGGCAGGGGTGAAACTGGATGAGCTTTAAGGTCCTTCCCAGCCCAAACCATTCCATAATTCCCTGATGCCAGGCTCCTGCCAAGCCCACATGGGTGGGTGTTGGCAGGAGGGAAGGAGTCTGCACTGGGATGGTTGATGGCTTTAGGGCCTTTTCCTTGGCATAGRGACAGGTTATCCTGGGAGTGGGAATCCCTGTGGGATCACCAGACCCGAGGGGCAGGGGAATCAGGGAGAAGCCGAGGGCRGCAGCAGCTCCAGAGGCACCGGAGATGCCCCTGTGGCTCCACAAGAGGGGATTTACCCCCAGAAGGACAGAGAGTGCCCCARACTGCAGCAGAATAACCCAACCCCGGCATTTCCCCAGCCTTTGCCAGAAGGACACCCCAAAAAAGCCTTCCCCGGGACGGGATGTCCCCCCCGTGCTGCTTTTGGGGGAATCCCCAGAGTTACCCCACTGCGGGGGGGGGGGGGGGCTGGCTCGGCCCAGCCGTTCGGGAGGATGTTCTCAGAAGGGTCCTGGGGAAAAATAAATCAGCCTAAACCCATTATCCGTCAGGGTTCTGCTTCCATTAGAGAATCCTCCGCCCAGGAGCCTCCCGGGTTTCGGGTTACGGCGGAGGAGCTCTCAGTAAGCCCCGGGATGCAATAAATAACCCGGTGGGTGCCGCGGGGTGGGACTGGCACCATTAAACGTGCCCGGTGATCTTTGCAGGGATTCTTCGAGGAAGGAGGAGGGGGAAGAAAGGAGAAGGTCTGAGCTCTCCTGGGCTGGCAGGAGCGGAGCGGAGCGAGGGCTTCATCACCTTCCCACCAGCACCATCTCCTGGCCGACACCGGCCCCGTAGCCAGAGGCTGGAATTATGGAATCACAGGGTATTYGAGGYTGGAAAAGACCTTTAGGATCATCGCTGTCAACCCGGCACCGCCAAGGCTACAACTGCCCCGTGTCCCCAGGTGCCACGTCCACACGGCCTYTAAATCCCTCCAGGGATGGGGATTCCTGCCCTGGGCAGCTGGGCCAGGAAATAATTTCCCTAAAATCCAAACTAAACATCCCCTACAACCTGAGGCCGTTCCCTCTCATCCTGTCCCTGTTCCCTGGGAGCAGATCCCGACCCCCCCYGGCTGCCCYCTCCTGTCAGGAGYTGTGCAGAGCCAGAAGGTCCMCCCTGAGCCTCCTTTTCTCCAGGCTGAGCCCCTTCCCCAGCTCCCTCAGCYGCTCCTGGGGCTCCAGCCCCTTYCCCAGCTCCGTTCCCTTCCCTGGGCACGGCTCTTTGGAGCGCAGGAGCTCAGGCTGGAAGAGCTGCGTTGGTTTCCCAGCTTTTGGCAGCTCCCAGGATCCCAGACTTTCTCCCTCTGGGCTAGGGCAGGGTCTCCCAGCAGAGTCACTCCAGGCYGACACTGGGGTTTGGACCAGGGGGCTGTGCCAGCTCCTGGCTGTTCYCTCAGCAGAGGCCTTGGGAAGGTGTCCCTGCCCGTGGAAAAGGCTGGAACAAGAGGATCTTTAAGGTCCCTTCCAACCCAAACCATTCCGTGGTTCTRTGAWTTCATGGAACAGGCTCAGGGAGAATCTGCAGTTCTAGAGCGTGGAAAAGACCAGGGATTCATCCCAGATTCCRTAAATTTTGAGGATCCAATAGCAAAAGGAGTTCTCACTGTGGTCCCTCAGTTTATCCATGGCTGGGGACAGGGCTGGGACTGGCTCTTCCCTTTGGAGCCCCTGGCCAGGCCCTGCTCTGGGTTTGGGATGGAACCTCCAGCGTTTCTTTCCCTCTGGTCATGTCTGGTCCTGGTTTGGAGAGCCCRAGGAACTCTCTTTGCGCTCCAGCAGAAATGAAGGAAGGGATGGGATCCCACCCGAGACAGACTGCAGGGCACAGGGAATGAGCTGCAGTCGGGATGGGATGTCTCGCCCTGAGGAGAGTCCAAGGAMATGAAGGAATTCTTCCCTGTGAGGGAGGGGAGGCCCTGGCACAGGTTGCCCATAGAAGCTGTGGCTGCCCCTGGATCCCTGGAAGYGTCCAAGGCCAGGTTGGAACAACCTGGGATAGTGGAAGGTGTCCCTGCCCATGGCAGGGGTTGGAATCGACGAACTTTAAGGTCCCTCCCAACCCAAACCCTTTTGTCTTCCTTTAAAAACCCACGATGCCTAAAGAAAGGAAAGACATGGGCACAAATTCCCTACAAACCCCGTGGMTACGGATTGTTTGGCATGTTTGGGATGGACCCTCCACCCACCTCCCCGAGGGACCCCTGTCAGAACCTCCCGCAGTGTCCTTGTCCCCTCCAGCTCGCGGCCACCACCCCAAGCCGTTGGCCCTGGGAGTCGTTCCCTCATTGTCCAGCAGCAACATTCCCAACATTTTCCAAGAAGGGCGAGGGGAGGGAGGCAGAAGGAGCTGTCGGAGTTCTTGGCCCCCCCTCTCACGGAGCCCGTGTGGGCCCAGTCCAACGCGCTSGGATCCGCCGGGAACGGCCGCGCTCCGGTCAGGCCGTGCCGATGGCCCCGCGTCCCTCCCCGTGCACGGGCAGGATGTGAGGGGCCGGCGCCTCGGACGCGAGTTAAACGTCCTGGAGAGTGAATTCCTCGGAATTCCTTTCTTCTGGGCAGGGCAGTGACACATCAAAGCCCAGATAAGCCTTGCAGACCATTGCACTCTCCAGGGGTGGCTTTATCTCCTCCAGCTCTGGAGCTGCATTCCCGTCCCATCGCGTGGCTCCGGCCCGTGGAGATGCTGCTGCTCCTGCTCCTTCTCCCTCCACCGCCCCAAATTTTCCATGGGTGCCCAAATGCCCCTAGAAGCCCACCAAGGTGTTCAGCATTCCCGCTGGACACTGTGGCCRTGGCATTTCTGCTCCTTATCCGTACCTGGCACTCACGGACTCGTTCCGGGCTGTGATGCCAAGGAATAAACTGTAGTTCCTGCAATAAATTCCATCAACTGCTCTTGTGTTGGTGGCTCAGCTCTCACAGGTGACATAACTGTCCCCAAGCAATGGCAGCTCCCACCAGCCCTGCTGGAAGGGTGGSTCAGGGAATCATGGAATGGTTTGGGTGGGAAGGGACCTTAAAGCCCACCCATGCCATGGGCAGGGACACCTTCCGCTATCCCAGGTTGCTCCAAGCCTGTCCAACCTGGCCTTGGACACTTCCAAGGATCCAGGGGCAGCCACAGCTTCTCTGGGCAACCTGTGCCAGGGCCTCCCCACCCTCCTAGGGAACAATKCCTTCCCAATATCTCATCCATCCTGCCCTCCTTCAGCTTAAGGCCATTCCCCCTTGTCCTGCCACTCCATGCCCTCGGGAAAAGTCCCTCTCCAGCCTTCCAGAGGCGAAATCAAGGGCACATTCCTCGATGTCACCTGCAGCAACATTTGAGGTAAGAGGGCCAACAGAAGCTGATCCAGCAAAGGGAACAGGTCACAGTTTGTTTCCCCATTAACGGGGACAGCTGGCACATTCCTGTCCCATCCAGGACAATTCCAAGCATTGGAGTGATACTCCAGATGCTGACCCTGCTCGAGCAGGGAGGTTGGACMRGAGGATTCCCTGTGGTCCCTTCCAAGCTCATCCATTCTGTGGGAGCTGCCAGGAGGGTGCAGGAGCAGCTTTCCCGGTCTGTCGTCCCAAACCCTCTCTCCGACCCTCACACAACCCTGGAGCATCCTYAGGATGACCAATTGGAATATTCCCTATCCCACGGGAAGCCTGGTGCCAGCTCTCTCCCTGGGACCCAACCACTCCTATCCCAGCATCCGGGCAAGCAGATTCCCTGCATCCAGCACCACGGAGCCACCCCGAAACTGCCCTTCTCCTCCGTTTAACGGGAATAATGCGGAATCCAGCAGGATTCGAGGCCGGCATTGCCGGAGCTGTCTCCTTTAACCCCGGGGGCTGCTGGCGGAGGGGGTTCTGGGCAGGGAGGTTCTTTCTCAGCCCCTCTGTGCTCCGGGGCAGGAGGTTAATTAGGTAGCAGGGTAATGAGCAGTCATTAAATCTGCCTGCACCGAGCTGTTTGCATAACAAGGGCACACCAGGAAGGGTAAAGCCGGGATTCTCCTTTTCCCTTTGCCTTCAATTAACCTTTCCATGTTTTTGCCTCGCTCCCGGCCCGGGAGATGGGTTCTGGGTGTTCTGTTAATTAGCAGAACACAGAAACAAACTTTCCTTTCAAGTCGCCGGCAGGAGCCTTTTGGCTTCCAGCTGGGAATAACCAGGAGGACCCAGCGTTCCCTTTGAGCTCCGCCACTGTCCCATCCCGGTTTGGGAGGGGGGATGAGGTTCCTGGGGTTTGTTTGGAATTTTTATGCTCCTCTTGCTTTGCCCTCCTCCAGTGGCAATCCCCTTCACTGCAGTGTCAGGCACAGCTGGGACAGTGTTCCCAAAAAACTGGGAGRAGGATTATCCCACCCCTGGAARTGTTGGTCYATCCAACCTCAAGAGTTGTGGGGTGTCCACAGGGAAATTYGGGGCCCCCACTAATYAGCAAGCGRKGTTAGGGTCTTAAYTGAGGTATCTAAAAATAGGGGATGTCCAGGATAAACGTTTCCATGGGATGCACATGAGCAGCAGGCACATCCCAGGGAGGCAGGACACGAAAGCTCTGAGTAATCCAAGGAGGATTCTGGCCAGTGCTGACACCCACACCAGGATTGGGATAAAGCGGTCCCAGACTGCCCAGGGTTGGGAACAAGCCCCCGGCTGCGGGATTTGGATCCTCTCCTGTTGGATTTTGCCTAAGCTGAAGCAGAGAGCGTCTCCCTGTGGGATGTCCGAGGCTCCACCCTGCCTCCAAGGACTGCAGGCRGGCTCTGCCTCCGGAGCAAACCGCTCCAGGGCAGGCAAACCACTTGCCCAAGTTTGCCGTGGGAAAAAACTTGGAATGCAAACGCTTGTGAAGCAGTGGGATGCAGCCTCTGGATGCTGGGATATCTTCAGCCCAGCACCACGTCTGGTGGGTGCCATCCCTGCCCGGGCTGCTGGGGGTGGAACTGGATGACCTTGAAGGTCCCTTCCAACCCGAATTATTCCATGATGTGTTCAGCAGGCGAGAGAGGACCTCAACTCCCGCCCACGTGCTGCTTTCCCGCCTGGAATCCCAAAGGAGATCTGTGKGTGACAAATGAGGAGTGTCCACCAGGAAATCCTTGTCCTCCTCAGTCCACGGCAGCGGAACCACAGCGCACAATTCCCGTGTGCAGGAGCCCCCAAAACCAACATTTTTGCTCCCAAAATTGCTCCCCAAAACCGACATTTTATAGGATGGGATACTGGGGGCATTTTTAACACGAAGCCCTCTAAAAAAAAAAACCATTTCCATTCTCTCCCTCCCCTGCCTGCGGGAGTTAACGGAGCAGGGAGAAGCTTCCCAACACACCGTCCTGAGCTCCCCATCCCGATGGATTGGCCGTGGTGGGGTGGCAGTGCCCAGTCACATGTGCTGCTCGTGACCCCGCAGCTCTCTGGGGCCGTGCAGCCCTCACAGAGGGCCCAGTGTCCCCTCACAGAGGCCCCATTGAGGCTCCTCACATGGCGCACTCAGCCCTGCCACGCGTGACYGCTGCTGTCCCCAGGCCGTCCTCGGCGCACAAGGCAACTCCTCTTGTCCGTGTTTTTTTCTTCCCTCCATGAGTGTCACTCCAGCTCCATCCAGCAGGATGAAAAGCCCCTCCGAGCCCCCCGGTGTCTCCTGACTTGCCCCGGGCTCTGGGGGCGAGCTCCGCACTGTGCCCCCMGCACGTCCCCTCCAGCAGAGAATCCTGGAACGTCCTGAGCTGGAAGGGACCCACAGGGATCATCCAGTGCAGCTCCCGGCCCCGCACAGACACCCCAACAATCCCAACCTGTGCATCCCTGAGAGCGTTGTCCAGCCTTGGGGCCGTGGCCATTCCCTGGGGAGCCTGTTCAGTGCCCACCACCCTCTGGGGATATAAGGGATATCTTTCCCTGATATCCCATCTAAATCTCCCCTGGCACAGCTCCAGCCGTTCCCTGGGTCCCTTCCCTGGTCCCGAGCTGCCCCTCTGGAGGTTTCAGACCCCGGTGAGGTCTGACCTCGATCTCCTCAGGTCACCACTCAGCTCGTTTGGCTTCCCCTCCTTCCTTCACCATCTCTTAGGCTTCCTTKGGATGCTCTCCAACAGTTTACGAAGGAGGACGTGCCCACTCCGGTCGGAATTCCCCCTCACCATCAGGATTGGGACGCACAGGATCCCTCAGGAAGCTTGGAGGTTTGTGGCATTACATCCAGGACTGGGACTGAGGGCTGCTGCGGGCACRAGCATATCCCTGGGGCATGGAGATGGGATGTTTCCTGGATGGATTTTTAACTGACAGCTCCTTCACTGAGCCAGCTCTGCACACGTGCACTGAGTGCTCTTCCCACCTCTCCTTTGGGATCACCCTGAAGCAGCCAAGGAATTAAAGATGGGATAATACTTGTCTCCCTCAAACATTTCTGGGGACACTGATCATTTCTGGGGACACCCAGCGCCTGACCCAGGCTGTGCTGGGGGCTGCCAACCCTCAGGGCTCTCACAATCAGTCAGACACATCCCATGGCACAATCCCAAAGCTCCCGAAGCGTTTTCCRTCCCTCATCTAATTGTCTCTCCGGGGTGACTCCAACGGTCAGAGCTCTAAAACTCGGCTGGTTCATCCCAAGCCCCCGGCACATCCCTGCCAGAGGTGCCGCACACTGCCAAACTCATCCCAAAAGGGGCAGATCCCCTTTAGGCAGTGGGGACTTCCAGGGACAGGGATCCCTTGGCATCCATGATTTTCTCTTCTAGCAGGGTCCAGGCTCAGGGCTGAGTGTGAACCCAGCAGTGCAGGAACAGCCCAGTTTTCAGTTTGCCACCACCTGTATTAAATTCTGCTTTTCCTGGCTCATCCCTCAGCTGGCCACCAATCCGTGGAAGTGATCAGCCGTGGGCAAATCCCAGAGCGAAGGAGACCTGGAATTCCTCACTGTACCCTTGGCTTTCACCCTCCTTCCCAGGGATAACCAAAGCCCAGAGCACRGGCAGGATGGGTCCTCCCTGAGATGTCAGCAAGGTGATCCCCCCTGGTGTTTTCCTCTGCCTTCCCTCACTCCCAAGGCGTTTTTCCTCTGCCTGAGGCATTTTCCACTTCCCCCTTCCCAGCTCTCTGTCGTGAGCAGCCAGCTCTGCTGGGAGAGTGTTCCATGCRGAGAACGTGGGGAATCTCAGCATTCCTGCCCTCCCCAGCACTTTAAAGACTTTAAATTTTGTTTATCCACCCCATCTCCCGCTGTCTCTCCTCATTCCCGCTTCCTGGAGAGGTCAATGGCACTCGGAGCCGTCGGTGGCTCTCCGAGGAGGGGCCATTAATCTCTCTGGAATTATCTGCAATTATTTCAGGAGCAATAACCCATTTGTCCAAGCTTTTCTCAGAAGCTTGTTAAGCAGAAGGAGGGAATAGGGAGGTGGGAGACACTGGGAAATTATCCAGGGAAGTCACCACTGGGCTTCTGGGCCCTGTGGCTGTCRATGCTCCTACTCCAGGGATCGTCCYGCCAAGGATCTGCACCAGCTCATCACCCACTGTCCACATTCCCCACTGGAAAGATCACAGGAGGATCTGGAGATCTGCCCAGTTCTTTGTGGGTTTCACGTGAAGGGCCTGGATCTACTCCAGGACCGACGGTGCTCGGATTGACTTCAATTCCGATTTTTTAGGCAGTTTGGTCCTGAAGTCAAAATATTCACAGTTTTTGAGCTGAACTACTGGACTAAAGCAGATCCCCCGAAAGAAATGAAGATAATAAACRGCATTCAGACATTAAAACCCCAAATCCGCTTCCAGGGGAGTTTGCTCAGCTCTGGGAAGGTCATCTTCAAAGCCCACAATATTGGGAATTCAGTCAGAGAGCTGATAAAGGGAAATTAATGTAATATTTGCAGCCCAGCTCTGCAGCCAGACCCGGCAGATCACCTTTAATCAAGCTCGTTAGCAAACGGCATCAGTGCTTCCAGGGAGCTTTAGGAAATCTTCCTCAGGGAAATGCACCCTGTGACACATCAAAACATTGGGAAAAATCCCGTGCTCACGCACTGAATTCCACCCTGGGGCTTGGAGCACCCTGGGATAGGGAAGGTGCCCCTGCCCATGGAACTGGATGAGCTTTAAGGCCCCTTCCAAGCCCAAGCAGTCTGGGATTCCATGAGAAATGTGCAATAAGGTGGCCAGGACAGGCTTGCAGGATCTCCTGCCCTCATTCCATTGTGAATAAGACACGCAGAGCTCCAGCATTCCCCGGTGGGAAGCGCCTCTGGATCCATGGGCAGTGATCTCCCTGGGAGCTGTGGCAGAACAGGGATAATTCCACCAGCACTTTGGGGGAAAAAMTCTGTCACCCGAAGTCACCAACCACTTGGACAGCAGCAATCCCGAGCTGGTGGCTGGAAACACCCGGCAGGTGCTTCCCCTCCACCTCTGGAAAATCCTTAGGACTTGTGGGGTTTCTGGAGATMCAAAGGAGGGGACAGCCAGGGCGGGTCGGGCTCTGCTCCCAGGAAAAAGGGACGGGATGAGAGGAAACGGCCTCAAGCTGTGCCAGGGGAGGTTTAGGTTGGAAATTGGGGAAAAAGTCTTCCCCCAAAGGGTTGTCCAGCCCTGGCACAGCTGCTCGGGGCAGTGGTGGAGTCCCCACCCCTGGAAGTGTTCAAAACATGCACRGATGTGGCACCTGGGGACATAGGTCAGTGGTGGCCACGGGGGTGGTGCTGCTCGATGGTTGGACTCGATGGCCAAAAATGTCTTTTCCAGCTCTGTGATTCCACGGTTTTAAACCCTCTTCCCACCAGGCCAGGATCAACATCCTCCCATCCCACTGGTTTCGACATCTTTCGAACTCAGAGATGTCCCCAGGCCCTGCGACGTCCTCAAAGCGTCCCCGCACCCCCGCGGGGCCCCAGCCTCCGATGTTTCGCCATCGGGACCATCCGAAGGCTCACCTCAAACCCCAATTTATCCCGTTTATTCCAGCAGGAATTCCCAGGCACGGCCCCACCCTGAGCCGGGACAGAGGGACGGAGCACGAATCCCAGGGAGCAGCAGCTGTCCCGTGTCCCTCCCGCTGTCCSGGGGCTCCTGTGCCGCCCGGGGRGGGCTGCAAACACCCCGACCCCCTCCGAATAACTCCRGACAGCTCCAAACTGCTCCAAAGAAGTTGACTTGGCTCGGGCCCTGCTGATAAGAAAGTTCCGAGCGCAAAAACTTCCAGCGCGGGGTCAGCGCGGGCTCGTGGGAACWGCAGGGATCTGGCTCTGCTTCCCGAGGCATCCTCTCCTCCAGGGAAGGGAGAGCCCCGGCTGCTCGACGAGGCTGTTCCTCCGCTCGCCCATCCCGGCTGGAGGGAGGGGATGCGGCCGCAGGCGCTGGGATAATCCCTATTTTCCAGCTCTTTGCGCAGGGGGACATTCGCGGTTTCGTGGGATCCAGCCTGGAATTGCTGGAGGTTTCGTAGCGTGGGATCCAAGGAATGTTACCTGGAATTCTTCTTGGGCTTGTACAGGTCGGGGTGGGGATGGGGGGCAGCAATACGGGAGAAATGGGAGGTTTCATCCCACTTTTCCCGAGGCAATGGGRCATTTTTCCTGGCTCGTCTAAGGAGCATCTCCGAGACTCCAGACTCGGCATCTCCACAAGAAAGGAAAGGAGGAGAGGGCAGGATCCGCTCGGCACCACCTCTTGCTCTCTCTACTCTCCACTGTTACACTGCAGGGTTGCTCCAGGGGTTAAAACTCGGGAATATCAGCCCGGAGAGGGGAAAGGAGAAGGGGAAGTTCAGAGATCAGAACTTGATATGAACAAAAATATTTSCTGAAAGCACCCCTGGAATGATGCCAGAGCTGTTCTCCAGCGCTCCAGACCCCTCTGGCACGAGAGGCAGGGCGAAGGGAATGCTGGCAGCAGGATTTAAGGAACAGGACCAGAARTGCAGGCACAATCTCCTGTTTATTTATTCTAAGCGATGCCAGCGGAGGTGTTGGGCTGGGAGGCAGCTCCTGAGCGTTCCACATCAGCATTCCCAGTGCCCCAGAACCAAATCCAAGYCTTCCCAGAGGATCCCTGCGCAGAAATACCCCGAGCGCTTCAGTCGGATGAAAAATCCTCCCCAAAGCAGGAGGATTTGCCAGCTGACAAGCCTAGAAAAGCGAATTCCCAAAGGATTTGTTCCTGCAGGTCCCCAGCAGTTGCTTCCYGTAATGTTTTACCTGTTTGAATTCCCCAGGGACTGTCCCTGAGTTTTGCCGCTCAGGTCCCAGAGGAGAGGCGCTGAAYGTGATGCCTCCAGGAATATTCCCTGCTCCCAGCCATCCCTGCTTTTCCACAGCCCACTGCCTGCATTTGGGATAGCACAGCCTGACACCTGGACACTGGGATGCTTCCAGCTGAACTGGGGGGGACTGGGGCCTGGGTGGGGGTCTCAGGGCCAGAAAGCCCAGTTAGGGCCATAATTAGGGCCATAATTAGGGCCGTTAGTGGGGGTCCCGGCAGGCACCTCCAGCCCAGCCTGGGTGCATCCCAGGGCACATCCCAGGGCGCATCCCAGGGCACATCCCAGGGCACAGAGCTGCATTCCCTCTGCCAAAGGGGGAGCACTCTGATGTTGGGGTTTAAGGGTGTTCATTTGGGTGATCCCAAATGATTCTTCCAGATGTTTCTCTGCTCCCTCTCAGCCAGCACACCCCAAAGCAGAGCCCAGCTGACTCTTTTTGGGACAGCTCCACACTGATCCACCTGCAGGTTAAACCTGGTGACTCCGGCTTGAAACAGCAGGAATTTTCCTTCACCAATCCTTGTCCGGGAAAGCTGCTCCAATGGCTTGGACTACGAAGCCACCAGCACATTCCCACAGCTGGCAAAGTCAGGGATGGGCACCCCGAGCTGTGCCTCTTCCAGACCCCAGGGATGTGCTGGGCTCCCCAGGAGCTGCTTTCCCGCTGGGACACCGATGGTGGCACTTGGTGTCGCTTTGGGGTTGCAGCTTTGACCCGTTCAAAATCAGGTCCCAGGCAAAGCCCTGTGCTGGGAGGACTCACTCCAAGATGAGGCCAGGAACAAATTCCATCAGCTCAGAGCTCTGGAGAACTGCTTCCTAGGGGTGTTTCAAACTGGGAATGCTGGACCCAAAGTTACCACTCAAAGGCAGTCCCAGAGGGCACGAACAGCCCMAAACTTATCGTGGAGTGGTTTGGGTTGGGAGGGACCTTAAGGCCCATCCAGTCCCACCCCTGCCATGGGCAGGGACACCTTCCACTATCCCAGGGTGCTCCAAGCCCCATCCAACCTGGCCTTGGACACTTCCAGCCACCACCTYGATGTTCACCTGGTCGAACCAAACTTGGTTTCTCTCCATTCTGGGCTCCTCTCTCCCATCCCTGCAGCTCCCYTCCTTCACAGGATCTTTCCTATATCCTGAGAAATCCCTGCTTTTCAGGTTTTGCCTCTTATCCCTTTCTCCTGTATGGCACGGACAGGGATAGGCTGTGTGAAGATGGGATTTTTCCAACCCTTAACTTCCTTCATAGAAAAAAAAAAAATCAAAGCCAGGACAACGCAGGTGCAAAGGAAAGTTTCTGGAGCTCATCCCTGCCAAAGTGAAAAGCAAAAGCCACCTGCTCTTCCTTGGGATGACACTGTGGAGTTTCATTTCAGTGCAGATCCTTCTCCCTTCTCTACAAATGTGGAGGAGCATGGACACACCTGGAGGCAATTTGTCCAACTCCATGGACAAATCTCCCCCAACCTCCTTGGCTCACCTGCTTGGAGAGGAGAGTTCCAGTCCCCACCTGGATGGGAACCCAGCTGCCCTCAGGAATGGGGATTTATCTGGGAGGTGGCAGCYSTTTATTGAAAAAAATCCCARATCRTGGAATCCTGGATGCCAACRCAGCCCTCTGGGAATGATCTCCTTCCMCCTGGGATGCTTCCCTCTGGGAAGGAGTCGGACAGCTGAGGAGCCACGGGCAGCTGGGGGTGGTCGAGAGCAGGATCTCAGCCAGGATTTGAGAGGATGCCTGATTTCCAACCCGAATCTGAGCTCCAGGCAGCAAATCCATCCCCCAGGCTCAAGGGCAGGGTGAAGACAGCGTAGCAGTGTCCTCCTTGCTCCTATCCGTGAGGAGCCAAGGTTTTCCCGAGCTGTGGCTCCTTGGAGTTTGCCCAGGACCAGCCTAGCCRGGCCATCCCCTGTGTGCTTGCCTGGGCAGCACCAATGGCAGCAAAAAGCCAAATTAATTAAATTTGATGTATCTTCCCTAAAACGTGAGGGCCAAAGGCATCCCAGGGAGCAGTCGGGTTGGACTGGGACTTATTCCAGAAGCAGCTCCTTCATTCCCATCGTTYGAGAGACTCAACACCAGCCTTGGAGCCCAAAGTGTGCCAGGGCCACTCTGGCTGGCCAAGGTTTCCCGGGGGTCCGGAGGGGCTGGAGCTRCCCTTTGTCTGCAGCAGGACAGAGAGGGCCATTCATGGCCTGTCCCGTGCAGGAGCGTGACCGTCCCGGAATAGGCCGTGGGACCCCTCCCCACGGCTCAGGGAGAGGGGCCCTTCCCTCTGTTTCGGGAAGAGAGCCGAGGAAAAGCTGCAGCCCCTCTCAGAGCACGAAGGGTTAAGGATTGTGCCCTGGGGAGAGGAGCTGGGAGAGGAGCTGCTCCCTGCTGTGCCTGGGGATGGGGCTGAGAGGAGGGGACGGGGTCAGGTCACCTCCTGAGGCCCTTCAAAGCCTCCAGCCGGGAACGAACTTGGTTGCTCCCACCCTGGCCCAGACCGAAAGTCTGAGTCCTGACCCAGACCCAAAGTCCAGCCCCAGGGTCACAGGAATCCACCGAGGGGCAGAAATCCCTTCACCGAAGTCCAGAGACAATTTTGGGACATGAACTTCGAGCTGGAGACACCTCTGAGCCAAAAAGGGGGCACCAGCTACTCAGCCCCAAGCAAGGCCAGGGGTGGGCTGTACCCACCCAGCCCACTAATCCTGGCTTTTCCTGCGTGTCCTTCCCACTAAACCTGGCTTTTCCTGCGTGTCCTTCCCACTAAACCTGGCTTTTCCTGCGTGTCCTTCCCACTAAACCTGGCTTTTCCTGCGTGTCCTTCCCACTAAACCTGGCTTTTCCTGCATGCCCTTCCCCAGAGGCTCCTGTGAGTGCCACACACTAAAATGAGATGGGCAAGGAAGACTGAGCTGGAGAAAAAGCAAAATATCTGAGTTTAATCCCTACACAGCAACATCCAGAGAGAGGGAGAGATGTAATCCTCCAGATCCCATAAAAAGCCTTCTCCTCTAAAAAAGCATGAAGTGACAGCTCCAAATAGAATATTCCACTTTCAAATGAGAGCAACATCAGCTCCCTCAGCACCTGGGTTGCCTTTGACGCCTTGTTTGGGGCTGTGTCTGTCCCTGTGTGCTCACAGAGCAGGGCCAAGACTTGAGAAACCACGGAGGGGTGGGAGGGTGGCAGATCCCTGGGATGGGCTCTCCACTTYGGGATGAAGAGGGGAGAGTCTGAATGAGGCTTTGTTCTCCGCTCGGCTCAGATCAACAAGGGCAAGAGTAAATAAAGATGAAATTTTCCCTGGATTATCCACAGCTGTAATCCACCAAATCTTCAAGGGCTCATGGAAATCACTCAGTGAGGAGACTTTTGCTTTCACACAGAAGTTCCCAAACAACCAACACAGATTCTCTCTGCCCTATTTACAAACCCTGACCACTGAGGAGGCCAGGCTGGTCCAGTTCTCACCGGTACCTTTGGCCAGATCCCGAGAGGAGAGGGAATTTAATCCATCCCTGTGTCTGGATACAGGAGAAAGAAGAGCTGTAGCAGGGTATCAATATTGCAGTGTTTTATCCCATAAGTAGCAAAGATCAGAAAATCACAGGATCGTTCCAGAGGGCTGTGTTGCCATCCAGGATCCCATGATTTGGGATTTTTTTCAATAAACARCTGCCACCCCYCAAATAAATCCCCATTCCTGAGGGCAGCCGGGTTCCCATCCAGGTGGGGACTGGAACTCTCCGAGCAGGTGAGCCAAGGAAGTTGGGAGAGGTTGGACAAATTCCCTACAGGTTCCTATGGTTTGGAGGAAGGCAGGAGGGATCTCTTGGAAGCACTCCTTGTGATCTGGCCACAGGCAGGTAAAGAGCAGAGGGCAGGCTTGGGATCAGGATCAGGAATGGGACTGGACACGTGGGGGGCTGATGGGACCCCCTGGCTGCTCATCCCTGGAACGTCCTGCCCTGACTCCTGAGCCGCTGGACCCTGCTCCTGAGGCAGCTCGGGATGCTCGGAATCCACAGGAGAACAAAACCAGAGCACGTGGGAAAGCACCAGTGGTGCATGGTCGGAAACCTGTTCCCAGCCTGCCTCACCTGGAGCTGCTGCTCCTGGAGCTGCTCCACCCAGACCAGTCTTGGGGACACCATGGGAGAGGGAAGGGCGAGGCTCACCCTCCCCCAGCACCTCAGCAGAGCTCCCACACTCTGCCCTCTCCGCTGGAAGCTCTCCCTGCTCCCGGGCAGAGCTCCCTCCCTGCTCCTGGCCCTTTCCCCAGGAGCTCCAGGGRCAGCACCAGCCGGCTTTATCCACCCCGGACACGGCATCACTTTTCCCAAAAGCTGCTGGGGGYTGCAGCTCCTTCCCCAAAGCCCAGCCAGGGGTTCCTTGGAGCCTGTCACCCTCATGGACCAGCCCGTGCCCAGCGCCTTCCCCAGCTCCCAGCCCCGCTCCAGCCTGATTTGTTTATTATTTTCACTCCTTCGCGGAGCCGTCCCGCGTTTCTCCCGCTTTTCCCTCCTCCGTGCCCACCCCAGCCCTCAGCCATTGGTCGCGGGGGCTGTGCCGGGGGAGCCCTGTGATGTTCCACGGAGCCACCCCCTGCGGGGAGTCACGGGAGGAGAGGAACATTCCCCGGAGCAGCGGCCCCCGCACAAAAGCCAACCCCGGCATCCCAAGCACCGCAGTTCTCCCAGGACATGCCCGGCGCAGGGGGAAGGAGCCGTGAGCCGGGAAGAAACTGATCCCGGGAGCACCCGAATTCCATGGTCAGCGGGCAGGTAACAGCGCTCCCAGGAAAAGCTCTGCCCTTTCTTGTGCCAGGGTGAGTTTTTCCCTCGGGTTTCCAGGGGTTTCTCAGGCCTCTCTCCCTCCTTTCCCCCAGCCAGGGGCATTTTGCTGCGAGGGGGATTTATCCCCAGAAATGATGCGTTTGGTGTCTGGAGAGATGAGTCTGGAAGCGGAGCTGCTCCGGAAGGGAGGCAGAAGGAGGAGGAGGAGGAGRTGGAGGATGGAGGGAGAGGCTGCTGGAGATGAGGATGCGCCTGGGATGTGCTGGGCTTTTCCCAGGGAGGAGGGTGCCCAAGCCCCCCAGCCCACACATGGCRCTTTTCAGGCGGGATCAGGCTTTGTAGGGTCGTGGTGATGGTTTTCAGCCTTGTTTCTCTGGGAATCGCTCCCTGATGTCCATGTCGTGATTCCAGTGGGTTCGGCCGCGATTTGGGCTCGGCACCGCTCAAATTCCCACTGGGACGGGCTGAAGCAGCTCGGCCGGGCAGGTGGGATGGGGATGGTCCCCTCAGGGGGTTTGGGGTCACATCTGCTGGGCACTGAACCAGCTCCTTGATGCTCCCGTGCCTCAGTTTCCCTCAGCTRAGGAAGGGTTGTGCTTCCAAGCACTCCGAGATGGGAAAGGCAAGGAGTAAATGAGCTGTTGGACAGGACAAAACAATTCTTCTCTTTGCCTAAATCTGATTTAGTGAGATTTTGCTGATTTTAAGGCAAGATGAGGGGAAAGTGTTTTTTTTTTTTCGCCCTAGTGTTTCGCATCTGCGCCGTGGAGGGGCCGGGCAGGAGCCGTGTCCTGTGATCCTCCCTCACATGAGCTCCTCCGCCCAGCCCCGGGGCTTTTGGGCTTTTCCAGTCGCCCTGTGCTCGGGCTGGGAGGGTGAAAACAGCCCCGGGGCTCTGCGGGGCTCCGGGTGCAGCTCCCAGGGATGCCCTGGCACCCTCTGCCAGTGCTGAGTCCGGGAACYATCCTCTTCCTCCAGCYGTGGATGGTCCCTGCGAGTCCTCARGGATCTCAGGCAGGAATTCTGAGCCGGGTCTGCCCTCCCTGTGGGCACGGTGGGGAGGAGAGGCCAGGACACTCCCCCATGGGACACTTGTCCCAGGTGTGGCTGGGGGGCACAGGGAGCTGAGGACCTCAGCAAGGTGAAGGCTCTGGAAAAGGTCAGAGCAGGGATTTGTGTCCAGGTGTGTGATCCTTTGGGTTATTTATCCATTCTTTCCCTTCCTTTCTTCCCCCTTTTYCCAGGCCAGCCCAGGCATTCCCACAAGGGCTGAGGACATGGACAGGGTGTCCACAGGGGCTGTGGTTGGACCTGGGGGCTCCTGCTCGGCCTGGCCACCCCTCCTGGASTGGGAGCAGTGCTGGTCCTGGGATCCTCCCCATCGTGGGCAGGGAGAATCCCATCACAACCTGGGAGAGCCTGGGCTGGATGGTCCCGGGGAGCAGATCCCAGGATACAGCATGTTTGGGATCAGATCCCAGCTCTGCCTGGAGGAGCCAGAGCAGAGCATGAGTCCCAGCTTTAATCGCAGGCAGGCTCCCTGATCCCTGCCTCAGTGGCTCCCGTGGAGCAGGGAATTCCCAGGGAATCCCCAAAAGGCTCCTGTTCCCAGGACAGCAAGGCTGTGCTGAGTGTTCCCTTTGCAGGGGCAGCCCACAGGATCTGCTGGGCAGGGGGATGTTGGAGCAGCTCCACTTCCCACATGGAATGAACTGGAAAAGTTCTGCTGGTTCCGTGCACCCCGAGGTTGGGATTGCAGGTGTCAACAGAGGTGCCCCAAAACTGCAGCCTCAAGCAGCTGGGAAAAAAACAACCCAAAACTAAACCCCACAACGCCCTGACAGGARGGGGCAGCCAGAGGGGGTCGGGCTCTGCTCCCAGGGAACAGAGACAGGATGAGAGGGAACGGCCCCAGGTTGTGCCAGGGGAGGCTCAGGTGGAATTTCTTCATCAGGAGGAATTTCTGCAAGGAAAGGGTGGTCAGGCATTGGAAGGGGCTGCCCAGGGGGGTGTTGGAGTTCCCATTCCTGGAGGTCTCCAAGGTCTCCAAGGTCCTGGAGGTCTCTTCCCTCTCCTGGAGGTAGCACTCAGAGCTCTGGGCTGGGGACAAGGTGGGGATCGGGCACAGCTTGGACTCGATGGTCTCGGAGGCCTTTTCCAAGCTCAGCGATCCTGGGAYTGTGTGATTCTACACAAGCAGTGGGGTGGGCATGAAGGGAAATTGGCACYGGGCACGTGAGCAGCCGTGCCCAGCGCAGGAGGTGCAGGGGCTGCTCCCACACYGGGAGCACGGGCAGGTGCCCTCAGTCGCTGCAGGGCCGGGCCAGAGGCACAGGGCACACTCTGTTCTCCTCTGAGTTTGYTCTACTGAGCTGGTTCAATTTAGCTGCACAAACTCCCCACACCCCCRGGGCAGCGGCTCTGACCCGCTGGGATCCGACCCAGCGGCGTTTCCGTCTGCTGGGATGATGGATCTCTCCAGCAGTTCATAGGATAGAACTGAATCATAAAATAGAATATCCTGGGTAGGAAGGGACCCACGAGGATCATGGMTCCAACTCCCGGCCCTGCACAGACACCCCARCAATCCCACCCTGTGCATCCCTGGGCCTGGAGCTCTGGCAGCCTTGGGGCCAGGACCATTCCCTGGGGAGCCTGTTCAGTGCCCACCACCCTCTGGGGGAAGAACCTTTCCCTGATATCCWACCTAACCCTCCCCTGGCACAGCTCCAGCCGTTCCCTGGCTCCTGTCCATGGTCACAGGGAGCAGAGATCAGAGCTGCCCCTCGTGAGGAGGTTTCAAACCCCRGTGAGGTCTGACCTCAGTCTTTTCTTCGGGCTGAACAAACCGAGTTTCCTTCTATCCAGCACCCCGTTCCTCCTTCCTCTGCTGAACCATTTCTCTCTCCRTCCCCTTTTTCCACCCGCAGGTCCAACCAAGACCCCAAGGACATCCCAGGAGCACCATGAGGACTCCCGCCCCCGGCGCCGCCGGCCGCTCCTCGGCGGGAACAATCCCGTCTCCCACGGCTCTGGCCCTTTTCCTGACGTGCCTCTTCTCCGGGACGCACGGCCAGACCCCCCGGGCCCTCCAGGAGAGCGCGGCGCCCCTGGGCCACGAGCGGGCCCACAGCCTGCTCCAGCCCGGCCTCTTCCGGGACGCGCCRGCGCCCAACGGGAGCGTTGCCGGGAGCGGCCCCTCGGAGCCGCCGCCGCCGCCCGTGTGCGCCAGGCCCGCCGACATCAGGCACGTCTTCAAGTACATCAACACCGTCGTGTCCTGCTCCATCTTCGTCGTGGGCATCATCGGCAACTCCACGCTCCTGCGCATCATCTACAAGAACAAGTGCATGAGGAACGGCCCCAACGTGCTCATCGCCAGCCTGGCCCTGGGCGACCTGCTCTACATCCTCATCGCCCTGCCCATCAACGTCTACAAGGTGCGGCCCCGCGGGGCGYGGGTGGGGCTGCTCCCACCTCGGTGCCCTCGGAGGAGCTCCCGGAGGAGCTGGGGTTGCCCCYGGATCCCTAAAAGCGCCCGAGGTCGGGTTGGACGGGGCTTGGAGCAACTTGGGATAGTGGAAGGTGTCCCCGCCCGTGGCGCTGGATGGGCTTTAAGGTGGCCCTGAAAGCCRCCTGGGATTCCGTGGTTTGTGTTGCTGGTGAGGCCGAAAAAAAGAGCTGGAAGAGGGGATGGGTTCTGGGGTAACCCCAGGGTGGGCTGCAGGGGTCAGGGGGACAGCAGGGCTGTGMACTCAGGCTCGTTCTCATCCTCTTGAGTGAGTGGCCTGGAATTCTCCAGCCTTCAGGACACGTGGTCCCCACCTCTGCCTGTCCCCCCCCAGCTTTTCCCAGCTGAGCGTGGGGCTGCAGTGCCTGGGTTCCGTAAGGAATTGGGTGTGCTCGAGGGTCAGAGTCTGGAAAAGGCTTGGGACACACGGCTTTGAAGCTGTCTGGGCTGGATTTTGGCTGTTTCAGAGCAGGACACTCTTTTTCCCTTTGGAAACAACCCAGAGTAGCCCAATGCGGTGTTTAGGACTCAGATCCACTCAAAACCCCCCATGGTCTGGAGTCAGGACCTAGCATCTGGTCCATCCTTCATCCCTGYGTCCACTCAGGGAAACACAACATTCCCAGTGCCAACAAACCCCGGGAGAGCTCCCACGGCACATTCCCGGCGCAGGGGGCCTCGGAGCGCTCCCGCTGCTCCCTGGGGGCTCCCCACGCCTTGCGRGGGGCTGTTCCCGGAGCAGCCTCGTGACCTGTGCTCCTTCCCCAGCTCCTGGCCAAGGACTGGCCCTTCGGAGTGCAGGTGTGCAAGCTGGTCCCGTTCATCCAGAAAGCCTCCGTGGGCATCACGGTGCTCAGCCTCTGCGCCCTCAGCATCGACAGGTGAGCCGCAGCCCCCGCAGCCGCCCCGCCCCGCCCGCCCCCGGCCCCGCCCGGTCTCCAGGAGCTCCTTCCCAGCCCGGCTCCAAAACGGGGACAGGCTGCTCTCACGTGGAGGTGAAATCCAGCAGGGAGTCCGGAGACGGAGTTGGAATCCCGCTGGGAAAGGCTGAGGGGAGGATGGTGAGCGGGTGGGGTGGTGGGGAAGGGTTGGCTGAGGACRGCCCCATCCCGCTCATCCACTGAGCTCCTGCTTCCCGTTCCACCCGAGAAGGTTCGGGGTGGAGGAGGAAGGTGCGAGGGAAARGACCTTTGGGGACAACCCCGATCTGCAGCTTCTCCTCCCCCCTGGGGCAGGTACCGAGCGGTGGCGTCCTGGAGCCGCATCCAGGGCATCGGGATCCCCATGTGGAAGGCCGTGGAGGTGCTGCTGATCTGGGCAGTGGCCATCGTGCTGGCCGTGCCCGAGGCCATCGCCTTCGACATGGTGGAGCTGAGCTACTGGGAGCAGCACCTGTGGGTGTGCATGCTGGCCTCGGAGCAGAAATCCCGCTTCATGAGGGTACGTGTGCATCCCGATCCCAATCCCGCTTCATGAGGGTACGTGTGCATCCCGATCCCAATCCCGCTTCATGAGGGTACGTG
>JACAXG010000080.1:2768823-2841485 GCA_018881555.1 Amblyornis subalaris | reverse complement strand
TGAGGGTACGTGCCCATCCCAATCCCGCTTCATGAGGGTACATGCCCATCCCAATCCCAATCCTGCTTCATGGGGGTACATGTCCATCCCAATCCTGCTTCATGAGGGTACGTGCCCATCCCAATCCCGCTCCACGAGGGTACATGCACATCCCAATCCCGCTCCATGAGGGTATATGTACATCCCACCCCGCTGCCCTGCAGGGAACAGGGCTCACAGGCAGCCAGGGGATCATCCCTGCTCGATTACAGGGATAGMTCCCTCTGGAGAGGGCTCCCGGAGAGCCCAGCAGTGCAGGGATGTGGGGCAGTGGTGGGGCCAGGACACAGGGAACTGTCACACTCCACCACCCACCTCAGGTCATGGCGCAGCTCAGGGGGTTCCAGATCCTACCACGCTCTCCCAGCAGGACAAAGAGTGCCAAACTTTCTTGGGCTGTCAACTTTTATTGTGAGCAAGGGCGTGAAGACCCTTATCCATCGGGATTATCCCGCTGTGCCAAACAGCTCCTCCAAGGGTGCTGGCAGGCCAGAGTGGGCACTGGTATTCAGGCAAAGGTGGGCTTGATGGTCTTGGAGGTCTTTTCCAGCCTTACTGATTCCATGATTCTGTAATTTTATAATCCTCTATAAACCTGCCTTTACATCTTTAGGTCAAACACGTGCGCCAGCCTCGGGGGAGGAGAGCCCCATGAGCTCTTAGGGCAGGAGGGTGACACCTCCACACATCCCAAGTGTCTGCACAGGCAGCACCGGCTCATGCCCCAGTCCCTCCCCAGCCCTTTCCCCCTTTCCAGCCRCTCTCCCTTTCCCCCGCAGTTCTACCGGGATGTGAAGGACTGGTGGCTTTTTGGCTTCTATTTCTGCCTGCCCTTGGTGTGCACYGGCATCTTCTACACCCTCATGTCCTGCGAGATGCTGAGCAAGAGGAACGGGATGAGGATCGCTCTGAACGACCACATGAAACGGGTGAGAAAGCCGGGGAGGAATTCTGGGATTTCCCAAAGAGGACAGAGAGCTCCCTGTCCCTGTGAAGGACRGGGCTGAGCTGGCAGAGCCTCACAGGGATTAAACCAGGGAAAAGAGCCTTCAGCTCAGTCACCTCCGGCCTTGGGGATGATCCCAACCCCTTCTGGCCACGGCCCAGCTTTATCAAAGCTCTTCTGGTCATTTCCCTCTGGCCGTGCTGGGCCACCCAGCCCACACCAGACTGGCTGGACGTGCCAAATCCCAGACAAAGGGTGCGGGGAAGTGTTCATCGTCCCCTCCCACGCTTTGGGAATGAYTCCTTGCGGAAGACTAGCTGGGTGKCACCGCAAYGGCGGGAGGGGCGGATGGAGGAGGCCCCATATCCCGGGGAACACCATCCCAGCAGAGCCCCCAGCACGGTGGGGAGGGGTCTGGTCCACGTGGAGCTGCTGCTGGCCTGCCCCTTTCCGCAGCCCGGATCTGACGACGCAGGATTTTAGGAGCAACCGCGTCTAGCGGGACGAGCTTTGAGGTCCTTTCCAACCCAAACCATKCCACGATTCCATGATTTGGGACCTGCTTTTGCCCCGGTTCTCACCGTCCCCCCTCCCCCTGCCTGGCAGCGCCGGGAGGTGGCCAAGACCGTGTTCTGCCTCGTGGTGATCTTCGCGCTCTGCTGGCTGCCCCTGCACCTCAGCCGCATCCTCAAGAAGACCATCTACGACCAGACRGACCCCAACCGCTGCGAGCTGCTCAGGTACGGCCCCCAGGAGGTGGCCCCGGGCTGGGAGCCCCKCTGGGATCAGCTCAGGCTCTCCTGGGATCAG
Source organism: Amblyornis subalaris (assembly GCA_018881555.1). NCBI lineage: Eukaryota > Metazoa > Chordata > Aves > Passeriformes > Ptilonorhynchidae > Amblyornis > Amblyornis subalaris. The sequence goes on along the minus strand of JACAXG010000080.1, from coordinate 2,839,690 downwards.
CTCAGGCTCGGCTGGGAACAGCACAAGCTCAGCCGGAGTTGCCTTCCAGCTCCTGCTGTCTGTAATTCCTGTCCCAGGCATCGCCCTCCTGACGGGCACAGAGAGGCTGGGGGGACATGAGAAGGGTTGAATTCAGTTTTGAATTTAAATTCAGTTTTGTCTCTGTGGAACTGGGGGTTAAGGAGGTGTCCTGGGCACGGGAACATTCCCAGTAGGGCCGAGGGCTCTGGACTTTGTGCCAGGGGGGAGATGCCTGTCTCCCGTCTCCTTCCATCCATCAGGCTGGGTGCTGCTGCTGTGCTGGGGTTTGGGAACATCAGGAGCACCAGGGGAAATCAGAGCTCGTGTTCTTGGCTTCCTCAGGGAACGCTCCTCGCAAGAAAAAGAGAGTTTTCCAAGGAAAGGACGGTTTTGTGCTCAGCTCTGTTACCAGTCACTGCCCCTCCATGGAAGCAGGATCCCAGGCCAGGCAGTTTGGAAACTCCCTCCATTCTCCAYGAGCTTCTAACACATCTGTTCTCTCCCTTCCCGCCTCAGTTTCCTCCTAGTGATGGATTATTTTGGGATCAACATGGCCTCCCTCAACTCCTGCATCAACCCTGTGGCTCTGTACTTCGTCAGCCGGAAATTCAAGAACTGCTTCCAGGTAGGAATGACCCCTCTGGAGCTCCTGGAGTGACCAGTCCCAGACATCAGTCCCAGGGGCACAAGCTGATCTTATTTCTCATCCCGAATTTTCCCCCTGTTAGGTTCCTCTCTTCCCTGCTCTAGGTCTGCTGGAGCTCGGTGCCCTGCTGGGGGGAGGCTTTCACCAGAGCAGGATCTAGGACAGCCCAAAATTCCCTGTCATTCTGGAGCAGGAGCATCCCCACAGACCATCAGACCAGGGGCTGGTGCTGCTCCAAATTTTGAGTTGTTTGGAGATAATTTTCAGGAGTAGGGGAGCCCTGAGAAAGAAAGGGAAGGGGATGGGATATAATGGGATGGGTTGGATTGGGACTTGAACCCAGCCAGGCATCACCCATAATTTCTGTCCCCCACACAACTGCAAAAAATGCCCCAAATTTCATTATCTTCATTTCCCATSCACACCAGCCCTATCCTGGAAAACCTGCTCCCAGCAGAGCTGCAGGACTGCAAGGCAATTCCCAGGCACTGCACAGGGTCACCTGCCAGCACCAGGATGGGAATATTTCCTCCTCTTTTCCCGTATCCCACACGTGTGACCTCTCCCCCCTTGTGTCTCCCCAGTCCTGCCTGTGCTGCTGGTGCCAGAGGCCGGCCCTGAGCATCACCCCCACGGATGAGAAGGGATCCGTCGGGAAGTGGAAAGCCACGGGGCAGGAGCTGGGGCTGGACCGGAGCAGCTCCCGCCTGAGCAACAAGTACAGCTCTTCCTAAACCCCTGGCACCTGCCAAGGACAAGGCACGGGGCCAGGACAGCAGGACYCCTCCGATCCTCTCCCAGGCTTTTCCTGGCTGGGCCTGACTCAGCTTTGCCCTCGTGTCATMACCCACCTGGAAGGAGCTGGAGCATTCCCCCGGGACCAGCTCCATGCCCAGCCCCTGATCCCAGCGACCGCCTCTGCAGGAGGGAGAAGGGGATTCGGGTCCTCACAGGATTTTTTCATTTCCTTGCAGGAAAACCAAGGGACTTGTGGCGACTTGCCTCGGGGTGGAAGGTGGGGAGGGGGATGTGTGTGGAAAGGGAAGGAAGGTGGGTGTGGTCACTTTGAGATGGATGTGGGATGAGGGAGAGGACCACGAGAGACAATTCCCAGCTGTAAGAGCCAAACAAAGCTTTGATAAATCCCTGGCTGTGCCGCCGGGACYGTGTCCCCCTGGGCAGGGAGCCAGGAGAGATCCAGGTGCGGGGATGGAGCAGCAGTGGCGACACCTCCTGCTCCAGGTGGGGAGAGAAGGGCAGGAACTCTGTCCCTGTGTCACCCACCTGACCCAGGGAGCCCCCAAAGCCTCCTCCTCTTCCTCTTTTCCTGGGAAACCTGCCCCAGGCTCCCGGCCTGTGAAGGGGGTGTGAGCACAGGGCGTGGGGAGCAGTGTCCTGTGCCCAAGCCAAGGGCTCCAGCTTCTCCTCCCCAGGGAACGAGAGCTCCCGGCTGGCCARGGACTGCTCTTCCTTCCAGGGAAGAGTTGGTAAGCCCAAGAAAGGGAAGGCAGTGATGGCTCAGATCCAGGCTTCACTTTTCCAATCCCCTGTGGAAGCTGGAAGCAGGTAATTCCCTGCCTGGCAGCAGGCAAGGGAGASGATCCAGCTTCAATCCATGGTCAACAGCTGGAATGTCCACAGCCCACAGCTCCTGGGAGTGGGATCACCTGCACAACCAGAGCCCCAAAGGGAAAAGAGGTGTCCTGGATCTCAATGCCTGGAGCTGGTGTTCCCTCTTCCAGCCAGGCTGGGATCCCACGGGACAGAGGGGCTGGATCCTGACATGTCCCTGCTGCTGTGAGACCAAAGCCGTTGGTGAGGGACAGAGTTTTCCTTGTGGTCAAATGGAGGTGGGAAAGGCAGCAGAGAAGGTCCAATCTCAGCTGAAAGAGCCACTAGAGCCAAGCAAAAGATGGGAAAGAGCTTCCCCAAATTCCTTGTTGACAAGAATTCATSCCCCAGGTGATTTTCCAGCGATTTTCAAGGCCAGGTTGGACGGGGCTGGGAGCAACCTGGTTTATGGAAGGTGTCCCTGCCCATGGCAGGGGTGGAATGGGATGAGCTTTAAGGTCCCTCCCAAACCAAACCAGTCTTTGATTCCAATCCATGTGATTCCATGTGATTGTGAAGCCATGTGATTCCATTCTAACAATCATTCTTGCCAGAACTCTCAGAAAAGCTACATGAAAAAGTTTTGTTTACCAAGTTTTGGATGATTTTCTGTTGGTTTTCCCTTCTCTCTTTTCCCTCTCTCTCTTTTCCTTCTTTCCCCTTTCTACCTTGTCACGGAAAAACATGGAGAGAGGAAAAGGGGAGAAGAGACAAGACCTGCAATTAAAACATTTTCCAGGTGTTGGGGTGGTTTTTTTAGCTTAACTTTCACTTTGAAATGTAAATGTTTTACAAATAAATCATAAAGACAAATGGGTTTCCAGGGAAACGGAGACTGAGAATATCTCGACCAGCCCATTTTCCATAAATTTCCCAACCTACGGAGTAATCTGTGTCCATGTCACAGTGCTGCTGTCAGGCTCTGCTCCAGACCTGGCTCCRTTTGTTGGTGGAAAAATGAAGTCCAAGGAGAAAAGTGATAAAGACTGAACAGTTCCAGCACAGACACCTTAGGAAAAGAGTATTTTTTAATGATTTTCCACATAAACAAATCAGAATTCCACATATTTCTGTATTGTCCCCATTTACAGGCAAATGGAGTCTGTGACTTCAACCCACCACCTCCCACTGCTCCAAGGAGCTCCCACTTGGGATGTGGGACCACAGGCAGGATGAACCCCTGGCAGCAATCCAAGGAAAAGGAGCCGTGATAGGGAATACAGGGTTCAGCCTGTGTCAGTGAGACCCAATTCACCAATTCCCGTTTGCCAGGGGGATTTTACAGGGAAAACCTGACATTCCCCATCCTCCCTCTCCCTCCTCTGTACGCAAGGTGGTGTTTGGAGGAAATCSTGGGACTGTGGTTATCCAGCAGCTCTGGGGCTGCTCCACACTTCCCTGAGTGGCAGCAGGGTCCTTGCAGAGGGGACAAATTGTGTTCCCACCCTGGAACAACCCAGAAAGGTTCACAAACCTTCCAAATCCTACACGTTACACCCCCCCAAAGGCTYCCCCTTGGAGAGCTGCCAGCAGAGCCCAGCATGGGGGTTTTACTGGAGAATCCCTGGAACCTGCTGGGGAGCAGTGATAGGACAAGGGGGAAGGGATTCCCACTGTCAGAGGGCAGGGATAGATGGGATATTAGGAAGGAATTGTTCCCTGKGAGGGYGGRGAGGCCCTGGCCCAGGTTGCCCAGAGAAGCTGTGGCTACCCCTGGATCCCTGGAAGTGTCCAAGGCCAGGTTGGACAGCGCTTGGAGCAGCCTGGGATAGTGGAAGGTGTCCCTGCCCATGGCARGGRKTGGAAYKGGATGATCTTTAAGGTCCCTTCCCACCCAAACCATTCCATGAAGCTTTCCATCCCTGTGCTGAGCAGGGCACAGTGTCACCTCTGCAGCATCTAAATTAATAAAACTTTATTATTACAGAAAATACAATTTGCATCAAAGTGATAAAAAAACAACCAAAAAACCCCACTTGGACACAGGGAATTCCACACACGGAGGCCACATATCCATGGGATATCCATGCCATTCCCAAACGCTACTGCATCTGCTCCTCCTTCTGTGCCCTGAACTCCTTCATGCTCCTCTGAAACAAGAGCAAAGGACAAATGTCACCAACCTGTCCCTGGTGTGGCACAGAGCCACCACCCTGCTGTGCTGGGACTCCTCTGCCCGGAGCCTGGAAAGCCTGGGAAGCTCTGACAGAGCTCCAGGTRCTTTGGGAAGTGGCTGAGCTTTACAGACTACTCCAAGGGAAAGGGAGCCAGGCCATGACACGGATCAGGCAGAGCCTGTTCAAAAATATTCCCAGGTTTTCTTGCCTCCAACACTCCTCCCCTCTGGGATCAAGGGACAGAACAGACCCTGAGCTCTCCAGGAATGGATCAAGGGATGGAACAGACCCTGAGCTCTCCAGGAATGGATCAAGGGATGGAACAGACCCCGAGCTCTCCAGGCATGGATCAAGGGATGGAACAGACCCCGAGCTCTCCAGGAATGGATCAAGGGATGGAACAGACCCTGAGCTCTCCAGGCATGGATCAAGGGATGGAGCAGACCCGGAGCTCTCCAGGAATGTCTCACCTCAAAGGTGTTGAGCACGTGTTGGCAAACTCCCATCAGGTCGTTCAGCCCTTTCCGGAACGGCTCCACAGCAGGAAGGGCCCCTGTGGGAAAAGATGGGAAAAGATGGAYTGGGGACACGGGAAGTGGCTTCCCAAGGGCAGTCCTTACCTGCCCAGGTGTGTGCCCACCCACAGCCCCAGAGCTGAGCTCRGGGTGCCAGGGCTGCTGCCAGTGCCTGGCAAAGGGAGAGGGAAAGTGCTTTTCTTTATTTAACAGACTCCTGGTGGGAACCTGGCAGGAGCAGGGGGAATTCCATGAGAACAGCGCCCCAGACATGGAGGAACAGCCCCAGCCTCACCTCTGGTCTGGATCCTGAAGTTGATCTTGCTTTCCGAGGGGTGTGTGATGCAGTAGCCACAGAACTCCACGTCAGGGCTGCAGGAGGGCAGAGAGGAGGAGGGAGCAGTGAAACCCAGGCCAATCCACAGCAAATCCCAGGGAAGTTGGAGGCTCGGGGCACCCCACAGCTGCTGGGGCTCAGGATGTTTCTGGAATGACTTATGGGAGGGATGTGCTGAGGGGAAACTCCCTGTGGAGCCTTATTCACACCCTCCTCTTTCTCTGAGCTGAACTGGGGCTCCTGGGCAGGGGAGGGTGTGGGTGGGGACCCAGGAGGGGCTGGTCAGGCCCTTTAAGGGCTGTTGGTGCTCTCAGGGTCCTGACACAGCACAAGGAAAAGGGGAGGTGGGAGCAGGGCTCCATGTCTGACACAAAGGCTCTAGGAATGTGCACAGAGGGGATTTGGGATCATTTGCCTCATCCCAGCAACAGCAGAGGTGAGGATCAGGAAGGAGAAGGCCAGGGCAGGTCCCTCAGAGGCCCCACTTACTTCTTCATGACCATGTAGCGCAGGGAGTTGCCCAGGGTGTGATCCTCGTCGTGCAGCACGAACGTGACGCAGTTCCCATCCGTCCCATCCGCCTGGATCTGTCACCAATGGGAACAGAAGGGAASCTGTAACGCTCCCTGAGGTCAGGCACACCTGAAGAGTGAAGGATCAGCTCCTGTCTCAGCTTCCCAGAGCAACCAGGAGGGTCCTAGCTCTGGCTGGGCCACCTCTGGTGCTGCCGTGGGACCAAAACACCTTCACAGAGGAGGGAAAGCTCAAAAATTCCACCTGGTTTTAAACTAGGTTAGTCCCGGCCTCTACCTGCTCCCGTTCTCCACAGGACAACCTCAAACCCCTGAACTTCATTAAATTGAGCCCAAAAGTGTGATCCTTGCTGTCCCTCGTGTTTCAGGTGACCCCACTCACTCCCTGCACACCACAGACACCGTAATGGAGTTTCCCATGCCGGGAAAACCCAGTAGTGTCCCAGGGTGGGCTGGGGGTCTCTGGGGTGACACCCGGGGGGTTCAGAYGCAGGAATGGAGGGAAGGCTGTAAGACAGGTGGGACGGAGCAGCAGGGTGGGAGCACAGGGATCTGGGCTGTTTCCCACGGCCGGGATGAAGCCCCAGCCCCGGGATGTGGCCGAGGGTGACCTGCGGGGCTGGGTGTCCCTTGAAGCCATCCCGGCACAATTTGTCCTGACGCCGATGCCACACCACCACACGTGAGGGGGGCCCGCCGCTAAGCCAGGCTTGGGAATGACAGAATTACGGAATTATGGAATCTCTCAGGTTGGAAAAGCCCTCCGAGACCACCGAGCCCAACCACTCCCCCAGCACTACCACGGCCACCGCTGACCCACGTCCCGCAGTGCCACATCCACGCGGCTTTTAAACCCCACCAGGCATGGCGACTCCACCCTGCCCTGGGCAGCTGTGCCAGGGGTGGACAGCCCTTTCCACGAAGGATTTTTCCCTAATATCCCATCTAACCCTGGCACAACGTGAGGCCGCTTTTCCGCGGGGAACAGCGCCCGCCCCCACACGCTCCACCTCCCGCCAGGGAGCGAGGGGGGCGATCCCGATCCCGTTCCCCATCCCGACCCCCCTCAGCCCCGGTCCCGTCTCGCCCTCACGGTTTCCAGCGCGGGCCCGCCGCCGGTGCCTGCCATGGCTGCGCTCGGGGCCTGCGGCTCGCGGCCCGCGGCTCCCGGCGGCCCCGCGGCCGGAAACGCGTCGGGGCCGGGGCCGGGCGGGGCCGCAGCGCGGGGCCGGCGGGGCCCGGGAGCGCCGGTGAGACCGGGAGCCAGGAGGAGGGGGGGGGGCCTGAGGCGGCCGCGGAGCCCCCGGCCCGGGCCGAGGGTGTGGGCGGGCGGGTCTGGCCGAGCCCGAGCCCGGCCCCAGCCCCGGGCCCGGGCGGCGCTGCCGGCGGGAGGAGGCCGCGCTCGGCACCGGGGTCGCGGTTGGGAGCGCGGGGGTGGAGAGCGGGGGACAGGCCCGGGGGGCCCGGCGGSGGGACTGGAGTGTTCCTGGGGGTGTTCCTGGGGTGTTGTTGCCGTGTTATTGCCGTGTTACTGGCGTGCTGCTGGGGGTGGTGTTGCCGTGTTACTGGGTGTTATTGGCCTGTTACTGGGGTGTTACTGGTGTGTCTGGGAGCGGAGGGTGTTGGGGATGTAACGCTGAGTGGTTTAATTAGTTAATCAATAATCACGGGTGTGCTGGCAGAGGGTGAGGAGAGGCTCTGCGGGGTCAGGCTCTGCTCCCACGGAACAGCGACAGGACGAGAGGAAATGGCCTCAGGTTGTGCCAGGGGAGGTTTAGGTTGGATATTGGGAAAATTCTGTCGTGKAAAGGGCTGTCCAGCCCTGGCACAGCTGCCCAGGRCAGTGGTGGAGTCCCCAGCCCGGGAGGGATTTAACAGCCGTGTGGATGTGGCACCTGGGGACATGGGTCAGTGGTGGCCGTAGCAGTGCTGGGAGTTCGACTTGATGGGCTCAGAGGGCTTTTACAGCCTTAACAATTCCCTGATTCCRTGCTCTAGGGTGTACATGTTCCCTCTTTAGAGCTGCTTATTCAATCACGGTCATGTTATCTGTCTTTACCCCCCTCCAAACCCTGTTATGCGCCTTCCAGGAAAGGTGAGGGGCCTGGAAGAGCACCTGGATTAACTTCCTTGGTGATTTGTTTCTGTAGTGATGCAGTGGGGGAACCCGAAGTAAACTGTGAGCAAGAGGGGAAGCTGAACTCGGGATAAGTTGAAGCACCAATGTCACCTTTCTCAGGCTTACAACGAACGGGAGAACCCCAGGGCTTCACGTTGGAATATTCTGTAATGAAAGGATGATTTCCAGCTGCCCAGCAGAGGTTAAAGGGAAGCCTGCGCTGCTTTCTGCTGAGCTCACCCTGCTCAAACGACCTCCTGATTGCAGCCTGGCAGCTTGCAGCTCGCAGGGTTGCAACACCTCCCGTTGTTCCGAGCTTAAAGCAGCAGCGTGGTGCCCTTTGCTTTGTGTAAGAGGATTTCTGGAAGTGCAGGCAGGGACCTCCTCCACGGCTGGCTGGCACTGAGGCTGGGAATCTTCTGCGCCAGAAGAAAAATAAATCATCCCTACAGGAGTTTTAAAAATCACCTTGAAGACTGAACCTGTGTTTCTGATGTACCCTAAGAGGTTTTTTTGTGCCTTTTTTTCTGTGCCCTTATGTTGGGAAGGAATCGTTCCCTGTGAGGGTGGAGAGGCCCTGGCACAGGTTGCCCAGAGAAGCTGTGGCTGCTTCTGGATCCCTGGAAGTGTCCAAGGCCAGGCTGGACAGGGCTTGGAGCAGCCTGGGCTAGTGGAAGGTGTCCCTGCCCATGGCAGGGGGTGGAATGGGATGAGGTTTAAGGTCCTTTCAACCCAAACCATTCTGTATTTCCAGGATTCTTCTGTTAAATCCCAAGAGGGASCTTAGACAGCAGCTCGTGCATCTTGCAGTGTCTTTTTGGAAGGTTTGATCCTGGCTACTTCCAGCCATGTAATATTGTGAGTTTAGATAGGAAACAGTTCTACAAAGGGGCTGATTCAAATGGATTTCATTCCTGACTCCTGTAACCACGGATGAGGGATGTTCTCTAGCAGTTTAACAGATTTGTGTTACTAACAGGAGTAACACATGAATGGTGCAGAGCTGCTCAGGGAGAAAAATGCTCCTTTTAAATCTGTTTTACTTCATTTAACCCCTTCTGCTCACAGCTGGGGGCTGGTGTTACTGCAAAGCCTGGGGCTTGTCTCCTGAGTATGGTGAAGGCTGTGAACTCAGGAAGCTGAGGGCTGTGAATTCAGGAAATTGAGGATTGTGGGATCCTCCAGTGACATCGAGTGTCACCTCACTGCTGCTACTGAACTGTTGCCTCAGTGATGTGAATTCGCAAATAYCTGATATTAAAAGAACAGAGACTTGTGGAAATGGTCTAAACCACTTTACAATCCTCAGTTTGAGGCTGGGTTTGTTCTGCTCAGGGTACTGAGGTGTCTGTGTGGGTGGGCTCCGGAGCTCTGAGGTTCAGCTGTCCTTGCAGGGCACAGGGGGAGGGTTTGGGGATGTGTTTCCGTGTACAGCTGCTCCTTTCTGCCTCTCCTGGGTGACTGCAGGAGCAGACACTGGTTTCTTGGTGCTGGACAGTCACCTGATTGCTCAAGAGGCTTAGTGGTGGTTGTGATTCCAGGCTGGGCCCTGCTGTTGCTCCACGGGGCCGGGGCTGGGCTGGCAGAGCCTCCGGCGGCTCCGCAGGGACGGGAGGGTGTGATGGATTCCCTCAGGTTAGTGAATGCTTTCCTGGTGTCACGGCTCACTGCTGCTTTGGTTTGTGCTGCTCGGGAGTTCCTCGTTTGGGGAAACTGGGATTGGTGGCAGCTGAAGAGCTCAGGTGTGGAGTGAGCAGGAACCAGAAYGAAGTGTGGTTTGTGTGGTTTGTGGCTTCTGGATAAATCAGTCAAAGCTCTGGTGCAGAATGGGGGGTGAGTTTAAGCTTGTAGAGAATTCCTTCTGAAGGCCTGGATGGTTGAATTTATAATTTTTTTGTCCACAGCTATTCCTTTTCTTTTGCTGGTAAAACGTGCTCTCTGTGGCCTGGTCAGACAGGAGGAGCTGCTGCCTCTGGTCAGGAGAAACCAGGGCCAGTCGTGTGGTGCCAGTTAATCCTTGCTGTGTACAGGATCACAATCCCAGGATCCCAGACTGGTTTGGGTTGGAAGGGACCTTAAAGTATTGTGGTTTGTAACTTACTCGTGTTTAACTGGAGTTAGGTGAGGCTTGCCTTGGAGCACTGGAGCTGTGCTTGGTGACCTTCACATTTCCTGGGTGAGTGTATGCAGGATGAGCAGCCTGGGAGCTCTTCCAGGATAGATTTCTGGGSGGAATTAGGAATTTTGGGCAGCTCTGGAAAGCCCATCAAGGTGTGATTGAGCAGGCTTGGAGGCTGGATGGAAGAGGTTGTGGTTGGGTTTCTAAGGGGCTTTGCAATGACCTGGCTCTGCTTGTCAAGGGATGTTCTCAGCAGTTCAGGTGTTGCAAGAGGTGTTGAGATGCCTTGGAAGCATTTGTGAACTCCTCAAGGCATTTGCTGCAAACTGGGAGCACTGGGATTTCTCAGGCTGTTGTTTAATTAAGTCTTGATTGTTGCTGTAGGAGAAGAGCAGTGAAGGCAGCAGGAGCAGCCTTGGAGCTCCAGTCCTGTGGGAGCCACAGCCTTGGCTTGGGCTGGACTCTGGCTCACCTGCTCTGCTGCTTGAAGGGATTACTTCCTCTTCAGGTATTTTTCCCTGGAAAAARCAATCCTGAGCGTGTGGAGTCAGTGATTGTGTGTGTTAGGGCTGTGCTGAGTCAGACGCAGGCCTGGGGGGAGTGGAAGCAGGAGAAACTCGTGATAAACTCTCTGGTATTTGTTTGATAGAGATTCTTTTCCTCCACGAGCTGGTCAGTTATTTCTGAYCTCATGTGGACTCTGCTCCTCCCTGATAAATTGTGGGAATGCTTCAGAGGATGCCTTGTGTGGAGAACTTCTGCTGGAGCCTGTTCTCAGACTTGTTTCCATGTCTGTAGCACTGAGTGATCACGACTTTCGTCCCTGCTTTCCCCTTGGATATCTTTGTGCTGAGGAGTTTCCTTGGGAAGTGGGTAAGGGGAAAACATCCCTGAGCCGTGTCCAGGGGAGGGTGGCATGGGTGGGAAGCACATGGTGTGGGAATACAYGGAAGGCAAGGGGAGGTGTCACCTCCAAAGAGCAGCAGGTAAACACAAGGTGCCTTGCTCGGGGACAGGGTGGACAAGAAGGAAGCTGAGCAGAGCAGCCCAGGGGCTTCCCTGTGCCCTTGGGAGAGGSAAAGGGGCATGGACCTGGATCAGGGAAGCACTGGGATTAGGCCAGGAGGAAGTGAAAGCAGCAGACGTGTTTGGGGAGCTGCTCTCGAGTGCTCTGGTGCCTTCTCCCTGCTCCAGTCGTTGCTGTCCTGTTGTGTTACCAGTCAGGARAAGCAAAGGAGAAGAATTTATCAGGGAACTTCTTTGGAGTGTTCTCCCCTCCCCATTCCTGGCACTGTGCGCTCTCGGGGTTTGTGGATTGTGCTTGGCTGAGTGCTCTGGATATTGGGAAGGAATTGTTCCCTGTGAGGGTGGGGAGGCCCTGGATCCCTGGAAGTGTCCAAGCCCAGGCTGGATGGGGCTTGGAGCCACCTGGGATAGTAGAAGGTGGGCACTGCCTGTGCTCCTTGGATCTGGAAGCTCATCCACCACTGCTGTGCTGTGTGGCTGTTCCCAGAGAGGTCTCCTGATGGATTTGAAATAGGTCCATGATCGTTCCAGATGTTTCGAGGCACRGAACAAAGCAGGCAATAAACAGGGCCTAAGTGCAAAGTGAAAAATAAGATTTGGGGGTTTTGCAGGGTCYAAAGTCGTCCTAAGTCTTTCCTAAGAGGAAAAGAGGCTTATGGATGTGTGGGATGAGTGGAGCAGCTGTCCCAGCTGTGCTCTGACACATGGTTCGTGTGTTAAATCTGGGCTCTGGCAGTAGATTAATGTGATGATACTTGAGCTGATTAAGTGTGTCCCTTTCTGTGGCAGCAGGGATGGTTTTCCAACTCTGGAGACTTAGGGAATCCCACAATGCTTGGTTTGGAAAGGACCTTAAAGCCCATCCAGTCCCRCCCCCTGCCGTGGGCAGGGACACCTTCCACTATCCCAGGTTGCTCCAAGCCCTGTCCARCCTGGCCTTGGACACTCCCAGGGAKCCAGGGGCAGCCACAGCTTCTCTGGGCAACCTGTGCCAGGGCCTCCCACCCTCCCTGGGAACAATTCCTTCCTGATATCCCATCTAAGCCTCCTCTGGCAGTGGGAAGCCATTCCTCTTTGTCCTGTCCCTACAGTTCCTGATGCAGGGTCCATCTCCTGCTTCCCTGTCAGCCCCTCCAGGCACTGGAAGGGGCTCTGAGGTGTCCATCCAACCTTCTCTTGTCCTTCCCAGCACTCTGTGAGCTGTCCTGGTGGATCCATGTGCAGGAATGCACTGTAGGAATGGTATTGCTGAGGAGAAATAATCAATTTGCAGAAGTTCTGCCTGCTCTGAGCAGGGCAGATCATGGGCTTTTACAGCCATCCCGAGGGAACACACCCTGGGAGTCTCTGGATCATGGAAGGGGAGGTTCTGGAGGGACTCTGAGCTCGGGGCAGTGATTTTGCTGCAGTTTTGGAGCAAGCAGAGCCCTGGGCTGGGTCCCAGCTGTGAGATTGTCACTTCCTCTGTGCTCCAGAGCTGGGCACGGGCACTTCTGTCAGGAATGAGCAAGGAAAAACTTCAMGGGTTGGGTGAGGAGCGAAAAAAAAGTCTAATAACTGGAAATTCAGGTGGGAACGAGGCAGGGGAAYTCATGGTGGGATCACTGAGCGCAGGGCACGGCGGTGCTAAGAAAACCCCTTTTTTTTAGAGGTTTTTGTGTCGTCGTGAGCAGAACCTAAAAGGGGAAATGAGAGAACTTTGTGGTCGTGGTGTCCAGTCTGAGTCCTGGCCACCCTGCAGGTCCCTGTGCCCAAGATCCCGAGCTAATCCTGCTGTTTCTGTGTTCCAGGAGTGGGAAGCCATGGCCATCCTGTTCGCTGTGGTGGCGAGGGGCACCACCATCCTGGCCAAACATGCCTGGTGTGGAGGGAACTTCCTGGAGGTGACRGAGCAGATCCTGGCCAAAATCCCATCCGAGAACAACAAACTGACCTATTCCCATGGGAGGTGAGGAATGCCTCGCTTTGGGGCTGGGGATGCACGAGGATGGCAATAAACTGAGGGTGTTTGGGGTTTTTTTTCTGTAATTCTGTAATTTTTTTTCCCTCTGCATTCCCATTTGATGGAATGTGCCATCAGCTCAACAGTTACTTTTTGTCCCCCAGAACTGTGCATCATTTGAGTTGAGCTGGTTTTTTTGGAATTGGCAGCATGGCTGGATCCTCTCTGGTGCCCAAGCTCTTCTGAGGATTCAGGAGATGGGAACTGGCGTGGGCTTCCCACATTCTTCCCTGCCTTGGGAGCGTGGAAAGTCCCTGTGGGAGATGTTTGAGGAAGTGCCTGCCCTGGGTCTGACATATCTCGAATGCTGTGGCTTTTCTTTCCTGCTGTMATTTTAAGGATACAGTTACTTCCTTTAAGTGAAAGGAAATCACTTTGCCTGGAAGCTGTGAAGCTCAGTGAGCACAAGGAGTTGTTCCTCCTGTCTGGAKTGTTCCAGGGATCCTCTGCCTCCCAGTCTATCTGTCCAAGATAGTTTTCCCTCTTCTGAAACAGGAAAAAAACTTGAGTTTCTTTGARCTCCTTAAATTCATTTAATGAGTCCTTTTTAAGAACAACTTCGGTGTGTTTTATATAATCTCCAAGGARAAGCAGCCCTCTGGCATCAGGAATTCTTGGGGCTGCTCTGTCTGCTGTTAGGATCCTTCTTGGAGTCTCTGAGGAGTCTACAAGGTGGTATCAGACAAGTTTCACCTCACTCCTTCCTGGAGAGTTGTGAATGTGCAAGGATTTTTAAATTTTTTATGGGAACAGACCTTCAGGGCACTAAACTCAACTTCTGGCCCACTCCTGGAGCTCATTTTGGGGTCATCTTAATTATAAAATATAAAACCTGAGTGTCAAAGCTCCTGAGCTGTGCCCTTGGAGCAGGACAAGGCAAGTGTAGCATATCCATTAAGTTGCTTTATCCTGGAGGTTGTAAAAGGCTCCACGTGGTTCCTGGGGAAACTTTTGGGAATACACAAATGTCAAAGTGAAAGGAATCAGAGTTTTTATTTAGGGAAAAACCAAAGTATTGGTGTGGCCATGTCAGTGCTCACCTGGAGTGGCTGCAGCTCTGGGCACCTGTGAAGTTCCTGGTGCACCTGGATCAGGGTTAGGCAGAAATCTTCCCTTGGAGGTCCTGTCAAGGCTTTGATTTCACAAGTAAAGAGCTGGAAAAATGTGGAACTTACCTGGGATATGTTGGCATCTGTGCCAGCTCCATAGAGTAACTGGGATTTTCCCTTCCCCAGCTTCCAAAGGCCCCACAGGYAGCAGTGTCTTCTAGGAAATGAGTCCTGTGGCAGCTTCAAATGACCTTTTTTCCTTCTTTTCAATCCCCTGCAGTTACCTATTCCATTACATCTGCCAGGACAGGATCATTTACCTCTGCATCACAGATGATGTGAGTATTTGGGACACAGCTATTGCCAGGCAGGCCCTGGGAAGTTTGGGAATCCTGGTATCCATATGGCAGTTCTTAGTGGGGGCTGAGCTGAGGTGCCTTTTTTCCCCCGTTGGAGTTACTGTAACATCAGTGACAGCTTTGAACTCAGCCTGGAACTCAAATCGGAGTCRTGGAATGGTTTGGGTTGGGAGAGACCTTAACAATCATCCCATTCCAAGGGGTGATTCCAGGGGACACCTTCCRCTGCCTGTGAATTGTTCGTTTCGAGGTGAAGCTCTTGGGTTTCTTTCTCAGCAGCCCCAGTGCAGTGGGTGGGGGATGCAGAGGCCATTCCAGTTGCCAGTGAAATATGCCTGGTGCTCCTTCATTCTGGAAGTGCTGAAGGAAAACCTTCCCCCTCAGAGCAGGAAGGCRCAGGCACAGGATTGGAGCTGTGGGACAGCACTGGGGCTGCCCTTCCAACCTGGGATAACCAGTGCAGTGCCAGTGTCACCCACAGGCCAGTTAGGACTGGGAATTACAGCCCCCCGTGTGCAGGTTGTCATTCCTGACGAGCTCTGCTCCCTTTTCCCAGGACTTTGAGCGCTCCAGAGCCTTCACGTTCCTGAACGAGATCAAGAAGCGATTCCAGACCACGTATGGATCCAGAGCCCAGACAGCCCTTCCCTATGCCATGAACAGCGAGTTCTCCTCTGTCCTGGCTGCACAGCTGGTGAGGCCTGGCCTCCAGGGAATTCCCTGCAAGCCACACTTCTCTCCACAGCTTCTCCTCGTGTTTTCTCCCTGGGAATGGGATGCAGAGCTTGGGTGCTCCCACACTGCAGCTGGGTCGTGGCACAGTTCGGGGTGAAAATGAGTGAGGGTTACAGTGGTGGAGACCAGAGCTCAGTGGGAACACTGGAAATGTCCCAACTGGAACATTCCCAGCTGTACCAGTTGTGTGATGAGGTGCAGGGTGAGGCCAGGACTCTGAGGGGAATGGGAAGGTGAGGGAGGATTTACACCTAGACTGTCGCTGCCTGAAGTTTGCACTGGAATTTGGGACTGTGAAAGTGGTTTGGAGCAGGGAGAGTCACAGTTCATTCCAGGAGCTGCTCCTTGGCTTCCACAGCAGAGGGAGAGCAAGGAATAGTAATGCCAGTGCATAATAAATGGGATGAACTTCCTGTGTGTGAGAGGATGGAGTTTCTCTTCTCCACCAGGCACTGAAACTACCCAAAGTGCTGACTCRACACTTTATAAGCTGCTCAGGGCTGGAATAAGCTGGAATTGCCTTATCAGAAGAGCCAGGCAGTCTTTGGAGCCATGGTGCTGACATTCCTTTAAAATCCCAGCCTTTCCATCTCCCTCAGCACAGGAGGAGCTGCCTGCCTGAGCAGGCTGTGCTTCCAGTAAAACCAGTGCCCAGCTTGGATAGTGGCCAGTGGGAAATCTCCCAGAAACGTCCCCCCTGAGGAGAAGGTTCAGAGGATCCGTTGGACTTGCTGGAATAACCATGAGTTGTGACTGCCCAGGTGGGGGTGTCAGTGTTATCTTGCTCCCTGTGCTGTCAGGCGTGGGTGCAAATTGAACCTTATCCAGGAGAAAATCGGGATTTAAGCAGCCACGTGGGTGATCATGGAGCAGAACAGTCACGATAACAGTGACTTAAAATCCATGCAGGAATAGCAGAACTCAGTTACCTGATGCTGACTGGACCTTGTTTTCCCTCCTGGAATTCTCAAACACGGAGGCTCCTTTAACCTGGTGTTGGCTCGTGCTGCCCTCACCCACCCTGAGCAGTGCAGTCCCCAAAGGGATCCCAAACTGGGAGGAACAGTCTGAGTGAAGTCYCTGTCACTTCTGCAGGGAATTGAGGGGAAGGGATGACAGGAATGGTCTCAGGATAACACCCCAGAGGGGTTGGAAGCAGCAAAGCTGTCCACGAACTGTACTCAGGAGGTGACGTGGGAGATCCTCTGGGACGGCTCCAGGACATGGGATGGCTCCTGGCTGTTCCATTCCTTTTGGAAGGGCAGTCAGGCCACTCAAACTGGCCACCTTCAACATCTGGTGGGGCATTCCCAGTCCCCAGACACTCCTCTTCTGCTGGAACTCTCTCCGAGGCCAACCCATGGAGATGGCTCCACACTGTCCTGCTTGTGGAATTGCAGGGATCCCTTGGCATCTTCTGGAGAGATGGAGAGTAGCTCATCAGAAATAGTCCAGAAATGATGAGTGGGAGTGGGAGCACTGGCAGAGAACCAGATCTCTGATTCCTGTCCTAACTCCCTTTCCATGCTGCCAGTTGCTTCGCCTTCCAAAGGGAGCTGTTATTTCCGGGCCTTCTGGAAGTGACAGGCGGGTCCAGAGCAAGGTGTGGGATGTGTAAGTGGCTGAAAAAGTCAGATTTTGGTCTTTTACCCACTGGTAAACCTTGGGTGATGTGAAACCTCACGCTTATGGCCGTGCTGTTCTGTAGTGACCCAGAGGTGCCTTTTTTTGTGTTAAGGATCTGAAGTGGAACATTGAGGGTCCCTTTTTCTCTGATGGTTGGGTTTTTGAGGGTCCTGTTTTCCCTGCCTCCTGGCTTGCTGAGGGTCCTGTTTTCCCTGCCTCCTGGCTTGCTGAGGGTCCTGTTTTCCCTGCCTCCTGGCTTGCTGAGGGCCCTGCAGTCACTGCCTGTTCTCTGTTGCAGAAGTACCACTCGGAGAGCAAAGGGCCGGATCAGGTGGCAGAGACACAAGCCCAGATCGATGAACTCAAAGGGATCATGGTCCGGAACATAGGTACTGCTTCCCTTGGGAAATGCCCTCTGCAGCTGCTTTTATATTGGGGTTGGGTTTTGTACAAGGCTGACCATTCAAAATTCAAGATTAGATCTGGAATTGACCAAAATTTAGCCCCAAAACGCAGCCTGGGTGATGTGAGGCTGTTCCTTAAGTCCCTGGCAGTCCCAGGAAGGCTGAGAGCTGCAGCCAAGAGCTCCTGGGTTGGGGTTGGGTGTTGGGAGCAGCTTTTTGCACTGGGATTTTCCCTTCAGAGCTGGATTTTTGTCTCTTTCTCCAGACCTTGTGGCACAAAGAGGAGAGAAGCTGGAGCTGCTGATTGATAAAACAGAGAATCTTGTGGATTCGGTGAGTGTGGGGAGAAGCTGGGAATGGGGAGAACCTGGAAATGGTGTTACTGCACCAGCTGTGCTCCACAGGGAGCAGGCAGGTGGAGACCAGCACCTGGAGACACCTAAACAGACACAGGAGCATGGAGACCTGCAGGGAATCCTTCCCCCTCCTTAAAGCTGCATCCCAGCTTGGGAGAGATCCAGCTCCCAACTGCTCCTCTGTGCCACAGCCAGCCAGGGGCTGACACGTTCTTGTCCTCATCCTTTGTGCCCAAGATGGGGAAAACTGTCTGGAGTGATGGGAAAGATAAAATCACAGTTAAAACTTCCCTTGCAGCCTGCTCTGAAGTCAGCTGGATGCAAATAAACTGGAAAATGTGCATCTGAGGAGTTGTTCTGATGCACCAACAGGGAAAGTGTGGCTGATTTAAAATTAAAAAAGCTGAGTTGCTCCATCTAAATAATCTGTAAAGACTCTGGAGCTTCTTGGAGTGTTTCTAAGGAAGTGAGGACTAAAAAAAACCCAAATTAATGTAATTATAAAGCAGTGTGTTATCTAGTAAAGGGCTGTGCACTCTGGAAGCTTTTTGTCTTTCCTTTGGGAATCCCTGGCCCTGGCTCAGCATCTTCCTCTGCAGCATCCTGGCCTGGTGCCCAGTTCCTGTGGCATCCAACCCTCCAAAGCTAATCCTCAGGCTGGGAGAGTGCCAGCATCTCCTGTGAGGGGCTTGTGGGGATCCAAACATCTCTCAGCTGTCAGGAAGCCTTCATGCTTTGGAGAGGGAGGAGAGATGCCTGGAGCTTATCCAGCAGGGAACAGTGTCCTGCAGCTCCCAGGTATTCAAACCTTGCCACGTCCTCAAGTGGTGACAGGAGTGTAACCTCAGGTGATGCTTTAGGGAAAGGGACTGGAATTCCTTCAGCAACTGGGCTGAATTCATGGAAGAGCTCTCCCCAGGAGTGCTGGTTCTTGGAAATGGGATATGTTTCCAGTGTGAATGTCCTGCAGCCCAGGAGGGAGTGTCCAGGGCTSATGTTCTCCAGCTTGGGAATGGGCTCCTGCAGTTCACAGGGAAGTGGTTCCTGCCCGGTGCAGCCTCAAGGAGGGTGCTTTGTGGGGAAAACTGGCACTACCCAGTGGAATGAGCTGCTGGAATGGCAGGTTCCAGGCACTGCCARCTTTTCCTGGGCAGGTGCATCCTCCCTGAGCTGTGCAGGGAAGGTGTGTGGGAATTGCTGCACTGACCCAGCCTGGAGGGCATTTGGGGTCACTTGGTGACCAAACCCTACTTTGAATGAGTGGAATTGCAGGATACAGAGAGCAGACTTGGAATGGGACAACTACAAGCTTTCCATAACAGGTTACCCAGAGCAGCTCTGGCTGCTTCATCCCTGAAGTGTCCAAATGTTGGATGGGGCTTGGAACAACCCGATCCAATGGAAGGTGTCCCTGCCCATGGCAGGGGGTGGAACTGGATGACCTTTAAGGTCCCTTCCAACCCAATCCACCCTGGGATTTTCCTTGTTTTCTCTTGCAGTCAGTCACTTTCAAAACGACCAGCAGGAACCTTGCCCGAGCCATGTGTATGAAGAACCTCAAGCTCACCATCGTGCTCATCATCATGTCCATTGTAAGTGTGGAGCACAGGAACRTGGATCCTCTGGGAAACACCAAACCCACACCACTGTCCTGGCATCTGGGCGTGCTCAGCTCTGCCTGGGAGGGCAGAATGAGGAAAATGAGCATGGTGATGGCCTAGTGTGAGGAGAGGGGGAAGGGTCTGGGGCATAAATCCTACRAGGAGTTGCTGGGGGGAGGGTGTGGAGGAAAGGAGGCTCAGGGGGGACCTTCTGGCTCTACGAACACCTGGAGGGAGGGTGTGGTGAGGTGGGGATTGGCCTGGAGTGGCATCAGGGCAGGTTCACGTTGGATATTAGGAAAAATTCCTTCCCTGACAGAGTGGTTAAGCCCACGGCAGTGTTGGAGTCACCATCCCCRGGGGTGTTCAGAAGAATGGATGTTGCACTTTGTGAGATGGTGTAGCGGGTATGGTGGGATTTGATCCAAGGTTGGAGTCTGTGATCCTGGAGGCTTTTTCCAACCGCTGCAATTCTCTGAGAGGAGACTGGAGCATCATGTCCATGAGCTGCACTTTGTCATCTCCTCCATGAGGAGCTCTCAGCTGCAGGAATGGGGAGGGAGAGTGTTGGACACATTCTTCAGGGGTTTCACAGCCTGGGCTTTCCAAGCGTGTGTTTTGGCAGTTGCTGAATGCTGGAAACCCCCCATTCCCTCCAGCATTCCCGTTTTCCCTCCCCAGGTGATCCTGTACATCATCCTGTCGGCGGTGTGTGGCGGGCTGGCCTGGCCCAGCTGTGTGCAGAAGTAACTGGAGCTGCTGCTGGTCACTTGGAGATGAGGCAGAGTGTGAAGAAGCAACTTCCAGAGTAACTCCCTCCTGCCACCTTCCCATCCTCCCACCCCTCCAGGACTTCAGACTGTTTGCCTTATCCCCCCAGCGGGCCCAGCCGGGCGCTGCTCCTGCGGCTGTGACCTTCCAGAGGGGGCTGGGTTCATTACTTGAAAGGATTTTTGTGTTCCTTTTCCTGCCACCCTTCCAGAGGGTTCTGTGCGTGCCGGCCCCCTGTCCGCGTGGCTTTGCACTTGGATGGGGACAGGAGCGGCTGCGGCTGCCCCGCCTGGGGTGGAGTCTGGGGCGGGGTTTGGGGTGGGCTGAGCCAACCTCGTGGGAAAAGGCGGTTTGAGTTCCCCCAGAGCCTCTCCCTGCACATCTGGCCACATGTGGCTCTCAGCGCTGCACACGTGGAGGTCACGGGTGTCATCCTGGTGGGAACAAATGGAACGGGGTCTGGGCTTTGTGCACTCAGGGGTGGAGGTGCTGCTGCTGGGGGACATGTTCCTTTTCCTGGAGGKGATCCTGCAGGCAGGAGGAGGGCGTGGGGTCACTTCAGTGTTGGGAATGGCTGCCTCTTCATCCTCACTTCTTCCTCATCTCCCCCTGGCTTTGTGGCTGAACGGACACAGTAAAGGAGACGGTTGCACATAGTTCAGGTTGCAGTTAACAGATCTGCTTTCTCACAGATTATTTCTCCTGCTCTTCTTTGGAGGGTGGACTGCAATGAATATAATTCTGGCACTGCCTAYGGTGAATTTGGGGCCAATGTGGCTTGATAAGGTGTCAGGGAGCTGCTGCTTGTGCTTCTCCTGGAAGGTGTGTGCTGGACTGGAGGACAGAGAAGGGATGGAGGGGTGGGGTTGATGGCTGGTGACTTTCTCCAAGGTTTGAGGATATAGTAATGTTCTCCTCTGGAAAGATTCCAAACCAAACCCAAGGCTGGTAACCAAATGCAGGCTCAGGGGTGCCGTTTCTGTCCCAGCTGCACATCTCCATCCCCAGCCAGGCCTGCCTGACGGAGCCGGAGCTGCTGGGGCCTGGGCCGAGGGCTCCTTTCCCAGGAATGAACAGAAACACCCTTCAGGTGGGAAGGAATCTGCTTCCTTTTGGCCCAGGGAAGGCGAGGTACGGGAAGGGGAGGCCTCATTTGGGGTCTGAGCTGGCGCACGCGGTCGGGGCCGTGGGGTCCCGGTGACAGTGGCAGGGTGGTGATGTGACACTGCTGCTCCTTCACGTGTGACACCGACCACGGAGCTTCCAGCAGGTCCCACATAAAGAGTTCTCCTATCAATTAGTAGCTCCTTTGGATTTTGTCTTCTGCTGGGCTGAAGTTTCACCAAGGGTGGTCGGATCTTGATATCCACAAAGTGTCGGTGGCCACTGGCACCTGCTTCTCTTTAATTCCTGAATGTAAAGCTTAGAGAATTCCCTCCCTGCTCCAGGTCCAGCTGTGCATGTTTTAGGGATTGTGCCGTTATCCTGTTCAGTTTGATGATTTCTTGTCTTATGTACAAATACTTTTTAAAGAAAATCCTTCCTTTCCTTCTAAAGGATGCACTGAGGCATTAGTGTAAAAACAAAGTTAACTTGATTTCAATAAAATTCCTGTACAGAAAGCAGAGTTCCTTAGTTTTGTGGGAGCCTTTCACCTGCCTCGGGAATGCTCGGTGCTGAGGCAGGGTTAGGTTTTGGAAGCAGGCTCATGCATTGGGATGAGGGGGTTGGATTTCCTCTTGAACTTGCAGGAACTGTTGGAGTTGTTGGTTGTTATCTGTTTGAGGCAAAGCTGAATTTTAATGGTATCAACCAGGGCTTGGGATGAGAGAATATTGGAAGCTGAASGGAGATCACTTGGAGTGAGAACAGTTTAGAGAAATGAAAGGATGAAATTAAATTAACAGCTCCTGAGCTGTGCTCCATGTTCCCCTCGTGAAGTGGGACAGCCACTTCCAAGTGCTTGTCAGCATCAAGTTTCTATTTAAAATTCCTGTGAATCCAAGCAGAACCCAACCTCAGCACCTTTCTGCTGCTCTGTTCAGCCTGGAACTGTATCCAGGTCTGCATCTCCAAAGCCATCCAGGCTGGAAAACAATGGAAACAATCCCACCTGCCTGACAGGCTTTAGATTATAACCTTCAACTATTTAACTTTTTACTCTTTCAGGAAGCTTTTCTTCTTTACCTACTGTTAGGAGTCCATGAAATAACAGCAGCTTTCAATTCATGTGGCTGCAGAGAAAGGCAGTACCTGGAAAATCCCAGTGTACTCTCACCTTTGGAATACAGAGCACAGGAAAGGCARCGGGAGAACCTTCAAATCATACAGAGATCAAACAGAAATGCTGCTGGTCTTGTACCTTTCAGTGCACTGGGAAGATCACTGTGACCAGCTTCCAGCTGTGCCAGCAAGTGGAAATCCTGGATTGAATGTTCTGCAACAGGGGAAAGCCTGAGCAGGGCAGAGCTGTGACCCTGCTGAGCTCTSTCAGGGTGGGAGAGGCCCCCCGGTGTGAACCTGGTGTGTGACCCTGTCAGAGGTAGAAGGGAGGAGGTGACAGCCAGAGATGGAGCAGCAGCTCCAGCTGAGGYTCCTGGGCCTCTTCTCTGCCCTGTAACTGCTGCTGAGTCCTTTACTAACACCCACCTTGTTCTTCTGAACTCCAAGGAATTCAAGGGAAATCTCACTCCTTGCATCCTACCAGACTTTYGTGGAGCCCTGGTTAGCCTTGCAGAGCTCTTTTCTCTCAGGAAAAGCCTCATTCCTGGCACAAAACTCACTCCAAGTCAGGCTCACTGTTGGAATAAAGCAGATCTATTTCAGCACCATAACATTTTATTAAACTACACTATCAAAGTCACATTGATGGCAGGGAGAACATTGCTATCAGTGCATATTTCCTGGACTAAGACTGTATTTGTAGCATCCAGCACTTGCTGAGGAAAAGGACACTGGAACAGAATCCTTAAGAGACAGTAGAAAACTTCTACAAAAGTCAGGGCAGTTGGGAACCAGCTGAGAGCTCAAATAGTTCGAGACAAAGCTGTCAGGGAGGGTGATTTTTAAAAAGTTTACTCTCAAGTGGTGTTGAACTTGCTCAGCTGAGGTAAGAAGGTGCTGGTGACCTGCAGTTTYTAACTGGCATCCCTGTCCCTGCCTGTTCACACCCCACACAAATATTGTGTACTGCTCCTTGTGACCTGTGCTGACACCTGGATACAACAGCTCAAAGTGTTCTACGTTATAAAAACCTGCTGCAGCTCTAGACCAAACAATAAAAAGTAGCAGAAATACATTCTATACGGAAGTAAAWAAAACAAAACCAAAACCAAACCAAACCCAGTTGAGTTTCAGACAAATAGTAGAGTACATCAGGTTGGATTTAAAAAGTCTGAATTCTAACACCTATGTCACTATTTCTACTCTCCACGAGCTCTGCCACGGCCCCGGCTCAGAGCTGCTTCTGGCACAGAGAGGACACCCCAGCCTTTCCAGCACCCTCGGGAGGGGCTGGGGACAGCCCTTCCCTTCCCAAGGGCTGCAGGGGGGGGGTGCAGATGAAATAAGGCTTTTCCAGTCTTCCCGGGAAGACTCAGGGTTCAGTGGTGTGTTGGAGCCGTCTGTCCCAGCACGGCGGGGTCGGGCTCTTGGCAGAGCAGAGGGGAGGGTGCTTGGTGTGGAGAGCACAGGAATATTTACAGCAGTCTGCAGGGATAGGGGGCTCCAGGTGCCTTTCCCAGGGAGGTCATGCCCAGCCAGCTGGGATCTGCTCCACGGAGGGGGTTTGGGGTGTCAGTAGCACCCATCCTTCCACGAGTCGTCCTCGGGGGCCTGGGGGGTCTGTGCTGCCTGAAGGAACCTGGGGGAGACAAAACAACACGTCAGGGATGGCTCCAGGCACAGCCCAGGGACCGGTGGTGGACACAGATTTGGGGTTTGGGTTACAAACACCACTCAAACAGCACCAATTTCAGGCACTTTAAGGAACTTCAGTGACTGTTACTGGGTGCTCAAACACTGGTATCTGTCAAGGTAACACTGTTGTGGCTTTACCCCATCACTGAGGCCAAGAGAAATATTTTTTCATGCAAATATAACTGAACACCTGTAAAATAATCAGGTAGGTAGAGTATTGATACAAATAAAGAAATTAAAAATACCTTTTTTAACATGTTTTTTAAGTAAGTAGATACATTTCAATTTCAAGATGGGAGTTAAAGATCAATAAGCACTGATTGCTTATTAGTCTGCTATCAGTCAGATAAGAAGTCTGAACTTAACGTCAATGGTATTCAAGGGACTGGGACCCTTCACTGTCCATGAATCTTCCAGCTGAGTCCTATCCTGTCTTTTGAGAGCTCCCCAGCCACAACCCTGCACTAGCACAGCTGCCCAGGGCAGTGCTGGAGTCCCGAGCCCTGGAAGGGTTCAAAAAATGTGGATGTGGCACTCAAGAACATGGTTTAGTGGTGACCATGATGATGCTAGGTTGTTCTTGATATTCCTAAAGGTCTCTTCCAACCTTAACAATTCAATGATTCTATGATTCTTTCCAATCAGTAGCTCAGGTCCAGCTCCGTACTCACATCACGTTGGAATCAGAGATGAACTTAAAAGAAAAAATTCCTCCCTGTTAGAGTGGAGAGGCCCTGGCACAGGTTGCCCAGAAAAGCTGTGGCCGTCCCTGGATCCCTGGAAGTGGCCAGGCTGGACGGGGCATGGAGCAACCTGGTCTGGTGGAAGGGATCCCTATGGAATGAGATGGTGTTTAAGGTCCCTTCCCAACCCAACCCGTGCTATGATTTATAAAGAAGTTTTCCAATCAGTGAATGAAAGGCAGACACTCGAGCCCACGAGGTTTGAAGCCCCCACTCACCTCCTGGACGGGGGCGTTGCCTTTCCCTTGGGCACCGCCATCCCTCCCATGGCCGTCCGTGCTTTCAAGGTGGAATTTTTGGCCACACTGACCATGTTGGTGGTTCTGGAAGTGCAACTGGTGCTGGGAGAGCCCGTGTGGAGCTGTGGCTTCCGGACTCCAGACACGGGAGCCGTGTAGCTGCAGGGTTTCACCACCTGCCTGGTGGACAGCAGGGAGGTTGTTCCCGAGGCCGCCTTCCCGGGCTGGCGCCCCGTGAGTGGGGACTGCCCTGCCCCCGAGGAATACCTGAGCTTGCTGGGAGTCAGACCTACAGGGAACACCCAAAGTTGGCAGCAGGATTTGAAAAACGCTGCAGGCCTTTGCAGGTTAAAGGGAGAAAAGGGAATGGAGGTGTGTGGAAGGCGTGGCACTGACCTGCTGACCGCTGCTGAGTCCTGGGAATTCGGCTGCTCGGCACCTGCAGGTCGGACTCCAGGCTCCGGCTGCTCCGCACGGACTCGAGCGCGCGCAGGCTGCTCCTGGCCAGGTTGGGCATGCTGTGCCTCAGCTCCTCTGGAAGCAAACACAGCCTCAGCCTGCTGCTGCTGCTGCGAGGGAGGGTTTAAGGCTCCCTCTTGAAAAATTCAGGGACTTAAAAGCAGAGGGGTCTGTATCTAGTTCTTAGCTTAAATAGCACTGCTTGTGAAATCACAGGATCATCGAGGCTGGAAGGATCTTCAGGATCATCCCCAGCAGTCCAGTACCACCGTATCACCCCTAAGCCACATCCCCAATGCCACATCCAGAGGTGGTGACTCCATCACCTCCCTGGGCAACTCATTCCAAGGCTGGACCACTTTTGTAGGGAAACAATTGTTTCCAACACCTAATCTGAACCTCCCCTGGTGCAACTTGAGGCCACTTCCTCTCGTCCTTTCACTTGGGACACGACAGAAGAGCCTGATCCCCCCCGGCTCTAACCTCCTGTCAGAGAGCTGTAGAGAGCAATGAGGTCTCCCTTGAGCCTCCTTTTCTCCAGATTAAACAACTCCAGCTCCCTCAGCTGCTTCTGGTGCTCCAGCCCCTTCCCCAGCCCCATTCCCTTCCCTGGCCATGCTCCAGCCCCTCAATGTCCTTTTGGTAGTGAGTGGCCCAGAACTGGACACAGCACTCGAGGTGTGCCCAGCACAGGGGACAATTCACTGCCCTGGTCCTGCTGGCCACACTATTCTTGACCCAGGCCGAGTTGCCAGTGGCTTTGCCCACCTGGGCAGACACCAGCTCGTATGCAGCACCGCCAGCTCCCTTCCTGCCGAGCGGCATTCCAGGCACTCCGCGCCCAGCCTGGAGCACTGCAGGGGGTACGCGTGTGCCGGGATCCCTTTCCCCGGCTCGCAGCACCCCCTCACCTTCGCTGTTGGCGTACTTGAGGCGCTCCTGCATGGGGCTCTGCACCGCCCTGCGCGGGGCGCGCAGCCGGGACGCCGAGGAGCGGCCGAAATCCCCGCCCGAGGACGGGGACTGGCAGCGGGGGGAGCTCAGCGGGGACGGCGAGTAGCGGTGGGCGCTGCGGTAGGACAGCGAGCAGTCGTAGTCGTCCTCGTCCTCCAGGCTGTAGGTGTCGAATTCCTGGTCGCTGTAGGTGCCGCGGCGCAGGGAGTGCAGGGAGGCGCTGGAGCTGCGGCGGGAGACGGAGGCGGAGCTGGAGGCGCAGTCCTGGCGGAGGCCTGCGAACAGGGAACACGGGCAGGGTCAGCGCGTGCCGTCCCCAGCAACACGAACTGCAGAGCAATGCTTTGATAGGGATTTGTTTCACCTCGGAAGGACAGTCAGGTTAACAAGTGTCCTTCCTGGAACCCATCAGCTGGAATAGTGTCACCCGGATCAGCACTGTTTAATTACAGCACAATTCACATTGAATGGACCTCAACTACTCCTCAGTCCCACACAACGAAATGAGATTGTGGACCATACACTGCCCTGAAGCTCCAGTAGGTTAAGTAGGTATGGAAGTCCAATTTACAGGTATGGGAGTCTTAATTTACAGATTCTTTTAGTTTCAGTAATTTTGTACCCATCAGGATTCCAGCAAGTGGAAACAAAGATTTGAAGTCTGCCTCCCATGAAACCACACCTGCCTTGCACTGGCACCTGGGTTAGTTACAGCTCCTCCTCAGCCTGTGCTTGTTAAAAATAAATTTAGGGAAGTTTTCCTGCCTGAGAAAACATAAGTGACTTAAAAAAAATTCTCCCTTCACAATGCAAATATGAGAAGCTTCATCATTTGGGATGATTTCCTACTTCACTGGAAACTTTGGAATGTGACAGGATTTACTTGATATTTTTTTGGAGCATTAAAAAATAGCCAAATTTAGAAAGGAAAAGCTGTTCTTTGCTTTATTCACTTTAATACAACTTTTCCTCAGCTACAAAAAGGTGATAACAGGATCTTTTGTCCTTTGCTTTTTTAGGTCTCATGTCCCAGTTCCCAGATCACAGTATTTTTTTAATTGATAAAGACACAGTACTACAAGTAAATATTCTCCAAAAGAAAGACAGAGAACTTCATTCTCTATTTCCTGTAAATCAAATTAATGATTCACTTGCAGAGAAACACAGCTCCAACCCCTTTGTTCCACCTTGCTCTTCAATTAGGATCTCAGCCAAACCCCACTGAAGTCAACTGAAACTTCCCCAATGATTTAACGATTTGGGGGCCCTGAAATCCCCCCAGTCTGGGACACAAACATTTTATGCTTAAGCTAAATTTGCAGAGCTGCCTCCGAGCACTTTACCAGAGCAAAACTTCAGTTGTAAATTCAGCTTTTTCAGTTTCAATACTTTTGAATTCCTGGTTTTACTCAACCCAGTGGTGAAAAACTATTTGTATTTTCTGTGAAATGAACAGCTTGTAAAACTCAGCCCTTTCAAGTGTCTGATTTCAGACAGCCTGCTCAGAAAAACAAACATTTACCAGCAAAACGTTTTGCTGGGTTACTTTTTCCCAGCTGGGTCAGTTCCCTGGTGCAGTCACAGCGAGGGGACAAGTGACTGGGACCATGAAACCTCAGAGACAGCCTGGGATGGAGCATTTTTAATACCAAAGGGCACAGAGTGGGGGTTTAGGTAATATTTTCAATCCCTCCCTGTGCTTTAAGAGGTGTCACCTCGAGGACCTTGCACGAGTTCCCGGTTGGCACTTTGGGGCTGTAGATTTTTCGAGGGAGGCGCCGCAAATCCCAAACGTTATTTTTACTGGGAAGTGGGGAAGACAAGGAGTGTCACCCAAAGGAAGTGGCTGTCACATACTCTCTTCCTGCAGGCGTGCCATGACCTGGACATCAGTGAGGTCCTGCAGTTTGTATCCCATGGAGATGGAGTCATCCGAGGTGCTCAGCTCGCTGTCCACCGACGACTGGGAGCTCAGTGCCGAGTGCATGCTCAGGTACCCTTGGGGAGAGAACACAAACCCAGTCACATTCCTCACCAACCCACCAGGAGCAGCAGGGATCTATCCCAGGAATTCATCAGTGCAGCTGGGAGGCTCAGCTACGGCTGGAGAAATAAGGAAGAATGGAGAAATGACTCGGGGGCGCAACGCTCAGTTCTTAACCCGCGCTTTTTCTTCGTGTGGGGAAAAAGATGTGGAATTCTGTCCAGAAGGTGGCAGAGGGATGCGTGGGGATTTTGAGCTTAGAAACGTATTTAAAATATCAGTATTGGTTTTGCCTATTTTGAGAAAAGGGCAACTGTTGATGGAGAAATTGAACAGCAAAGTTACACGAAGTGCTGACCTGGGGTGTTGGTGAGCAGTCAGAGCAGTCAAAGGATCCYAGGAATAAAAGGATCCCAATGGCTTTCAGAGAACCTCAAAAATCAGCCATGCCCTCTGCTTTTGCAAAGCAGAGTTTACCCTAAATCACCTCCTCCCATTTCTTGAGCTTTATCCATTTTTTCACTCTCCTGATAAACCCAAGTGTCTCTCACATGGAATTTCAGCTTGTTCATACAGCAGGTCATAAGGAACAAACTGGGAGGATTTTCCACCAGGAAAGTTTTTCTTGATGAAGAAGAATAATACAAATACCATCATAATGATTGCTAAGTGCAAGTTTTTAGCTCTTTTTACTTTGAAGTCAAGCAAATCAGTGTTTTCCAGAGCATAAGAGTTCTACTTGGTGGAGAAATAGGGAGAGGGGGACAGGCTGTGTAACTCTGGGGTTACACCAGGATTTTTCCTTCAGCTGTGGGAGGTTTGTGAGTGGCCCTGGACACAGAAACGTGGGATCACAACCAGTTCTCCTCATCCCTGGCCCCTGGGATAGCTGTTCCTGCAGGAAGGCTGAGCACCAACCCTGGTGGGAGAATTCTGGCACCACAAACATGAGCACAGCTCCACCTCCTCTCCCATTTTACAACTCCCACACTGCTCCGTATGAAAAACTCCAGCAAATAAACRTGGCTAAAAAAAACTTGGGAACACAGAAAGGTTAGTGAATGTAAAACTGTGCTTGTGTGTGCCACATGTCACAGAACACCACATGTCCCTCACACAACCAACCCTGAGCAGACACCTGAGACCATAACATTTACATGGCAGTTTTAGGAGAGAGGACATTGTTACCTTAATTAACTCCAAGACAAAGCTGCAGTTAGTATTATATAGATTTAGACCCACAAGAAGTGAAATTAAAACACAATCCAAGATCAGATTAGGCAAAAGCCTAAGAGCACCCAGTATCACTTTTAGCTTAAAAAACAGCTCTTGCTCAAATGGGGACTGAAATAATCACTGAAATAAAATCAGCTCAGGCTGGAGCACAGCAGGCACAAACCAGGAATACAGTGAGGCTCCCAAAGTATGAATTCATTCACCACTGACTTTCCTCCAGCTCCCAGTCTTCCTGCCATGTTCTGAGAAGATCTGAAGGCAGTGCACCTCCTGAATAATGCTTAACAGYGATTTTAAATAAACCATTGCCAGGAGCAGCCCTTCCAAAACTGTGATCAAATCCAGCCAGGCAGGAAAAAGCAGCAGRTTCTCACTATTATTTCTTCAATCAGCTTGGAAGAGAAGCAACTGCTGACATGGAAAACACAGGTGTGAAGTCCAGGTGTAAAATCARTTTCTTACATTGGCACTGACCAAGCTGCTTCCTGCCAGTCAGCCTCAAATTCCTCGTTTGGAAAGTTTTCCCAGCTTCAGGATGCTTAAATAATCCAGGGACAGAAGTGTGACTGCAACTTAAAGGTGCATTTGTGTGCATGTTGCACAAATACACACTCAAAGTCAAGATATTCCACAATAAAATGCCAATTTCTTTCCTGCTGGTGCCAGGAAAAGACTGTAAGAGTTGAAATAAAGCAATCCTGAGCAGGGCTTGCACCTGTAGGATGTGGGATAATGTAATTAACACCACCTCCAACACCAATTAAAAATCCAGCTGGACGTTGAGATCAGCTTTTTAAAAGGCAAAGCTCCTCATSCAACTCTGTGTTTTGTTTGGTTGTTGCATTTCAAACTGCAGGTCTAGTTAAAAATAGCCAAAGGTGGGAAAAAAAATGCACATTCTTCCATCAGTAAAGCTGAACTGATGATGGTTTTCATACAGAAAGCACACCTGGATTTTGTCTAAGGGTTTTGTTTGGTTTTTGAGGGAAGTTTCTGGTAAACATTTTCCATTTGAATGGTAGGAAAGCTGCTTTTCTTAGACATAAAATGAGATTGGAGTCAGTCAGGTTGACAGAGAACTTTAAACTCGTGTTCAACTTGCACAAGGAAGAGGCAGCTGAGAGATGAGTGAACTCTCATGATGTCCTGAAAGGACTGAGCCTGTCCTGGACCTGCCTWTGCACTCAGCACATCTGCAGAGTGAACCTTCCAGAAGCCACAGACACTGGGGTTTGACACATCAGTAACTGTGTGAAGACACCTGGATTGCTCCCCAACCTCATGCTACAACCAAAAAATTGAATTAGAGGTGTTTCCCTGCAGAGCTCAGCTTGCAAAAACCATCAGTCCTACGTGTATCCTTTTGTTTGCAAAACAGAAGTGTTCATTTCTATTTATAGCAGCAAATCAGACCTCAAAAACAAACCTGCACCTGTGAAAACATCCACAGGCAACCCTTTTTTTTTTTTTAGAAGGGAAAAAGGTTCATTTCACATCAAATTTGAAGGCAGACACTGTTAACCACCATGCTTTGTGTTCTGAAACATGCAAAGTAGGGTTTAGCAATTTCCACACAAAACAAACAAGGAAGGCTCCTTTGATAAYAAAGCCAAGAGGCAAAGCATTTGTGCTGGGAAACAGCAGGAATTGTTAACCAAGGATAAAAAAACGAAGCTCTTGGAAGAGTGTTCCTGGCTCCTCAGGCAGCAGGGAGGCTGCAGGCCAAAGCATTTTGGAGGAGCTTCATTATGAGGCTGCTAACAAGAGTTGTGGCTAAGCTGCCTCCAAGGTAGGAAATCTTCCTCCAAACACAATTAAGGCTGAAGGAAAACTTTYGTTATTTGGTTTTAGCTGCACACTCGGGCAATGGAAGAGTTTACCCTGGAGATTTTTATCTTACAGCACAAGGGCASCTTTCTGTTACCTGCATTAATCAATACTTCCACAAGCAGCTTTTCCCAGAAAACAGAATCCAAGTAACTTTATAAAGATAACATCTACAGACTATGACATTATTCAAGAGCAGTATTTTTGCCCCAACAGCTGTTTTCTATTTTAAGCCACTTAAAATTAGTACCATTTATAAATATATATAGAGAGAGAAAGTAGAGAAACCCAAACCAAGAACTAACTACAGGACATTTAGAATGCAAGGAGGTTTTTCTCTCACAGAAATGAAACCTGGGTGGGTAAGTGAGCAAATTAACAGGAGAAAACCCCACGAGTGGCCACGCCGACTTTTCCCTCTGCCAATTCCTAATGCTCCTTGCATTTTAAACCCACCACTGCTCTAGTGCCATGCCATACCTGAGCTGCCACAGGTTAGTAGTGCTTTGTTAGTCGATTTGAGGTGCCCAGGAGAGTTTAGTGCATTGCTACAGGAGCCTGCCTCGGAATTCAAGTTATGTGCGCTGGGAGATGCCAGGGGGCTGCAATACAGGTTTTTCCATCTACTGGCTAGAAGGAAAAATACAAAAAAGCCACAAAGGTTAGCAAATTATTTTGGAAACGGAGGGCAAGATAAAGAACAAGATAGAGAGGTGTCAACCAAGATTAAATACTGCAGCAGGGGTACTTCAAATCAGATGTTCTGGTGGTGCCAGTGACACGGCGCAGGGAGCAAAGCAGTGCCCAGGCCCCACTCAGGTTCTTTAACTGGTTTTGGCCCTTCTGAGGAATCCCAAGAAGAGCTCCTGACAAACCTGGCTTTAAAAAGCCATGCATTTCAGAAAGTTCCAGTGCTGGGCTTCCCAGGTGACTGTTTTCATCAGTATCTGTTACATCTAAACCCCTTCGTCTTCAAGAACTCGCTGAAYTTTATGTTTACATTGCGTTATTCTGAATTTTTAATGCTGGAATCAAGACAGTCATAACCCACAGAAATGATGCCTTTAGAATAAAGGAGGGCAATGTAATATGAAAAACAACACTTTGAACTGAATTTGTTCAGCACACACACTCACATGTTCAGAAACCAACCGAAACAAGGCMGGTAGCAAAACCAAGTGCACCCATCCTTACCAGAGGGTAAGGATGAGCAGCTACAGCACTGAGGAAATTACTCACAGCATGATGTGGATGTATTCAAGGGGCTGCTGAGCTGCCCACAGAACTCAGTTCTCCCTAGTGGGAGAATACCAGCTAAGAAAATAATGAAGATTTGCCATATAAATAAGTTTTCTTTTTTATTTCTCCCACAAATATTAGGTCAGGCTATTTTAGTTGAAAGGAGTGACAGAGTACAACTAAAACCTGATATATTTCAGGAAGAAAAGAGGTAATCAACTGGATTTGCATTCGAATTTTTAAGCACAGATGGTTTATGAAAGCAAATCAAGTTTGTTCTCAAAGTATTCTCAGTTATCTCAAATCAGGAATGCCAAGGTTAAACTGCAAAGCCTGATCACAAGCAGTGCCAAACACTGTTAGCATGAAACCTAAAAAACCCCAAAAATTCCAGCCCATTTTCCACAAAGCTGGAGAGCATCTGAACCGACAAAGGCAGGACATGCACCGGGTGCACTGCAGGTGATGGAGGACAGAGGTGGGAACAGAATAAACTCATTTTTGTCATGSAAACTGCATCTGTTCCAAGATGGAAAAGCAAACCCAGCCCCCAGCACACTGCCTGTGGTGAGGGATGTCACCACTGCACACAACATTCCAGGTTTTCATCTCAGGCAGGTGAAATAAGGCATTTCCCCTCAGGATGAAGTAACACAGCCACCAGGAAGTGCTTTTAGGGGGTGATAACACCAGAAGAAAAACTTGGTTTCCAAGTGACACAATTTCTTCAAGTTTAATATTTCATTATTGTAAGCTTTGAGCCTCAGACATCTGTCTTAGCCAGGTGCTACCACAGCTGGTAAGATATAGGAGAAATATCCATAGGAAGAATAATCYCCATTAGGAACACTCAACACCACGAGTTCTTATCTAGAAAGAAGCTGCAATAACAGTTTTCCATGATTCCCTCCCCACTCCCCAGCAGCACATTTTCCCCTCTACATATCTTTTACATTAAAAAATGTTGAAATATTAAAACAAAAATTAAAAATTCAAGAGCCTGGACACACCACGATCTATTTTGCTGCTYAGACTGTGAGATTTTTAAGGAAGCCCAAAGCAGCAGAGGTTCCAGCTGCCCTACCTTGGTCCAGCCTGTTGATGAGGGTTCTGCAGGCAGCCTCTATCTCAGGACTGGGATTATCCAGCACCTGTCTGCACCATTTCAGAGGGGAGGCTGTTTTCTCATCCATGGATTTTCTTGGAGACACGTAGAGCCTTTGCAAGGATTCAAAGGAGACAGGAAGAAATGCTCATTAATGCAAAGTATACACCTACCAAAGTAGCATTTATTAGAGGGTACCTATCAGTCATCCAAATTTAAAAATTCAAGTTTAAACTGCATATTACGACYCAGAAAGAAAATTTACTGCCACACCAGGGAAATTCAAGGGCTTCAGAGAGAAATCCACAGGCTCTGCAAGGCAAGGAACAGCCTGGACTGCTGCAATAATGCTGGAAGTTCAGTTCTTGGAATACTCACCTGTCTCTCCCTCCACTCCCCTCCTCCAAAAAAAAATCCTGGCTTCTGACAGACACAGTGAGGTGATCCTAACTCCTCCCAGGAGTTGTGGCTTTTGTTAAAGACCCTCTGGATATTCCACCTGTCCTCCTCCCAGCAGCTCTGAGACATGCAGCAGTAAAAGGTCCATTCCCAGATTCCAGGGATAAACCACTTCACTGGGAGTTTAGACATTGTCAGCCAGGGAGGAAGTGTGGCTGTGTTATCTCCCTTGTAATGTCAGATAAGGTCTCCTCCAGCCTGAGTGAGTGGCAGATCTCTTACACCTCCACTGCTTTGCATGGACACGCAGGATTAGCCTTATGGATAGACAGATTTAATCATCTTAAACTCTTGGATTATTTACAAGGGATTGGGTGTAAAGCAGCATCTTCACTCTATTTCCAAAGCACAACATTTCTCTAAAGAAAGGTCAAAAGCTGTAAGAGCCTTTGCTATACAAGCAACTCAAATATTTTATTTACATATCCCACATTTGTATTTTTCAAGGCCAAAAAATCCCAACAAAAAGCAGCTGCCTGTATTTTAACTTTTCTGCTGTTCAGCAACACACTCACAACTTGTAATGGGAAAGAAAAATCAGTCCTGTGTACAGAGAAAAGGGAAACTGTTTTTAATTGTTGCACATCACAAGAACACCCTGGTGCAGAGCACAGCGAGACCGAGACCTCGATCTGGAACTCGATGGTCCTGAAGGTCCCTCCCGGCCCAAATCCTTCTGGGATTCTGGGATTTGTGGACAGGAAGTCTGGCTCTTGGATGCCCCCTCTCCCGAGGCTCCGAYGAGCTGCTGGCACAGCCTCGTGCTCCCTCTGCACCAAGAAAATCCACACAGCAGCTTCAGGAGCTCCTGGGAGAGGCAGGAGCTGTTCCATGCACACRATCCCACARCTGCTGGTTTTCCACCATCRCCCTCCTCTCCTGGTGCTCCTTCACCTCAGGAACTGCCCCCAGGTGACCAAAAACCCTCCTGGTCACCTGCAAACAACCACAGCCACTCCTGAGGATTTATGGGATTCCCAAAGCTGACCTCACACCGATGTAGCCATGGGATCTCATCTTCATCAGTGCAAAATCCCAATATTTAAGCATGAAACGACCACGAGGATGGAGTTAAGATTTCAATCTACTTCAGTTGCCTCCTGGTCTCTCCCCTAACAATAACTTTTGCCWGTCCTGCAGCAAGGTACAGCAAACCTTTCTGCTTCCCTTACTCATTCTCTCACAGCCCTCTCAGACCCACCCCATAAAATACTGATTTCCACAACAAAACTAATATAAATCAGCAGGAATTTCAGTTATTATCCCATTCATTTCTGAAAACCTGAGTTTAAAATATACAGRCACACTCTGTGGGACTCTCAGCTGTCAGGTGTCCTGTCCACAGCAGCAATGTGTGGCCAAGATAGAACATAAACACTGGAATATTTAAAATATTCTACAGGTCTGCCTGATGTATTGCCCTGTCTCTTGTCCTGGATCCAGGCAGGGATAATATGGAATGCACAAAGCTGTCCTAGGCTCCCAAGACCTGGCAGTTTTGGGGCTGTGAGATGGAGCATCTCTGCATGGAACAGCTCTCAAAATGCTGTTTGTCATCTGTGGGAGGGCATTATTCCCTATTTATCGCCTTCTGACTTCCCAGCCCTAACAACACACCTGCYCCTGGCCAGAGCCACCTTTTCCAGGGAATACATTCAGCCTCTTTAGTCCCATCTCCTACAGAAGCTTTTCCACACCAAGCTTTACACAAACCCRCACACAAATTAAAAAATCCAAAGGCTAATTTGCTACTAACCAAATAAATGCTGAGGAACGAACGCAAATATTCCCGAATCTCCAAGGGTACCTTTTAGGGAAGACCCCACGGTGAATCTTGCAGCGTTTCCGCACGGATAAATGAGCATTTCAAGCACTCAGATCCAATAAACCAGAGGAAGCAAAGTGCTGCCTCTCTCTGGATTTCTTTTACAGTTCAACCCACAAAAGGAGCAGTAAAACCATCACACAAAAAAGAGGCCAACAGCCTCCTTAGGGCAGGTCACGCTGCTCTTCACATATTCCAGGTTAAGGGAGAAAATCCTGCTCTGCTTCRGCAGGCCTTGTCCTACCCAGCTCCTGCCATCCTGTTTCCAGCCAGGACCATCCCAGCTGAGGATGGCTACACTTGTTTGGGTTGCCAGAACCATTCCCACATGGAGCAGAGCTGGGAAGGCCTCTGGAGTCTGCCAGAGGACTCTGATTTTTCTGCTGACAAATCCATTGGCAAGAGGAGCTCTCACAATTTCCCCAAACCCAATTAAGTGAACATAACTCCAATTCTTCAGAGCACTGGCAGGCAACTTATGAGGGAAAAAAAAAGCAGAATTCTTTTGATTCTGTTTGATTTCACAGCATTAGGGTTACATTTTCCTTCTGAAGGAGCTTTGGGAAGGGTTCAGCATCCTGACTTCTCCAAAGGTGCTGGCACAGCGTTGGCTGCTGAACTAAAAGCAGCACCCCCACCAATAATGTGAATCCAGTGAGTTAAACCAGCCTTTCCTCCAAAAACAGAGGAGTGTGATAAGCTTTGCTTTGTTTAAAAACACACAGAATTTTTATTTCTGGTACTTTGAGCCAGAAATTGCTTGATTTGCCAGGTGAACTGAATTCCATAAGCACTGGAAAAGYAGGACCCACTCCAGAGTGAGGCAAAGCCTTTGGGTTGAACAAAGCCCTGCTCATGACCCAGCCTWACCCTGCAGTTTGTTCCAACAGCTCAGCAGTTTGGGTGTTTATTTAAATGGCTCTGAATGTTTTCTTTTGTCAAATTGCAAATGAAAATCAGTTCTTTAGATAGTTACAAGGCCTCATACAAAATGCAGAAAGTAAACATTTGGGCAAATATTCTCAGTTTGATGTATTGGGGGTTTGTTGCATAAATTATTAAATACAAATGAGATTTTCTTCAGCTTCTGAGAGGAAACCCYGAGATGAAGTATCTTTAGTTTCTGCTTACTAATGTTTGTGTTTACTTTGTAAAACAGAGTGTTTGACAACAAACATCTCTATWAAGGGCTAAGTGCCACAAGAACAACGTGAGATTTTGCTTCCATTACAATTGTGGACACTCACAAATAAATTTATGATACTCTCTGCACTTTCTTCTGACATAATCCAAAGCACTAAAACCAAAGCACCTTCCAGAGACACTATTATTCTCTTGGAATCAATGTCACAGGAGGATTTACACGAGTTAATGGCCACTATTGTTTGATTTTGAAATTCCTGCTTTAAAAAACCCCAAACCCAAGAATGCAGGAAACACAACTTTTTCAACTTGCACAATGCACTGAGAAAAAGCATCTTCACMATTGAGTAACACATCAGAGCAGTTCTAACACTGCAAGCCCGAGAATTGAAGACCCTAATCAGGCAGAATATTTGCAGGAGAAATCTATAAATCATCAGAGCAGAATTCAGGCTGCAGAAAGCTCTAGAACCAGTGCATTAGGAAATTAAACTGAGCGTAAAGTGAAGCTCATTTCTGAGGACACTTTCTTGGTTTATTATCCATCTTCCAAAGCACTTGGCACCACTATCTGCAGCAGCTCCAAAAATGGCAAACCCTGCACTGATTTTCAAACCTTGGAGTTATACACAACAGAGCAAGGAAAAGGAGACCTCAAGTAGCTGCAAGTGTTTAGAACAATTTAAGTTTGTAAGAGACACCTGCTTAAAGTGCTACAAGGCAGCTGAATTGCTCTAGAAAGCCTGTATTTCAAACAGATAACACAGTCATTTTCCCTGCCTTTCCATATCAGGTCTCAGAGAGCTGATTTTCMGATTTATCACTCTGCTTATGCTGCTCTGATCTCCAATCTAAACACTCCTGCTGAACAGAAATACTCACACAGACGAGGCTGTGGTAGAAAGCCACAGTGAAACAATATTGTCCAGCTGCTGAAATGATAGGAACACAAAAGGGAAAAATGAGGAAAAYCCTGTGGAGAGCACTCCACACGAAAACATTCTGCTATTAGCCCAAGTAGAGGTTTGAGCTTTATTCCTAAGAAATTGCAACGAGAGAAAAAAACGATACCACAAAGACACTTTGTCATGTCTATGTAGGGGCTAATCCTGCTGAACAAAACACCAAAACGCAGTGCCCGAGTCAGAGCAGCTCTAAAGCTCCCATTAACTTCATCTCCTGACCCGGCCAGCAGCCCACACAGCGATCAAAAGGCCCCTGGGGGCCGATCCAGAGTTGTGCTGAGCAATTCCCTGGCCACCCCTCGTTTCCCGGSAAGGCACCGAACAGGGAGCCGATGSCTCAAGCACTTCCCGAGGGCTCGGTGAAAGGTGCGGCTCTCACGCGATGTCACCACCAGGGAGGGGGTGCTGGTGACACTCCCACAAAGCAGCRCGGAGGGTCGGGAAGGAGCTCGTGTCAGGAAAGGTTTTGGGGAAGTCACTTGTGCATTGTTTGATGCAACGGAGCCCGGGTTAAAAACACCTCTGGAAGGTTGTCATAATAAGATCGAGAAAATAGGAACTTGCAAATTGCTGTTTCTAAGTCGTGTAGATCTTGTCAGCAGAGTCTTGTCCCAAGGAGAGATCACAGGGAAGCTATGACATGGCCTGTGAGGGGTATAAATTGATTACACAGAGCAGRGAGTTACAAGTTTTCCTCCAGATTTGAGGCACAAGGTGCTGTCTTGGTATCATTCCAGGATTTTGTGCAGCACCACATCCTCACTTGGTGGAACTTCTCCAGAATTTCTTTGCCTATCTCTGATGGTACAAGCAGCAATGATTTCCTCCAGTACATTAAATTAAAAGCCTTAAACATAAATGTGCAAGGTCACTGGACACAAGGCTAAGGCTGAAAACACACATTCCCAGGAAACTCCTACATTGTSATTTCTTTGAGCAAACCATGCTCCTTCTCCCTGCAAACACTAATTCAAGGGCATCCCACTTGTGCTGAACACGGATTCAAGCAAACACTGAGGTGAAGACAGCACAACCCAGTTCCAGCTGAGAGAGGCTTTTGGGAAGGAAAGCAGCAACACAGGGATTCACCTGAGTGCCAGGGATTCCTTCTCCTCCTCATGCCACGAAAAAACAGGCYCACTTCAGGCTGAGTACATCTGTACATTCCCATATGCACCCATAAGATTTTGCATGTTCTTCTCAAAGGAGCTCAGCAATTTGAAAGAAACGAAAATAAAAGGTTCTGTTAGATGGGTTGTTGTGGTGTGTTTTGTGGGGTTTTTAAAAAGCAGAACTACCTACATAAAAGCTTATCTGAAGTCCCATTTTAAACCACTGGCAGTTTCACCWCTGGGATCAGGATCTCAAGCAGCAGCAGGAGGAACACAGGATGGAAACGTCCACAGGCCTCACTCCTTCTTGTCCAGGAGAAAACCTGGAGTTGTCCAAGGTGAGGAATAGACAGAGGGGTTGGTCCTCATCCCATGAGAGGGGATGCAGGCAAAAATAGCCTAATCCAGCAAAAAGGAGGAAGAGTATTGAAAAAATCTCAGGTTTTCACTTTTGCTATTTCTTGACCTTTCTCTCATTTAATAACACACAAGAAAATTTTATAGTTCAGAGATCACTGGAATTTGAATCATTCCATGATAACTCCAAGTCTCACCAGGAAAAATAACATCTCTTGACTGAGGTCAGACCTCACCAGGGTCTGAAGCCTCCTCCTGAGGGGCAGCACCAATCTCTGGTCTGGGTGAGCAGGGACAGGACCCAGRGAACAGCTGGAGCTGTGCCAGGGGAGGTTGAGGCTGGATATCAGGGAAAGGTTCTTCCCCCAGAGGGTGGTGGGCACTGAACAGGCTCCCCAGGGAATGATCCCGGCCCCAAGGCTGCCAGAGCTCCAGGAGTGTTTGGACAACRCTCCCAGGGATGCACAGGGTGGGATTGCTGGAATGAATCTTGGAGTCCCTTCCAGCTCAGGACATTCTGTGATTCTCTGAACTGRCAAAACACCAACCAACCAAACCCCCACAAGACATGGGAATGCACAACAAAAGGCTGAACAGAAATCACTGCACCAAGAACAASAAACTAAACACACAGAAAATCACAATTCCTGTAGATGGGGAGCACCAAGAATGACAAACACTGGGGAAGACAACCAAGGTAATGATATCAGGATCCGGTTTGTTCCCTGGATAACAGGRAATGTGGGTAAGAGCCTTCCCAACACAGCTCAGGAGCTGCCCTGTGCTGCAGTCGAAGGTGAGCACCACCCTGAGCTCCTCAGTGCCAGAGCCCAGTTCCATGCCATTGGTCTCCAGGATATTTACAATTTTGAGCAGCTATCTGAGAAAGGGACCCGAGGGAGCGAGTCAGAGGCCAGGACAGAGTTACAGCTGCTGGGAGTGGGCACTGCCTCGGGTTTCACAGCAGCTCAGGCACCACAGTGCTCCTTCCAACACAACTGCAGACTTGCTGGAGCCAGGGGAAGCTGCACACAAACTTCTGCAAGTTCCATCTGAATAAAGCAAATCATTTCAAAACAGGGCAGGAATTGAGACTCCACCTGCACCCACAGAGAACAGTCACAAACCCTCTGACCACTCTATCCACCTCCTAGGGAAATGGATCTTGCTATTCCCACCTCAAGTGGCAAAAATCCACATGTGGACTCAGCTAGAGGTTTTCAACCTGGTAAGAAGTCAATGAGTGTAAGCACAATGCCACAATAAAAATGAGCTTCAAGTTGGGACAGGAAGATCTAAGACCTGAAAGTTCTCTTTTTGAAAGTTCCCCACTCCCCAGGTCCTGTTGTAAACAATTCCATACTTTAAAAGAATACAAAATGAATCCTTAGTATTCCTGAAGGTATAAAGCATCACCCCTAAAGATGATATTGAAGAACCCACCAGCAAAAAGGACTGGGCCAATACAATTTATCAATTCAGTGACAGGAAAAAACAAAGCCACTACCAAAAATCCTAAAGTCTCTAAGTACCCATGATATGTATCAATATTGTATGTACAATATTTTAAAAGTGATTACAAAYACACAATACAGTCAGCTCTTCACTTTGGATTTGCTCAATCTAGGCAGGACAAAATTCCCCCAATCAGCAAAGCCACCTTATTAGAGCTGATCCTAAATTCAAAGAGCATTAAGGGGGGTTTGTTGGMTTTTTTGGTTTGTTTTCTTTAAAAAAAAAACCAACCCTCACTCCCCTCCAATCAGTTTTGTGGTTCTTGCTATGGGAATGCACAAAGACCTGCAGGGGCTGCATGTGGGATGTGTTCATGCAGAGAATTTGGGATTTTTGGCACTAAGCACAGGCATGCACTATTGATTGTACACATGGTATTCCTTCCCCCTTTTAGAACAAGAAGCCACCATTAAAAGCAGCTTCCTGTTTCAGCAGGTTTGTTTGACAAGAGGCAAAGGGAACAGATGGAAGTGATGCAGCACAATCAAAGATAATTTATGGTAACAGCACTTGCACAAGTGCTCTGGATCACCACCCTTATCCAGCTCCTCAGGGGGCCTCTTTGTCATAGGTTACCCTATTCCAACCCAATCTGGCAGGAAAACAAGAGGAAACAAACCCACAAAGATCCTGTAAGGTGTAGAGTGAAGGGTACCTGGGAAAGTAGGACCTTACAAGCCACCAACTGAAGGCAAGATTAAAGAACAGAATTCCTGGGCACAGAATCTCTCCCGATTTCACTGGACAGCATCCCCTGCCTGGGTAAATCTCAGGCTTTGAGACTCAATATAGTTTGAAGAATCTCTCATGTCCCAGGCTATGTAAAYGTGAATATAAACCTGGCTGCTTCCACTAACATGGCAATAATAGAGCCAGCACGTTAAATATATTCCCTTATTTATTTATAAGAAATCTGCTCAAACTGCTGTGTAGGCACGTTGAAGAGTTTCAGTGATCAAGTTAAAACCAGTATTTGGGTTTTAAAAGTAAACTTGAAAAAAACAATCACGTTTTAAATATAACCTCGAATTTAGGCTGGAGCTGATGCCATTACCTCACTGAGCTCCACTCCATTAACAAAAACTCTACCWTCCCTTCTAASAGCTAATGAATGTGKGGAGCTGAAGGTTTGGTTTGWGCTCAGCAGCCCTGTCCTCGCTGCCAGATTCATCTGGCTACACAAATTTGAAACCCATTTTGCAGAGCCCTGAGGCTTTTCCTCCCAAGTCTTACAAATTAACAACTCCAGGTAAAATCTCAAGTCCCATTTATTGCAGGAGCTGGAATTAGCCTCAAACTTTACATTTCCCTTGCCCTTCCAAAGGTGGTTAATCTGCTGCTTTATAAAACAAGTTCTAAACAAGGCTGGTGGTGGAGGGGAGAGTCCCAGAGAGTCGGGTCAGTTAAGGATTACATCATTGATCTGGTTCAGTTCATGTCTCTGAACAAAAGAGGTGCTTAACTGGAAAGAAACAGCGTCTGGAACTGGAAAGAAGCAGCATTCAGGAACTGGAAATGGTTTGTCTCCTCAGGTACTAGCAAAAGCCACAAATGCCAGATGGTGTAGGGATTCCTATTGACAAAATTCTTATTTAAATACGGCATTTGACAGTTGYGTGCAAGGTTTAAAAGCTCCATTATTCATTCATCTGCATGTGCTATATATAACTAAACTTAGAGGGAAAGGAAGCTCCTGTGCTTGCTACAGCAGGGGCTGGAAGAAAGAGGGGAAAACAAGCCCTACAGTTAAACTTATTTTTTAAAAATAACGGTCTGGCACAATGGACATAAAAATAAGAACAGTCACTAATGAGAACTGCATCCTTGCTGCTAAAAATCAAAGCCCTCTACAGAAATCACTTTACAGCTATAAAGTAATTCCCACCCAAGCACACCAAGTCCCTCTCCCCCCAAARCCTGGCGACACCTACCAGCAATCCTCCTCTTCGGGGCAATTTTCCAGTTCTAACACTTTGACTTCATCCAGATCCGCGTCATTCGAAAGACTCTCCAGATCCGCACGCTTTTCACTGGGATTCTGTTCATGGATTCTGGCCGGGCTGTGAATCCCTGCGATGACCAGGCTCCCCAGCAGCTCCGAGCCGTCACTCGTATCCACAGGCGAGGGACACCTGCCGTCGCCGTCGCTCCGCCCCACGCCGGGTGMCACCTCCTGGGGGGCACTGTTGCGGCCGTAGTGCACTTGGGCATCCACGGCCCTTTGGAAGCAGTTGTTGTCTCCTTCCTCGTGCCTCATTTTGCTCAGCTGGCTGCGCAGATCCGCCATGAGCTGCAATTCCTGCGTGTCGGCGATGGCGTTGATGCTGTTGTTGATCTCCATCCCGTTCAGAGCGGGCTCGTGGTTATCCACGCCGGGATGGATGTCCCCCGGCACGTTCGTCCCCAGCACGTTCCTGCCGCTCCTGGTCCTGGGGTGCTGGTTGTCCAGCTCCAGCCTCCTGACCAGCTCCCGAAGTTTCCGCACCTCCGGGCCCACCTCCTCCGGCGCCGGCTCCGTGCCGGGGCCCATGGCCGAGTGCTCCGGGGGGGCTCTCCCTAAGGCAGGCTCCAGAGCGGGATCC
Organism: Amblyornis subalaris; assembly: GCA_018881555.1. Taxonomy (NCBI): domain Eukaryota; kingdom Metazoa; phylum Chordata; class Aves; order Passeriformes; family Ptilonorhynchidae; genus Amblyornis; species Amblyornis subalaris. Next base: position 2,796,081 of record JACAXG010000080.1, on the reverse strand, counting down.
TGCTGGATGAGCGGGGCGTTCCCGGGCACCACCATCCTCCAGAACACCCCAGTGGCACTGCAAGGCACAGAAAACACATTAAAACTCCAAAAAAGATCCACGCCGGGCACCACCATCCTCCAGAACGCCCAGTTGCACTGCAAGGCATGGAAAACTCCATGTTAAAATTCCACAAGGATGCACAAGATTTTTAGGCAAATGGAATCAGACGCCAAAAATCCTGGCTTTTATAAGCATCAGCATTAGGTGGAAGGTGTCCGAATTTAGGCCAAATCCCAAAAGAAYAACTGAAATTAGGATTGAACACTGCAAAGCCCACAAATTCCTCGTTTTGAACTGCAAGGATGTGCACCTGTTTTGCCAGAAATGAGTTTAATAAAAGGAAGCTGATTTAATCCCCCACAGTAGTTTAGTTTCCATCTGTTTACCAACAAAATACTTGAGGARAGCACTGACTGAGCAAAGTCAGGAAACATCATTAACAAGGTGCTGACGTCAGACAACAACGGCGTCAAGAAAATGGTGAAAACATCCTTTGTTCATTACCAGGTTTATCCTGGAAAAGCAGAAAAAACGTGGAAAAAATTCTGTATCACCTTATACCAAAGTAACAACAGGAACTGCAGTTACTGGTACATGAAAACAAGCATCAATAATGTCTTTACTGGCATATTTTCCTRTTATAACCAAAAAGAGAGAGATGCAAACAGCAAAACCCAGAAAAAAATGTATCCCACCATAAGCTTACATATTCCACTAAGTTTCATAAAAATGAAGCCATGCCTCTGCTTTTTCCTTAGCTGAGCAAGGAAGAGCACACAGCTGTCACTCAGCTTTGAACTGCACAAGGCTTCCCAAAAACCATAAAGTGCATTTAACACCAGTTTTACAACATGAGCAAACACTGATTCCGCCCCCCCCCGTTTGTGATTTCCCTGAGTAGTTTTCGGTTTCACTGGGCACGTTCATTTCCGAATTGACTCTTCACTGAAAACCCCTAATACTGAAAATCCCCTAATTAATGGTCCACGGAGCAAGGAAAATGGATTAAAAGTTCGAAAGCCTATTTTGCAAAAGGAAGGCAAACAGACTGAGAGAAGAGCAAGTGAGTCAACACAGCCAATTCAAAGTTAAACATTTGATGCACTTGGTACAACTGCAGTCAAACCYTGATTTTTGGTGGCTGTGGATGTTCTTCCCCCTCCCTTKGCTGCCTGMAAATTTCACCTGKTTTTTAGGGCCAAAGTGCCAGGGGSAAAGGAAACCAGGAAAATTTAATGTCACACAAATCAAGGAAGGTTACAAATAGACACCCCCMCAGACACCTCAGCACCCCCCTTATTACTTAATCACTTTTAACAGCAATAGCTGGGAATGTTTCCTTAAAAAYAGTTTTGTTTTGTTGGGTTTTTTACTATTTTGGTCCTCTACTTGCAAGATGAAAATTTTCAGCTTCCATTTGAGTTAATAAAGAAAATAAACAGCATTTAGGAGGAGCTGTGAGTGAACAGAGCACACTTTCCACCCATATTCCAAAGCTGTGCCTGTAAGCAGCACTGCTGAAGGCATTTTGCCTCGGGAAAAGGGAATTTAGTGTGTAGTTACCAAGCAATCCTATTCCTACTCATGTGCCAGCTTCAAAAGCCTCCTTGCATGGATTCTCACTGCCACAAACCCACACAATTCCTCGTCGGGTAACGGCCCAGTGTGATTTCCAAAGAGATCCCTGAGTAAGGGAGCTGAGTGATTTCCAAAGATATCCCAAAGCTCAGAGCTCCGAGGATGAGCCAGTGGGAGTTCGGGAGTTCCACTCTCCAAGCAAAACAGTGACCCAAGCAAGGGAAGCAAGGAGATGGGTCACCCAAAAAACCACTTCCCCTCCAAGGGTGAGGAGCAGGAAAAAAAACCTCCCGTGAGGAAAAAACACACGTGAGGGGGAAGAACAGATTAAACGCGCTAAGTCTTTCCCCACCACCAATCTAAAAGCTACCCAAAAAAAAGCAGCGAGGCCATGGGAGGGACGAGATATAAACCTGCAAAAGTTAATTTCATTGTGTAACGGGGGAAGAAATGAAACACATTTAGAAGGAGGCAAAAAGGCGGCAGCCGTGAGCGGGTCGGAGACAATAATTCGGAGTTTCCCGAGCAGACATCCGGGTGTCTCACGGAGGGTAACGGTCCCGCTCACCCCGCGGCCCCGGGGGATGGCGGGGCTGCCACGGCCGGGGGGGCTGGGAGGGCTCTGAGGGGGCTGTGGGGGACTGCAATGGCCATGGGGGCTGGGAGGGCTCTGAGGGGACTGTGGGGCGCTGCAATGGCCACGGGGGCTGTGAGAGCTGTGAGGTGTTGGGAGGGCTGCAGTGGCCATGGGGGCTGTGAAGGCTCTGAGGGGACTGTGGGGGGCTACAGGCTGTGGAGGGCTCTGAGGTGCTGGGAGGGCTGCGATGGCCATGGGGGCTGCGAGGGCTCTGAGGGGTGGGGAGGGGGCTGCAGTGGCCATGGGGACTGTGAGGGGGTTGTGTGGGGGTGCAGGCTGAGGGGCTGTGAGGGGGCTGTGGGGGGCAATGGTGGCCATGGGGCTGTGAGAGCTATAGGGGAGGCTGTGAGTGGGCTGTGAGAGCTGGGGGCAGGCTGTGATGGCCATAGAGGCTGCGAGAGCCGCGGTGGAGGGGCTCTGAGAGGCCGGCGGGCTGTGGAGGCTCTGGGGAGCTCCGAGGGCCGGGGGGTGCGCGGCGTGAGGCCGGCTGAGGGGCCGTGGGGGGCTCTGAGGAGGCTGCGATGGCCACGATGGGGGTGCGCGCCGTGAGCAACCGGCGGGCGCGACCCCCGCGGGGGGCACGGGCGCGGCCGGTCCTCAGCGAGCGCGGCAGAACCGAGCGCGGCGGGCACCCTCCCCCTCGGACGGTACCTGGCTGAAGGGATGGACGGACGGACRGACGGAYGGATGGCGGTCGCAGGGCGGGCGGGCGCCCGGCCGGTCGGTGCCGGTGCCGCCTTTCTCCGGCGGCTCAGCCCGGCCCGCGAACGGCGGGAGGCGCCGCCCCCGCCCCTGTGTGGGGAACGGGGGATGGGGGCGCTGCGCCTGCGCGGGGCGGCCTCGGGCGGCGAAGGGATGGAGGCACGGGGAGCCCCGGTGAGGGGAGACGGGAGCGACGGGGGGAGCGGGGAATGAGTGAGGGGGAAATGGGGTGAATGAGAGGAAGGGAATGAGTGAGGGGGAAAGGGGGTGACTGAGGGGAAGGGGATAAGTGAGGGGGAGAGGGGGGATGGAAGGGAAAGGGGGTGAGTGCGGAGAAAAGGGAGTGAGGGGGCGGTGAGGGTGAGTGAGAAAAAAATAATGAGGGGGAATGGGGGTGAAAGGGGGTGAGTGAGGGGGAAGGAGGGTGAGTAAAGGAGGAGTGGGGAGAAAAGGAAGTAAGGGAAAAAGGAGGTGAGTGAGGGGGGAAGGGTGAGTGGCGGGCAAAGGTTGAAAAGGGGGTGAATGAGGGGAAAAGGAAGTGAGAGGGAAAGGGGGAAGCGATGGCAGAAAGGTGAGTGAGTGGGATGTGGGAGTGAGTGGGGGGAAAGAGGGAATTAGAGGGAAATGGAGCAGGTGAGGAAGGAAAGGAGGTGAGGGAGGGGGAAAGGGGCGAGGGAGGGGGTGTGAGAGGGAGGAAAGGGCGGGAGGGGGAAAGATGGAACAGAGGGGAAAGGCAGGGAAGAGGCAGGAAAAGAGGCGAGTGAGGGGAAAAGGGGCAAGTGGGGAAGGAATAATTGAGAGAGGAAAGGGTCTCTCCCTGCTCATCTGATCCAGCAAAATACACAAAGCTTAGCCAGGATCTCCTAAAGCTCCGGTGAGTCTAACGTCTCTTCGGGACACTGTCCCATCATTCTTTGACATCCTCCCCCCAAAGGAGCGTGTTGGACCCAAACACACGCTCTGGCATCTCCTGATAAGAAGCGTTGGGTGTTTGGCAGTCACCAAGGGCATGTGTTACAAGCAGAATCTCTGTTTTGTAGCAGTTGGCCTGAACACCACGTCCAGCACTGACCTTCCTGAAGGTTTGTCCTGGTTTTGGCTGGGATAGAGTTAATTTTGTCCCTCTGTTGTTAATTTTCAGATGCTCTGGGAAGGTTTGTTCTGTGCAGAAGACAGGATCTCCAAAAGCAGAGTTCCCTGTGCCACCACAGGAGCAGCAGTGCCAGGATGGGTTTGCCTCAAGTCACCACCAGCACACTTCATAGCCTTTATATTTATTTATTTATTTATTTATTTATTTGATCTCACGTGAAATAACCTGGTCAAGATTTGTCCCCACAAGCAGCAGAATCCCAAGAGAAATAAGATGTTTTTGTGAAAGAAAATGCATGACCTCATCCATCACATAGGAGAAATCTGTGTGCGGGTGACCCTTCTCCACAAACACCAGGAAACAGGAAGATTCACCTCTTTGAATAATTCATTTCTTTTTTGTTCATGAGAGGGGTAGGTCAGCAATTTTTCAAAGCTCAGGTCAACACAAATTATAAAGCATAACATTTTTAGAGTAGCTGCAGGTTCCTTTTAGGTGATGCATGTCTTTAAGGGGGAAAAATTGCCACTGAATCCTTTGGCATGATGCTACACACAGGTGACAGCAGGATGGCAGTTCTCAGCCTGATCCCAGRAATGTGTCAGGAGGGGACAGGCAGSACCCCAAGAGCAGCAGCCCAGACCCTTCACTGGACACAGGGACAATTTCTAAGCTCGGGGCCTGTGAGTACACTGAGGATCATGGAATCATGGAACTGGAAAAGCCCTCTAAGACCAAATCCAACGATTCCCCCAGCACTGCCAAACCCACCACTAACCCCTGTCCCCAAGTGCCACATTTACAAAGCTTTTAAATCTGTCCAGGGATGGGCAGTCCAATCCTGTCCTGGATTGTGGTTTTCTTAAATTCTTCCTTGTGAGGGTGGKGAGGCCCTGGCACAGGTCGCCCAGAGAAGCTGGGGCTGCCCCTGGATCCCTGGAAGTGTCCAAGGCCAGGTTGGACAGGGCTTGGAGCAACCTGGGCTAGTGGAAGGTGTCCCTGCCCACGGCAGGGGGTGGAATAGATGATCTTTAAGGTTCCTTCCCACCCCAGCCATTCTGGGACTCGATGGTTCTATGATTCCTAATGCTTCCCAAGGGGAAACAGTAAATCTGGACACTTTTAAGGCACCTGACTTTTAGGYCTCAGTATTCAGCATTCCCAACCTCTCAGCTCTAAATTAAGGGCTAAAATGATACAATTCTGATTTTAGTGAGTGTAGCACTTGCTGTAAGCTCAGTGTTGTGAGCGAGCATTTGGGCTGTAAATAATTCACAGCAAGGAGAGGTCTGGGCAAAGCCCTGTGGAGGGGGAAAATTGGGATTTCAGCTGAGCAGTGCTCGTTGTCAGGAGAGGGAAGGAGATGGCCCTGCTCTGGCACATGAGACACCTGCCCTGAGAGCCCGAGTTAAAGCCCAGCAGAAGGACACTCTTATCTCCCCAAACACACAGCAGCCACGAGTGCTGCTGCAGCATCCTCTGGGCAGAGGCAGGGAGGGGAATTCAAGCTGACACACAATTAGAACAGAGTTTGCAAGCGCTCCTGGAATCCTGTGGAAAGCAAACGGAAATCAGGCAGAAGCTATTTCTAGGCTGAATTTTGGGGGTGAAAAAAGCAGAAATAGGCTTTTGCTAAGGACTAAATTCAAACCCTCCCAAGACTCCAAATTTAGTGTTTAAGGCTCCCAGTGCCTGTGTGCCAGCTCACACAGCCTGGCTGCTCAAGGGAAGGAAACACAAATATAACCAGCAGGGAGTTGTGGCGATTAGCTCTGATAAACCTGAGGAGCTGTGCCTGTCTCCCAGCACCGGGAGCRCTCGGAATCTTCGTGCAGGTGAAGCCAGGTGGAGGAGCTCGGCACCTCTGGAAAATGTTATCTTTGAGGATGAGGCTGCCTTATCTCGTTCCCATCACACTTGTCTCGTGCAGGCGACAGCATCAACCAGCGGGGGCTGAACTCATTCATGGCCACGGGGCAGCGAGAGGGAGAGGAACTTGAGGAAAGCGGGAGCAAGAATTCTGCTATCTTAGCCAGTCAGGAGCTGCTGTATTCCCAGGCRTGCAGCCGCCTTCCCAGCTCTGCAGAACCCTGGAAGCAGACGAAGAGTGGGTGAGCACGGGCTGGATCCCACCTGGAATGCACAGCCTCACCAGTCACATCCAATTAGCAGGTACAGGGAGCAGTGAGGCAGGAGCCCCTTTCCCTGCTCCTCCTCCTCCTCTCTGCCGGGAGGCAGCGGGAGGACACGAGGTCTCCCAGCCCCAGCAYAGCAGCTCTGGTTGCTGCCATAGTGTCTCCTGCCCCTTCCAGATAATCAGACAAAACCAAACCGTGTCCAACCCGCTTCCTGTCGGTCTGTTGGAACGTACAACTCTGGTTTTCCCAAAGGTTTTCACCTCAAAAGATCTTTCCATAAAGGAGTGGCTGCACCTGCCACCGAGGAGCTGCCTCCTCCTTGTCAGAGCAATGTCACCGCCGCGGTCCCTGCGGGGGGTCAGCCCAGGACACAGGGAGGAACCTTTAACTGCCTTTCCAGGAGGACTCTCCACCTCTGAGGGACATTTCTGCCATCACTCAAGCCAGCCTCTGCCTGTCACCCCCGGGAAGCCACCACAGCCTGTTTGTCACCGAGATTCTGGCTCCAMCCACCACCCCCAGGAGCAGCTCGAGCGTGTTTGCAGCGCTGCTTCCCACTGAAGTGCCCCAGGAATTGGGGCACGCAGGTCACCGGGTCACACCCACAGCCTGGGGCACTCAGGAAACGTGAGGGTTAAATGCTCTTCACCAGGGAGGTCTGAGCTCTCACCCAGCCATCCCGCTGGGAATGACTCCGGAAAGGGGCTCTGGAAACTCACCTAGAAGAGTTTCTCGTAGCACTTGTCACAGTGGACAATGTCCCGGTGGATGAATATTTTATCCAGAAGATCTCCCATYGCTTTGTGGCAAATTCCACACTGCCAAAGGGAAAACAAGGAGCTTGGACAGTGACCAAAGCCCCATGCATAACAACAGATGGGAGGGGGCACAGGAATGGTCTCTGCATCCCTTTAGAAAGGGGTGAGGATGGGACCTTTGAGGCTTAACTTTCCTACAACAGCCAAATGTCCCTGCAGGCCTCTTCCTCCCACCCCCCCATCCCTCCTCCTCCCACCCCCCCATCCCTCCTCCTCCCACCCTCCCCATCCCCACGGACTTTCCTTGGAAACCCTGCAGGGTCTGAGGATTCAGCCAGACCCGTGCTGGAGCACAAAGGCCACAAAGCAGCAAGTCTGCCCCAAGGACGGGGACATGCAGGTGTCCTGAGGGTGCTGCTATAATAAAGGATTCTTGTTCTAACATTTATTCAAGGACCTGAAAACCTTCTGGGGACACCAGTGACTGCCTGACTGGTTTTGTCCCGATGTGAGGCGAGGATTTGGCACACACCGTACACGGCACTGGGAAAGCCTGAGGATGGAAGGTGCAGGAAGATCCCTGCTCCCACCCTGCAGATCCCAGCAGCAGTGGGGCTCACCCTGAAGCAGTACTCGTGGCAGTGGATGTTCAGGTGCTCGATGATGATCTTGGGGCAGTCTCGGATCTCGCGGCTGCAGTAACTGCACAGGGGTTCACTGGGCCTGGGGAGGACAGAGGAGTGGATTCCTCTGTAACACACTCTGCTTCCAGYCCCAGCACTGGTGCCAGGGGTTTTTCCCAACCATCGGCACTGCTCTCCATGAACAACCTGTTCCCACGTGTGTGTGACTGTGTGCAGTGACAGAGCAGAGGGACGTGTGAGTCCCAGGGATGCAGAGACCACAACAGTGGCAGGACAGATCTCAGAATCTTAGAGTCAAAGAATCATGGAGTGGTTGGGTTGGAAGGGACCTTAAAGCTCATCCAGTCCCACCCCCTGCCATGGGCAGGGACACCTCCCACTATCCCACGTGGCTCCAAGCCCCATCCAGCCTGGCCTTGGACACTTCCAGGGATCCAGAAGCAGCCACGGCTTCTCTGGGCAACCTGTGCCAGGGCCTCCCCACCCTCACAGGAGCAATTGCTTCCCAATATCCCATCTAACCCTGCCCTCTGGCAGTGGGAAGCCATTCCCCCTTGCCCTGTCACTCCTTTGAAATAGTTTCTCTCCATCTTTCTTGTAATYCCTTCAGGCCCTGGAAGGCCACAATTAATTGACCCCAAAGCTTCTCTTCTCCAGGCTGAACAATCCCAATCCTCTCAGCCTTTCCTCACAGCAGAGCTGCTCCATCCCTCTGATCACCTTGGTGCCTCCTCTGGATTCGGACTCGGAGTCAATACCACAGTATTTTCATTTTCACTCCATGCTGTGTTTTCACCAAACACACACCAATGTCCTCAAAAAGCAAAACCTCCAAGTCCTTTCTGGGTAAGAATTTGCTGAACCCCTCAGGGCAGCCCCGCCCTGTCCTACCTGTGCAGGGGAGCACTGGACAGGTAACTGTGGTGGCTGTAGCTGGTTCTCTCCAGGTCACTCAAATCCACGAGGCTGCCACTGGGGAAGGAAGGAAATACCAGCACTTTACAGYGATACGTGGGAAGAGAATCTCAGGTGGAATCTTTAACCCAATGATTTGGGGCTGGGAAAGGGACACGGACACAGGACATGGGACATGCACCCCGGGATGGGCCCGGGGAGGTGGCACAGCTGGCAGCAGCCCTGCCCTGCTGCCTGTCACCCTGCCCTGTCACCCTCTGAGCCAGCAGGAGCAGCAGGGCCAGGCAGCCCGTGCTGGGAGTCTGGGAAATGCAGCTCAGGAGGGGGTTGGGAAGAGCCAGAAACGTGGCCAGTGCTCCCTCTTGCTCTGTCTCTCTTCCAGGATATTCCCAACTCCATGCTCCCGCTCCTTACCCCTCACCAGCCATCAGACCCTCCATGAGCCAGGCTGTCACATTAAAATGTCAGGAAAGATTGGGTGGGCTGGGAATGGGTAAAAAGAGGGGGACAAGGGCTTCCCTGCCTGTCCACAGGGAGTGTCCAGCAGCTCTGGAGCTGGGTCATGCCCAGGCTGTGACCCAGACATATTTTCCAACATACTTTCCACTGGCTGCTGGATGGAACTGGAAAATCCTGTGCTGGCAAGCTGGGCAGGCAACCTGTGAAATCCTGCCTCCAAACCACTCACCACTAAAACTCCCCTGGCCTCACCAGGGCCCTCCTGTTTACATCTGGCCCCTACAAATAGCAGCTTTTCACTGCTAAAACTCCCAAATCCTGCATTATTAGGCAGGAAAAGGCAGGGAGCACATCCCTAGTCTCACCCAGCTGAGTGTTCCCCCTCTGCCTGGGTTTCCTGGATATTTGGCTTATCTTTGGCTGCTGACAGCAGCTTTGCTGAGCTCTAGGACAGGCTGGAGATTTACAGGCTGTAATCAGCTGCTCCAGGAATGCCAGCACAGCGCTGAGGGAGGAGAAATGCCAGCAGGGAGGCAGCAAACTGGTGTTAACTGGTGTTAACTGGTGCCACATCACTGTGAGGATGGTGCACGTGGGGCCACATTCTGCTCTCGGTCACACTGGGGCCGATCTGGAGCAGCTTCACTTGAGCAGAACACTGGAGATTTAAGGTTGAAAACGGTGTCATTCGACTTTTTTTTTTTAACTCGTCATTTTTTCCAGTGAGAACCCTCACCCTCCACATTTTCCTCACCAATTCCTACCATTTATTTACAGGTGCACAGTGAAGCCTCACGGGCTGCCCCATCCTGGTGGGATGTGTGGGGTGGCACACGGGGGGGGTGACACGGGGAGGTGACACGGGGGTGTCCCCAACAGCCCTCGTACCTGCCGTAGCGCGGGGAGGCTGCAAAGCCGCCGGTGTTCACGTACTCCTTCACAAAGAGGATCCCTTTCCTAGGGAAACGGGAAGCATTTGCATGAGAAAAGAGCGGATGGGGCTCGGGAGAGGCAGGCAGGGACCACGTGTGCGCCCCTGGACACGGAACGCGTGCGGGAAAGGCTCGGAGCGGGATGCTGTTGTGGTGGAATAAATCCCGAATATCAAGCATTGTTGCTAAATAACAACTCCTCTAATTACCCCACCGAAACAAATCAAGTTAATTGGGAAGAATGGGRTGGATAATGTAACCCTTTCATCCAGTTATCCGCTGTTTCGAAGGATAAGTCTTTCCCAGCTCCCGTCAGGATTATGCACACAATGAGCACGGAGAGGCTCTCCCGCTAACTCCAACCCCTGTGGCACAGCGCTGCTTCCAGGGACTGTTCCGCCRCTGGAACATCTCCAGCGTTTTCAGCCAGTGTAAGCTGCTGCTGGTTTAGTTGGAGATGTTTTTGCTTCCAGAGCTGACCTCCCTTGCATATTCCTGCCTCTGCAATTCCAGCCCCAGAATTCCGTGCCCCCACGTGTGCGCAGCTCCGGGAAGGCCGAGGGGAGCCCTGTGCTCCCRGCCCTGTGCCTGCAACCATGACAGGAATTAATTCAGGCTCTCTCTCCACGCTGCATTTCCACTGCTGCCTAAAAGCTGGCATTAATCCCCTCTCCTTACACTAAGCCCTGTCATGGCTTAGGAAAGAAAACCTCTTTTTTTTTCCTTAAACTGAGCATGGACACTTTTTATGTCGCAAAATCATGGAATCATTAAGGTTGAAAAAGATCTTTAAGATCATCAAATCCAACCATCAATTAGCACCACCACCGTGTTCACCACCAAACCATGTTCCYAAGTGGAAAATCCACACATTTTCTGAACACATTCCAAGGGGTGGCGACTCCACCATCAACCTCAACCTCCTCTGGCACAGCTTGAGGCCTTTTCCCTTCATCCCGTTCCTTGTTCCCTGGGAGCAGAGCCCGACCCCCCCTCACTGTCCCCTCCTGTCAGGAGTTGTGCAGAGCCAGAAGCTCCCCCTGAGCCTCCTTTCCTTCAGGCTGAGCCTCTTTCCCAGCTCCCTCAGCYGCTCCTGGTGCTCCAGCCTCTTCCCCAGCTCCCTTCCCCTTCCCTGGCCACGCTCCTGCCCCCAGGATTCCATGTGGGACCTCAGCAGTGCCCAGACCCTGCTGGCCACACTGCGGCTGGCACAAGCCAGGGATCCCCCACCAACCAGGATGGCCCCGTGCCATCCCTGAGGGGGATCGTGGCCCCCCGGGATCTTTACCCGGCAGTGCTGGAGTCGGGCTGGTAGCCAGGGCTGTGGTGGGAGCTGCAGAGCCTCTCACTGGAACTGGACAGGAGCCTGGGGAGAGAGGGAAAAGTCTGTGAGCCCAGGCAGGATCCAAGCTGGCAGCCAAGGGAAGAGCAGCTGCTACTGCTGGGAGGGCAGATTGACAGCACAGCCCTTTTCCAGACTTTTTCCTGGACCAAACCAAATCCTTTCTCCTTCTACATCTGCCGCAGGWCAGGACTGCTGCCCTGGAGAAGGGATTTGGGAAAGTCTCACTTGTARGGCCGTGGGAGAGAAGATCCAGGCAGATCTGAGGACAGAGTGTGAGGGAATCACACAGCCTGAATGGGAGCAGCCACGGAGAGAAACGGCACAGGAGGAATTCCAGGAGATGGGGACATTCCCAGAGCCAATGGAACTGTTCCYAACTTAGTAATTTGAAGGGGGAACGCAGCGAAACTATGGAAAACAGCTCTGTCCATCCACTCAGCAATGAGACCTGGGATGAGCCTGACCTTTCCTGGAGCCAGTCCGAGGCTATCCAAGGATCTTGTGTCTCCTCTTCACCTGCACAACCTTCTCCTTGTTACAGATCCAACACTCAGCCCTGTGCTGGTGGCTCCATACAGTGTYAGACAGCCCATGGATGGGCTGGCACTGCCATGAGGGACTGCAGGAAGCCCAGGATAAYGGTATTCCATACTGGATACCTCCTGCCCCTCCCAACAGCCTTTTCTGGGAGCAGTTCAGTCGCTTAATCATTGACATTCTGGGACAGTGACCCTGTCTCTCAACATCTCTCTTGGCTTTGAGCTCTTTTTTCCTGTAGCAAAGGCCAATTCCTGGCCAGGAACCAGCTCCCCATTCTCCTRTCCCTCTGTTCTGGCATCCCACACAGTGAAAAATCTCCACAGATTTTTCTGGATGTATGCCAGACTTTCCAATAGGCAGCTTTTGCTAGGAAAGGCTTAAGAGTGGGTCTGTGCCTCTGGGTCCATRCATCCACTCCCTGGAAACCATTCCTCCCTCTCTCAGCTCTCGGCTTTGCCTCCTGGCTTCTCTTCCATGAATTTCACGGAAGTTTCCCTGCGAGCCCTCGTGACTCCCGTTTACCTGGTGCTGTTATAGTTTAAGCTGTCCATGTAGAACGGCACCCTGTGGCTTCTCTGGGACATGGACATGCTGGGATCTCTGGGAAGGGAGTTGTGGCTGGGGAAAGGAAGCGGAACAGTCTCAAGCTCTGAACTCGAGCACGTCAGGGATCCTCACACGCGGTGGGAATCTCGGCTGGAATCTCCCTGCCGGGCACTGACCCCTCCCACTCCACGGCCGTGGCACACCCAACACGTGCCCACATCCAGGGAATCAGCAGCTCAGGGTATCTGGATACAGCAGTGTGGAGTTCCCTGGATTGCAGAGTTGGGATCCCAGGCCTGGACTCACCGTGCTGTGGGGGGGCTGAACTCTCCGTACCGGCTGCTCCTGGGGCTGCCGCTCCCGGAAAAAACGCTCCCCTTGGGATCCGGGCTGAGCCTGGAGAGGAAGCACAAACCCTGAGGACACGGCAGCAGGAGCCCCTGGAGCGCCCACGCTGGGCTCACAGTCACTGCCGTGCTTCTGCCACCGTCAGGCCCTGGCACAGCTGCCCAGGGCAGGGCTGGAATCTCTATCCCTGGAAGTGTCCAGAAAATGGATGGATGTGGCACTTGAGGCCATGACCTTAGTGACAACACTGGATTGACAGCTGATGATCTTAGAGGTCTTTTCCAGCCATAAGGACTCCATGATTCCATGATCCTTGTGCCCATTCCACGCTCACGGCCGGGAGGGCCAAATCCAACGCTTGAGCAAAGCCAAAGCATTCCCAAATGGAAATACATCTCCAACTCTTTCCTTCCCCAGCACCCCACACGTGTGCCTGGGTGCCAGAGCTGCCCGTTTTCCCTTTTCCAAAGCAGAACTCCTCARAGGAATGGCTTTAACCTGTGGGCACAGCCCAGGCTCTTCCAACAGGAGCCTGYGGCCGCTGGGCATTGTCTCCTTGCAACAGTCCCAAGGCACAGAGCAGGATTTTATTGTCCCGGAGCACTTTGATCCTGATTAAAGCTTCAGGCAACTCAATGTCACACAGAGCTGCCAACCACTGCTGGGGGCACAGAGAGGGACAGGCCCAGCTCATCAGAAGGAGAAAATGAGAACAATTCAAAAAAAGGAAATGAGAAAATCCTGCTCTGGSCCAGACAGGAGTTTGGTCTTTGGCAAAATCCCAAGGGCAGGGATGTGTGGGGTTTGTTCACTGCAGGGATGTGGCAGTGAGGGTTACACTGAGATTGCATGAGGGCAGGGTTAGATGGGATTTTGGGAAGGAATTCCCCCGTGTGAGGGTGGGGAGGCCCTGGCACAGGTTGCCCAGAGAAGCTGTGGCTGCCCCTGGATCCCTGGAAGTGTCCAAGGCGAGGTTGGACRGGGCTTGGAGCACCCTGGGATAGTGGAAGGTGTCCCTGCCCATGGCAGGGAGCAGAACTGGATGGGCTTTAAGATCCCTTCCCACCCAAACCATTCTGGGATTCCAGGATTCTGTGAAATGATCGAGGAGGATCCCAAGGCTCCCAGGAGGATGGTGTAAATCCCAAGGCCTGGAGCTGCTGCTGGTGATGTAGGAATGTTTTCCCCAAAGTTACTCATACTGTACTTTGCTCAGGTGCACCATCCTGGGACATCCCTGATTCTATGATTTAATCCTGTTGCTCCCTCTGGAAACAAAATCCTGTTCTCACTCCTTGACACAGTGATTGTACAACCTGGAGCGGAGTTTCTGTCAAATATTTCCATGCCAACAGCTTTCCCTGTCTCTGCATCCTAAACCCTTCACMCCCAAACCCTCCACCCCCAAACGCTGACCTCCTGGTGCTGAACACCTGGCTGTCCACATAGGCTGGAATCCTGTGGCTGGGTGTGGAGCCTCCGAAGGGTGGGCGGTCCTGGAACAGGGACACGGAGGGCTGGGACTCGTGGACACTGGGAACACTCTCCTGGGAGCTGAAGTCGGACCTGCTGAAGAATTAAAACCAGTTTGACCATAAAGCCATGGAATGTCTTTGCTCTGAGCAGCTCACACAAGTGTTCAGGGCTTGCTGAGGGTGGGTCCTGCCTCTTCCAATGGGAAACAGGGAGAACTGGGACACCACGTTGTTAGTAGAATCATGGAATCACAGAATCGTGGAATCACAGAATCGTGGAATCACAGACTGGTTTGGGTTGGGAGTGACTCCAAGTTCATCCAGTGCCACCCCCTGCCATGGGCAGGGACACCTCCCACTATCCCAGGCTGCTCCAAGCCCCATCCAGCTTGGCCTCGGACACTTCCAGGGATCCAGGGGCAGCCACAGCTTCTCTGGGTAACCTGTGCCAGGGCCTCCCCACCCTCACAGGGAAGGATTCCTTCCAATATTCCTTTGGTCAGTATCACTGGATTGGGCAAATTTACTGGCTCCAGCACTTCAGCCAGGTGTGGATCCAGGAGCAGGAATGGCAAGGGAAGAGGATTTGAGAGCCACTGGTGGCACAAACACAGGGATGTCCCCACTGTACCTGGCTGGCGCTGGGGCAGGCTCACTGTGCCTCCACAATCCTGGGCTCTCGTGGTGACTATCTGTGCTGGGAATGGTTTGTTCCTCAGAGTCTGGAGTGATCCTGGAAGGGAGGAAAGAGCTGTCAGGAGCTCCAKCACCTGTGTCTGACCCTGTCCACTGTGGGAGCAAACCCAGGAACACCGTGATTGTCACAGCAGCAGTGCCAGGATGGTTTGGGTTGGGAGGGACCTTAAAGCTCATCCCATTCCACCCCTGCCATGGGCAGGGACACCTTCCACTAGCCCAGGSTGCTCCAAGCCCTGTCCAGTCTGGCCTTGGACACTTCCAGGGATCCAGGGGCAGCCACAGCTTCTGTGGCTGTGCCAGGGCCTCTCCACCCTCACAGGGAACAATTCCTTCRCAATATCCTATCTATCCCTGCCCTCTGGCAGTAGGAAGCCATTCCCTGTGTCYTGTCCCTCCATSCCTTGTCCCAAGTCCCTCTCCAGCTCTCCTGGAGCCCCTTTAGGCCCTGGAAGGGGCTCTGAGKTTTCCCTGGATCYTTCYCKTCCCCAGGTGAACAKYCCCAGCTCTCCCAGCCTGGCTCCAGAGCAGAGGGGCTCCAGCCCTYGRAGCAGCTCCKTGGCCTCCTCTGGCCCTGATCCAGCAGCTCCACATCCTTCCTATACTRAGCTGCTACAGTTCCTGTGGGAGATCCCTGCGGAGCTCTGGCTCCCAAGGGAAAGGTGGCACTGGCAGAGTTTCTGTTGGTTTCTGAATTCCCTAAGCCAAGAAATGAGCATTTTCGTGCGTTTGGCCAGGACAGGAAGGAGAACTGGAGGWGTGTGAGGGAATGTCCTGGTCCCTCAGCTCCGTACCTGTCCCGGCGTGGGTCAGACTCCTTTGCACAGGGAGCCTCTGGAGCAGGGATGCTGCTTCCTCCAGGAACAGAGCTGGACCTGCCAAGACACGAGAGCTTTACAGCCTGCAGAAACACCCCTGTGCACAGAATTCCTGTGGGATGGAGGTGCAGCCCCTGGAGAATCTCCTGCCTCAAGGAAAGTGCAAGATCCGTGCGTGGGAATGTGCCAGATAGAATCACGGAATCGTTTAGGTTGGAAAAACCCTCTAACACCATCAAGTCCCACCACCACGGTCACCACTAACCCATGTCCTCAAATAACCCAAAGAGATGGGAAAAAACCCAGCTGGAAAATGCAGACTTYCTAAAAAACAGGGCTGAAAGGAAAGACCCACCCACGGCACCCTCAGTCCCTTCTCCAGAACCCCCCCGCAGGAAATTCCCCACGTTCTCCCACCAGGAAAAGCAATCCCGTTCTTTCTCTTGCCTTCTTGCAGTGAATTCTTCACTYTGCACATAGGATGACATTCCAGTGTCCCTGTCTCTGCTCCCAGTGCTGTCCTGGGAGTRCAGCACGGACCTGGGGAGAGGAACACCGGGTGAGATGTTGATTCCAAGGTGTTGCTCCCTGACACAAGTGTGAGGGAGCCCAGTTTGACCAAGAGCCTCAACTCTGCACATTTAGGGGGAAAATACGGACAAAAGAAAGGAAACCACTCCATAAAATCCTTCCATGTGGGCACCCAGCCCTGACTGGGGAAGTTCAAAACCAGACCCAGCATTACCCTGGAGCCAAATGCCAAATTTTAGTGTTTGTTGGCTCTCCCTAGAGAGGCTCTGCTCCCAAACTGGAGGTCTGGGCAGCAAATCCCAGACAAACGGACAGGACTTGATGGCTCCAGCTAAGGAGTGTCTTTTCTCCCAGGTTTTCCTATAAAACCGTGGTTCACCCAGGGGAAGCAGCACTGAGATCAGAAGCAGGAGTATAATCAGGCACAAAAAGGCCTCAAGGGGAGGTTTARGTTGGATATTAGGGAAACTTTCTTCRTGGAAAGGGTTGTCAAGCCCTGGAATCGTTCAGGAAAGGTGTGGATGTGGCACTTGAGGACAGGGTTAGTGGTGAACGTGGTGGTGCTGCTGCTTGATGGTTGGACTTGAGGATCTCAGAGGTTTTTTCCAACCTTAACAATTCCATGATTSTACGGAAAGGGGAAGCTGGGAGGATATTGATCAGCAGGTGTATGTGGGGGAAGATACCCAGGGATGACCCCTCATCCCACAGGAGGAGGAGGGTGGAATTGTCCCGTTCCTTACCCGGCCATGCTGGGCTCAGGCTCAGTGGGATCCTTCAGCCTGGGGGGCTCTGGGTGGGTGTCACGGCCAGGGGGTCCTTGCCCCCTCTCATTGAGGCTGCTCGAGTCCAAAAACCTAAAACAGACATCCATGGTTGGGAAAATCCATGCTGGGATGGGCAGACACCCATTCCCGGGAGAGGAGCCACCAGTCAGGAGACAGTTTGGCCAGAGCTGTTCCAAACATCCCAGACCACAAAGCCCAGCACCCAGTCCCTTACCTTGTGTCATCCCAGTAGGGCTGGGGGTGGGCTGGGCCCTCGGGATTTGTGGAGCTGCTCCTCTCCTCGTAGCCCAGGACAGACCTGGGAATCGGGGAAAGACCCATCACATCCCTAAAAACCGGCACTGGGATCCTGGGATACTCCGCTYACCGGGCCAGGCTTGTGTAACCTGCACCAGGACTTTTCCCTAGGATCTTATTCACACTACAGTCCCTTTCCCTGTATTCCAGCTGCTTCCAGCTCCCTGCTGTCTCTCCAGCACTGGATTATCAGGGAATAAAAGGTAGTGATTGACTTCCACCAAAACACAAGAGGAGGAAAAATGTGGAGTGCTTGGCTCATATCAAAGGAGATGGAGAAGGRATACAACACAAAGCTCTTGGCTTATTTAGACTTCAGTTGTTTCCATCCTTGGGAAAAAAGCTGGAGAAGGAGCCTCTTTCTGTGCCTGCCCATTCAGGTTTCCCTTAATCCTCAGGATTATTCCTACATCCCATTCTTACCTTTTAAAGGAATATTCTGTGTCCTCTGTGTGCACAGTGGGTCTCTCAGTGGGAGGAAAAGGGACCTCRGGCTGCAAGGGAGACCTGGCAAAAAAGGAGGAATTTAGAGCTTCCAAAGGCTTCTGGGGGAATTGTATGGAACAACAACACTGCACTTTGTACCAGGCCAGAAAACAGGAAAGCATTGTCTCAGGGAACTGATTTTTCCTTCAGAAAAACCCATTTTCCCTCTCTCTAATCAAGAAGAGGAGAGGCTGTTGGTGGAACTAACGAGGTTACTGGGACTCAATTCCCACATGTCTCAGYGCAGGAATTTTCTGGCCTGTCCCAGGATGGTGCACATGGACAAACTCCAGTGAGTGACTTTAGGGAAGATATTCCTACATCACCAGCAGCAGCTCCAGGCCTTGGGATTTACACCATCCTCCTGGGAGCCTTGGGATCCTCCTCACCTCAGCTCAGAGGGTTGAATTCATTTCGTAAAATCGAGGAATCATGGAATGGTTTGGGTTGGAAGGACCTTAAAGCTCATCCCRTTCCACCCCCTGCCATGGGCAGGGACGCCTCCCACTATCCCAGGYKGCTCCAAGCCCTGTCCAACCTGGCCTTGGAATTTGCTCACCTCAAGACCTCTGATGAGCCAATACCTGGAGTTGAATCCCAAACTAATGGAGAAGYGAGGGAAGCACTCAGGGAGATCAGTGCTGCCAACAGCAGCAATTCCTTCCTGCCCCTGCACCTCTGGCAGAGTCAGGGGAGGAAATGCTCTGAAATCTTGTGGGATGGAGGCACTGAAAGCTATGATAAAGCTGCTGGATCTGCTCCCAGAATCTCAGAATCCCTGAGGTTGGAAAAGACCTCCAGCATCAGCAGGTCCAAGCTGTGCCCAATCCCCACCTTGTCCCCAGCCCAGAGCACTGAGTGCCACATCCAGGCCTTCCTTGGACACTTCCAGGGATGGGGACTCCAAACCTCCAAACTTCCAGTGCCTGACCACCCTTTCCATGGAGAAATTCTTCCTGAATTCCCAGGCTGCTCCTCTGGGAAGGAGGCGTATAACAGTGAACAGAAAGACRCTGTTCCCACTGTTTAGCCACGCAGGATTTTCCCTTTCCAGTTGCTTTKTTGCCCAGTTTGGATTCTAATCCCAACTCTTCTCTGGACGAGTTGGTTATTCCCACCCCAGGTTCCCTCTGGAAGCAGCGGGTGCCAGCCCCAGGCCCCGTGCAGGGTCCCACCTGGTGTCACCCCGGGAGGGAGAGGGCTCATGGAGCAGCTTGTCCGGAGCATCCCCAGGTCTGTCCCGGGAATCAGAGCTGGACCTGCCAAGAGAAGGGGATCAGACCCACGAGGAAGCTCAGGATGTTGGAGAACACCAAGAAGCAAAAATATCCAGCATGAGATTTTCCTGGCTCAAATGGAAATATTTTCCTCCTTCCTGCTTAGCTCTGGAAATTTCCTGAAGGACTGAGCTATAAATCCAACCAACTCATCCTCGTGTGAGGAAAGCAGCTGGAAAATCCCAGGCTTTTTGAGCTGGTGGGTCAGACCCACCCCMCTTTGCAAGTGCTGCTCCCAGAAGTCATTTACCAGGACATTCCCAGGTCAGGAGAAGACCTCTTTACTCCAAAATCAGGGAGAACAAGGGAATTTTCCACTTACTCTGGAGGGTAAAACCCATTGTTGGCTYCTGCGTGCTCAGGRAAACTGGAAAAGAGAGACACAGCTYGAGGAATGTCCTCCAGTYGCTTTCCTGGGCATTCCATAAAAGGGAGAGAGGGGAATCCCTAAACTTCCTGGAGATGGACCTGKCCACAGGTACAGGAAACTTGGGAGAATTGAGGAGTGGGAAGTTCCAAGGAGCAGTGGGTAACCCTGAACAGCAGCAACACGTGGCAGATGCCAGTGCAGCCAGCTGGGAATGCAAGCCAGGACTCTTCCCAATCCAGTGGGATGGCCCAGGTGATGCCCACAAGCACAAACAGAGAGGGATGGGGGAATTCATTTGGGATCTGGACACAGCCACACCTGCTGCTGGGATTATGGAATCTTTAGCTGCATCCCAGTCCCTCAGGGTCAGGACACAGCTATTCCTTGGCACTGAACTTTTTGCTTTGCCAATTTATGGGATCTGCTGTTTCCTTTTGTGTTTGGGGTTTGGTTTGGAGGGGATTTTTAGGGGGTGTCATTGGAAAAGTAAATAAATAGGTGGAGGGTGGAGGCCTGGAGAGAAACTGAGTGTGAACTTCCATGTAATGTTAAAAACATAAATAAATTACATTCAGAATTGGTTTATACTTGGGAATAAACCTGGAAAATGCAGAAATGACCCACAAAAGTGATTGGGGTTTTTTTGTATCAYAGAAACCAAAGAAAAACTTGGCAGAAAATGTCACACAATTTGATTTCTCCTTCTTTTCTTCAATGAAATTTGGAGAAACTGGGGCAATTCTACGAATCCCAGACTGAATGTGGTTTTCCACCAGTAAATATCCATTCCAAGATTCCAGCCAGCTCCAGAGCAGCAGTTTCTGGATGGTGCAGTGCCCAGTAAAGGAGCTCCACACTGTCCCTACCTTCCATTGGTGGAAGCCACGGTGGCTCTGGAGGCCTGTTCATCCCATGGGAACGCCTCRGGCTTTTCCTTCAGAGCTTTGTCACTAGGAAAAGGAAAATCCCAGTGAAAACGGGACCAGGCAGCACTTATGGTGGATCATCCCAGAACAATCTGCTCATATTTCATTGGGTGGAGGACAAAATGGGCCTAAATCYCTCAATTAGGAGAGGCAGGGCCACATTCCTGAGCCCGGTGAGCCTGACTGGAGACACCATGGATCATGGAATCCCACACTGGGATTCTTTCTCAGGTTTTCCTCTCTGTGGCAAAGCTTTCCACATTTCCCACCCCSTCCAGGTTTCCTACAGGGTGCAGAGGCCCAGGACCAACCTCAGCAGGAGCCACCAAGGATCAACCCATCCCTCGGAGGTGGGAAAGCTCCCCCCAGGGAACGGCAGTGGGAGGCAAATGGAGCAGCCAAATGAAGKGAAATGCGTGGAGCGTTCAGGGAGGAGAATCCCAGGGGAATGAGGGAAGAGAGGAGAGCACTGCCAGGCTGCAGCTCTGCCAGCAGATGCTGCTCTTGGAGTGCAGCCCAAGGGCTGGGGGTCTGTGGGACACCAGGAGCAGGGAAAGGCTATTCCCGAGCAAATCCAGGGTCAGTCCAGCAGCGCAGACGAGCCCCTGCCCACTCCTTACCTGTCCCCACGCTGGGACACCGTTTCCAGGGAGAATTTCCCATTTGGGGCCTGCCTGTCCTCGCCATTCCTGCAAGGAAAACAGCGGGAACGTGAGGGAGGGGATAGGAGGGGACACAGGAGCTGTGCAGGAGGGTGTTTGCTGGAAGGGTGCTACGAACAAGGCAGGAATTGGGGAAAAATCAAAGGGAAAATGATCAGTCGAGCCAATGGAAAGGGCTGCAGCTTTGGACTCGGATTCCCAGCACCCAGAGCAGGGCAACGTTCAAACCGTGGGAGGCCCAYGGCTTCCATCTGGGAATGTTTCCTCCCAGGTGCCCGTGTAAAGCTCTCCATCCCTCGATTCCCTGGGCGGTGTTCGCTGTTCCGTGCTGCTCCCYGTCCTGGTGGATTTTGTGCCTCCAGGGGGGAATCCCCCCCAGGCAGAGCCGAATTCCCCATCCCACCCTCAGAGGCTCCTGCAGGGCCTCCAGACCCACCTGATCTCGGCAGCAGTGGGGATTTTCCCCGGAGTGTCGCCCAGGGCTGGGGATGCTTGGCTCCTGCTGCCTGATTTGGGGCTGCAAGAGAGGACGAAGGACAGAGCTGTGACTCCTCCCAAATCTGCCCTGCATGGAAGTGTTCCTTACGGGAATGAATCATCGCTGCTCTCAATCCATTCACGGATAAAGTCGCCTCATCAGGAGCAAYTTTGAAATTAAAAGCACGGATTTTGCCAGGAATCTGCCCCTTCTGCAGGGACAGACCCATAAAAGCACCAGGACAAGGGCAGYGGCCAAAGTGCTGCTTGCAGGGAGAACTGTTCCACCTTTTTTATACTCCAGGCCTGGATTCAGTCAAAAACATTGGAAAACAAACTGAAAATTATTCCCCTACACCTGTTTGGCAAGGAAGAGTTCAGCTGGATGGGGCTTGGAGCAACCTGGGATGGTGGAAGGTGTCCCTGCCCACRGCAGGGGTGGGATGGGATGGGATGGGATGGGCTCGGCTCTAAGGTCCTTCCAGCTCAAACCATTCCATGATTCTACATTTGGGATTTTTTCCTTTTGGGTTTTGAGCCCTTCTTTCAGGATGCTGTCAGATCCTTGCAGGATCACGGATTTCAGCCATAAAACCTTTTGAAAGGAGCTGTCTGCACCTAGGAAAGGTCTCCCAGGAAAAAGATGGATTTGGTTCGTCCCCTTTCCCGGAGTGGTGCCCACAGAAGTCTCCGACCTTCCATCCCAAACCATCCCACCCATCCTGGAACCCTTACCTGGAAGGAGAAGCTGCTGCTGGCTTTGGCTCATGCCAGGAAGATCCAGGGCTGGTTTTTCTCAGCCCATTAGCACTGACAAAAAAAGAAAAAGAAAACCAAAATAACAAATGACCAAAGCAYTAAACCCAGGTGATTTTTGGGAGCCTTCTCCCACGGGCCCAGGGTGGCAGAGAAGCCAAGAATGCCCTGCCCGGCTTCCAGCCACCCCTCAGAGCAGGAACACGGAGCTGAATCCCACATGAAATGGATCTGCTGGAAAACTGAGCAGGATTCTCCCTCCCRGGGTAAACGCTTCAGCCAAACATTCCTGTATCCTGCTCCCCGTTCCTGCTGCTCCGGGGCAGGGCGGGCTGAGGGAGGTGTTCCTGCTGTCCCCTCACTTCCCAGCTGTCCCACACCACGGCAGGAATGCTCCAGGTTGTGTGTCCAGCTCATCCCTGGGCTCCCCAGGATGACACCTCCCCTCGAAGCCAAGAGCAATTTAAGGATAAGGAACCTCCCAACCCTCTCTGTTCACTCCCAACTGTTCCCATCCCAGCAGAATAATTCAGTCTCAAATCTAAGGAAGCAGAGCTGGGAATAACAGGATCTGGAACATGGGCAGGGACACCTTCCACTATCCCAGGTTGCTCCAAGCCCTGTCCAACCTGGCCTCGGACACTTCCAGGGATGGGGCAGCCACAGCTTCTCTGGGAAGTCTCCTTTGCAAACCTCCGTGTCTGCTTTTGTTTGGACAGCTGACAAATGCAGTTATTCCCAAAGATGGCAAAGCCCTGGGATCAGACATCCCACGCTGAGGAAATCCATACCTGCTGGTATCCGCTGTGAACCGGGATGAGCCTGGCACAGCTGGGCTCCTCCTCTGCTGTCCTTCCTCTTCTTCTATCTCAATTCTTTCCACAGGGAAAAACAGAGGAATATCACATTGTTTCCTCCTTTCTGTATCTCGCCCAGGCAGTTTATCCCTGTTTTCCCCGGAGCCATGTTTTCCCCGTTTCCCGAGGCAGGCTGCTCCTGCTCCTCCCGCTCCCTGTGCTCCTGCTGAGCATCCCGAGGGGCCGAATGCAGCCAGGCCAGTGGGATTTTACAGCGGATCCCAGAGGGAGCCCTGGGCACGTTCCCCTATCCCACTGACAGCTTTAGGAGGGAGGAGCATCCTCCTGGCTGGCTGGAGCAGCTTCCCTGGAAGCCTCTCCACGTTGCCCATAACCCAAAGCACCATCAGTGTTGTATTCCCAGTGTTTTCCACGCTGTTCCTCCCCAAAAACCAGCGTGATCCAACCCCAAGCACTCTTTTTAAAGGAGTTGTCCTTCCTGTGCAGTGAAACACCGGGATCTGCTATCCCAGCCTGGCACACGCTCCCATCCCCAGCAGTGCTTCCCGAGGTCCAGGACCTACCTCTTGGCAAACAAAGGTGGGAATTCCTGCGTTGGGCTGCTGTGGGGGAAGGATTAAGGCAGCAGTTAAAGGATTGGAGGGAAGGACACACCTCGGGCAGGGGCAGAGCCCTCCGAGTCCCTGCCCAGGGTGTGGGAGGTCCTCACTGTGCCACCCCGAGTTCCGGCACAAGGAGAAGGATTCCCAGGGAAAATCAGGCTGGGAAGAAATCACCATCGTGGCTCCTGAAAAATCTGCTTTTTTCCATGCCAGGGAAGAGCTGGACAGCAGAGMCTTGAGCACCAGGAGCTCCCACACATCCCTCCCACTCCCGGGACACACCCACGCGGCACTGGGAAGTTCTTTTTTCCCCCAGAACTGTTCTGAAGCTGCAACTAAGATCAGGATTTTGTAATTCCAGCTATTGTCCAAACACCAGGGAAAAGGCAAAATGTAGCAAAGAGCTGCTCCATGTTGGATGCAGTTTCTGTTTGCTCTGATTTTCCCTGTGGACACAAGGAAAGGGAGAGCAGTTTAGGAACYGAGGCTGAAAATCAGACTCTTGATTGCCTTAGGGAATTAGAGACTCCCATGGTTTTTCTTTTCCTGAAGTTTCATCCTTCTCGGTAAGGAAGACTTGGAGGATTTCCCAGAYTCTGCAGAAACCTGGAGACATCATGGATTCATGGAATGGTTTGGGTTGGGAGAGACCTTAAAGCCCATCCCATTCCACCCCATGCCAYGGGCAGGGACACCTTCCACTATCCCAGGCTGCTCCAAGCCCCGTCCAACCTGGCCTTGGACACTTCCAAGRATCCAGGGGCAGCCCCAGCTTCTCTGGGCAACCTGTGCCAAGTCCCAAGTCYCTCTCCAGCTCTCCTGGAGCCCCTTTAGGCACTGGAAGGGGCTCTGAGCTCTCCTTGGATCCTTCTCCTCTCCAGGTGAACACCCCCAGCTCTCCCAGCCTGGCTCCAGAGCAGAGGCGCTCCAGCCTTTGGAGCAACTTTGTGGCATATTCCCTGGGGATGTCACCGTCCCTGTGCCACCTCCAAGAGCCCTTCCCTGGCTCCTGGGCCACGCCAGCCCCTGGCCACTGACCCGTTGCTCTTCCTGGCCGCGGACAGGACGTAGGCTCGCTCCCGGCCGGCCGAGCGCCGCAGGACGCTGTTGGCAGCCTCCGTCCTGGAAGGGAGAGAGGGAAGGGAGGGAAGGGCTCACATCCTGCTCATCCTGTCAATGCCTCGGAGAGGCAAGGAATAACCYGCTGGAGGTTAACGCTGACGGAGCTGCCGCGCTCTGGGGAGTGGAAATCATGGAATGGTTAAGGTTGGAAAAGCCCTTTGAGCTCAGCAAGTGCAGCTGTCAATCAGCAGCACCATGGTCACCGCCAAACCACGTCCCCGAGTGGTGCATCCATGTGCTTTTTGAACACTTCCAGGGATGAGGACTCTGCCACCGCCCTGGGCAGCTGTGCCAGGGCTGGACAGCCCTTTGGAGAGCTGGACTGTTGCAGTATTGGATACCGTGGGACAGAAAAATGGGACACAGGTTTGTGGGTGACACGCTCCGTGGAGGCCTGCACACACCTCGGTACTCCCCTGTGTCCCAAGGGAAAGGGCAAATCCCTGAAAGGGCCTGGGACACTTCCAGGGATCCAGGGGCAGCCACAGCTTCTCTGGGCAACCTGTGCCAGGGCCTCCCCACCCTCACAGGGAACAATTCCTTCCCAATATCCCATCTAACCCTGCCCTCTGGCAGTGGGAAGCCATTCCCGTTGTCCTGTCCCTCCAGGCCCTTGTCCAAATCCCYYTCCAGCTCTTTAGTGGTTCGATCCCAGGGGGACAATCACCAAGTTTTCCTTGGTACAAGCCTTGTGTGTGAGGAAAAGAATCCTCAGAAACTCCACCAAAAGCAACGAGGCTGCAGCCAGAGAGACCAGACACGYTGTTGTCCATGTCCTGGATCCCTGGAAGTGTCCAAGGTGAGCTTGGACAGGGCTTGGAGCAACCTGGGATAGCAGAATGTGTCCCTGCCCATGGCAGGGGTGGGACTGGATGAGCTTTGAGGTCCCTTCCAACCCAACCACCCCGGGAAGATTCTGTGATTCTGTTCCCGACAGGAGAATGACAGACCCGCCTGGATCCCGGCTCGGCTGCCGGTCCCAGAGCGATCCCGACCCCGAGGCACACACACACTCACTGGGGGGAGCTGGGCTCCTCCCTCCTGCCTGTTTGTGCATCTCCAGCTTTTCCCATGGACACGAGGCAGCCGACGGATCCCGCAGCTGCCAGATTAATTGGGCTGTGCTGTCAGCCTGAATCACGTCAGGGTTTTAATTGTATTTTGTTGGGAATGCAGTGGCCCGTGGGCAGAGCCGGGCTCGGAGCAGGAAGAGCTGTGATTATCCCTGGATTGCCACCAGCCCTGATCCGTGCCCGGATTCCCCRACCCTCCAGGATGGAACGGCCTGGCTGGAGCGAGGCCACTTGTCCCTGTCCCTGCAGGGACACGGAGGCACCTCCGGGCCTCACCTCTTCTTGTGTTCATCCGGAGAAAAAGGCACGTCCTCCTCGTCCCCATCCACGGATTTCTGCCTGACGTTGTACGGAGCCCTGGAATGGRAAGGGAAAGGGAGAGCCGGGCTCAGGGAATTGCTGCTGTGGCTGCGGCAGCAGGAGCAAAACAAAAGCCAATCCATGGGAATGGCTCAGGCCCTGGAAGACACTTGTATTTTCCTTTGGGATGCACGTATCCCTGTRGGATTTTGTTTCCTTAGGCCAGGGGTTAAGCYCRGAGGCCCCAGCCCCATCGGAGCCAYRCTCTGGGACACAAAAARCTGGGCAGGAAATGCCCACAGTGCTGCTCTGCCACATGGATCCTCCTTCCTCCAGCAATGCTCCAAACCGAGTTCCCAGGCTGCATCCTCCAGCTTGTGCCTCGTGATGAAATTCCCTCCACGCAAAGGCCGGCACCAGCTCAAGGAACACCTTGAGCTGGCCCCAGGAAGCTCTGGAAGCTTCCCGGGAATCCACGGGCCCGGGCAGGAGGAGCAGCTCCCTTTGCACACTCACAGTTTCTTGTAGTCCTCCGTGGTCATCCTGTATCCAGAGGGGGAGCGGCTCTGGCCCTTCATGGAAGTGCTGCAGGGGGCACAAACCACACCTGTGAACGTGACCTGCCCACCCCCTTCCCCAGGGCAGCCTCATCCCAAACATCCACCTGGATTCCAGGGAACGCGACTGAATCGAAGGGCAGCGTTTGCCGCCTTTTAGGATTTAGGAATGGGATTTGAGGTCTGCTTTGCTTCCCYGGGGCCACTGGGAGTTGTGGGAGCCGATATGGACATTCCCTTTTGTGGGATGGGGCTACTTCAGAGTCCTTCCGGAGCCAACTGTGGTGAGGAAAACATGGAGTTTGATGGGTCTTTTCCCATGTCTCTAAAATGGACAGCCAGAATTTCCAGCATTTTGTAGGGATTTAGGGGAGATCTGGAAGCCCATGGGCACCAGCCAAAGCAAGAGGATGACTGGAAATGAGTACTTAAAATCTTGGTTTCAGGAAGGAGAAGGAGGGAGAAAGGAGGGAGAAAGGAGGGAGAAAGGAGGGAGAAAGGAGGGAGAAAGGAGGGAGAAAGGAGGGAGAAAGGAGGGAGAAAGGAGGGA
>JACAXG010000080.1:2752184-2768703 GCA_018881555.1 Amblyornis subalaris | reverse complement strand
GGAGGGAGAAAGGAGGGAGAAAGGAGGGAGAAAGGAGGGAGAAAGGAGGGAGAAAGGAGGGAGAAAGGAGGGAGAAAGGAGGGAGAAAGGAGGGATCACACCCATACTTTTTCTGAGCCTGAGTGGGAGGTGACGAATCCGGCACGGACGAGCTCTTATCGATGGTCCTGGTGAACACCCCCCTGGGGAGGGAAGGGGCATCTTAAATTTTTGGCTGGAAAACGTTTGGAACGAAGATCAAACCACCAAACAACAGGACTGGCTCTTCACCAAAGCCTTCCCTGAGCACTGGGATGTTCCCAACTCTTGGAACCCGAGCGGGGATGTTTTTCCTGCTTGTTGCTCCCGATCCAGCTCGCCTCCCCCTGCAGCCCAAACCTCTCCCATTCCATACCCACCTGATGAGGTATCCGGATTGGGGCTTGGAGGCAGAGGACCTGTGCAAAGAACAGACAGCAGTGAGCTAAGAAACATGGGAAAAACAACAGCAGCAGCACCAGGATYAAAGGGAAATGTCCCCGTGGATGTCAAACCCAAAATCCAGCTCAGCAGGCCCGGAGGGATACCACAGCTGCTGCAGCTGGATTAACCCTGGAATGGTTTTTAAAAATGAATAATCATTGGAGCAAGCTCTATAAAAGGATTTTTTTATAAGAAAAGTGAATTTGAGAGCAAGCCAATTAAAATTGGCCATGCTGGCAGGGTTCTCTGGCTCCAAACTGGGGAGAGCAGATGTAATGGAGATCCTGGTTGTTTTATCCCTGGAAAACAACAGCTCCACGGCAACTCCTCCGAGGGTGCGTTCCCAGGAAGGGAGCACCACGTGGCTCCTCTGGAGAGCACTGTCTAACAAGAAGTGGGAAGAGCTGGCACAGGGAAAGGGAAGCAGGGAAGCACTCATGGGAGAGGGCAGAGCTCTCCCGGCAGTGGCACTGCACTGGCAGAGCTCTCACTCTTCCCAAGAGTTTGAGATTTCAGGACACTATTCCTACAAGCTCCTGAGTTCCTGGAGACCCTTCGTGCTCTGAGCCCCACCCAGGGCTCCTCTTGCCCTGCTTGGAGCACTCAGGGATTGCACCAGCACGGGACCAGGAYGTGCCATCCCAGCATTGTGGGATTGTGGGCTCAAAGGCACCCATTCCTCTGGATCAAACACATCCTTCCATTCAGGTGGACTCCTCAGGAGCCAATCCATGCTCTCTCCAAGGTACCACATTGTCCTGAACGGGGCTGTCCCCCAGGGCTGTGTTTGCAGCAGGGAGTGGTGGAGCAGGTGAGGAGGGAACACACCGGGAGCTTGCACCGACCCCGGGAGACAGCACAGGATGGGCCCCTGGAATTACCTGTCCTGCTGGGGAGCCACAGGTTTGGGGGCTGGGGATGCCCYCCCGGCCCGTCCGGACCTGAGGGAGCAGAAAACACAAGGATATCATTACTGAGGAACTTGCTGAACACGGCAGAGAGAAGATGGATTTGGGATTGGGTTTGTTTCCCAGGAAAGAGGAGCTGGTGCAGACTGGTGTTCCCTGGCACTGGGTGGCATCCAGGGCTCTTCCATCCCAAACTCCCTCCCATCCAGGTCTCCCCCGTGTTTGTCACTCTGGAGAGGATGAAGCACGATCTGCCTTCAAAAAACTTTGGAGCTCTCCYGAGATTCCCAATCTGTTTGTGCTGCTGAATTCCCAGCTCCAGGAGAAGACATTTGTCCAAGCTTCTCCCCACCCTGCATTGATCGGAAACAAACGGGAGCAGCAATTCCTTTGGGAGTGTCACTGCCTGGCACCACGGGGACCCCAAAACTTGTCACAGCACATGTGCAGCTGGAGACCGGAGCGCTTGGAGCACCCAGAGCTCCAGGAGCCTCTGGACAACACTTCCGGCACAGGGTGGGATTGTTGGGGTGCCTGGGCAGGGCCAGGGGTTGGATCAATGATCCCGATGGGTCCYTTCCATCCCAGGGAACTCTGCTGAGGGAAAGGGAAGGAGAGGGGAATGTTGCTGTGGCCACACTCACTGGGGGCTGCTCTTCTCCTCGTCCGAGTCGGAATTGTGGTGCTGGATCCAGCTCTTGTCCCCCCTCAGGGTGGTGCGAACCTTCATCTGCCGGATGATCCGGCGCCGATCCTCGTCCGTGGGCGGGATCAGCCCTCCTGGGAGAGGCAGGGAAAGGGAGCAGGAGGGCGCTGAGGCAGGGAAGGACTCCCAGAATCGGTGGGTGAGATGGGATCCATCCCAGCAGGAGCACGGAGCTCTCTCCTCTCTGTCTGAGATTCCAACTCTGGGCSAGTCTTTCCCCACCTCTGATCAAAGATGGAGACGGGGCCATCCAGACCTTGGGATCAGCTTATCCCGACGGATCACAGGGGTTTTCACACCTCAATGCAAACACCTGCCTGCCAGAATTCCCTGCTGGCCTGTCCCAGCCAGAGGAGACATCCTTTGACTCCTCCCTTCCACATTTCCATTACCAAATTATCAAACCACGTTTTCCTAACTCCGTGGTTCTGTCCCAAATCCGGGAACGCCCTGTCCTGAAAGGTCTCTCCTTTCCAACGGCAGCTCTGTCAGCAGATCCAGCTGGGCACAGGAAACAGGGAACAGCCATGAGGGGAAGGAATTACCTTTAGTGACACCCAGGGACATCATGGTCGCAGCAGCACCTTCTCCTTCAGCGACTGCTCAAAGCCAACAAAGCTCCTGGAAAAAATGGGAAAGGGAAATAAGGAAAATAATAACTCTGGTGTAAAAAACTTGGCAGTTTTGTGGAGGGGAGAGCACAGCCAAAGTGTCACAGCCACAGAATCCCAGAGGATGGGGACACTCCRGCCTGGTAGCAGAGCTGGGATTTCTCCCCATGCCATGAACGTTYGGCATCAAGGAGAGGGAAAATCAGRGTGCTTTCCCAGGTCTGGGAGGAAYGTGGTGGAGGAGACCTTGCAAAAGTGCCCAGAGCCACTCGGGGACAGACCTTCTGGAGCCTGCAGAACTCAGAGGTTCCTGGAGTATCCTTGGGATTTGTGTCAGGTGGGAACGGGACATGAAGGCTCTTGAGAAATCTTGGCTGATAACGGGATCTGTTATTCCCCAAAGATATGGCAGAGAACATCCCACTCCTGCCTGGGAAGCAAAGAGTTCATTCTTGCTTCTGACAGCAGCTGGGTCCCTCCTTCAGGAAACTCCTGGATGTACCCCCTTGGGAACTCCTGGATGTACCMCCYTGGGAACTCCTGGATGTACCCCCTCACAGGATAAGGAACTTCCAGAGCACTGATTCTCTACTGCTGCAGTTGAATCCAAACCAACCAGAAATCAAAAAATCAGGAAGAAACCTGCTTGTTTCAGATTGTGCCAAGGCAAATTTATTTTTTAATGAACCAATAAAAGAAAGAAACCCCCTCAAAGAAGCCCAGGGCCYGGGTTAATTCAGCACCTGCTTTGTCAGAAATGGTTTTTTTCTGCTTTCACTCCCGATTTTTTTCATGGAAGCTGCGGGATGAGCCCTTGTTTCAGAGGGGAAGATCAGTCCCAGAATCCCAGACCGGTTTGGGTTGGACAGGACCTTAAAGCTCATCCAGATCCAAGCCCTGCCATGGGCACCTTCCAGCTTTTACCACTCCCCAGCCTTCCCATGCCAAAACTCTGTCCCGGATTCTGGAGTGACTCTGCCAGTCAGCAATAACAAGGCCCAACCCTGCTCGGGAGAATCTAAAATTAGGTTGTTATTCCCGGCTGGTGGGCCTGTCCCTGCAGTATTCCCGGGAAGCCGCACGCCCGGGAGGAATGCTGGGTGCTGATCTCATGGCATTGCTGCTTGGCAAAGCCTCCTCCCCTGCCTTGTCTCAGCCAGGGATCTGCCCACTGCTCATCCCCTCCTCATCCCATCGGCTCTGGGATCAGGAACAATTCCCCAAGGCTCCTCTCCCTCTGCAAACATTCCCAGGCATTAATGAGCTCCCACCATGGGCATCTCTTTCCTCATCCCTCCCGGATCTCCTTTCCCACGCAGATTTAATACATTTGCTATTTAGAGAGAAATGAAACTCCCAGATATCCATGAGGAGCCTCTAAATACTTGGATATCTTCCCACTAAAGGTGGCTGCAGCCAGCAGGAGCACAGAGCTGCAATCCAGCAAATTTGGGTTAAAACAAATCCCAATTCTTGGAGCTGCTTTGTGCCTGAGTGAGGCAGGTTCAGATCCCAGCTACATTCCTGGAAGTGTCCAAGGCCAAGTTGGATAGTGGAAGGTGTCCCTGCCCACAGCAGGGGGTGGAATGGGATGAGCTTTAAGGTCCCTCCCAACCCAAACCATTCCAGGACTCTGATTCTCCAATTCTCCCTCTCCACCTGCAACTCTGAGCTGCACTCGGTGCTCTCTTCTATTTATTAAATTCTTTCCCATTCCAGGACAAAATAAAGCTGAAGTAAGTGGAGGATGGGAAGCAATGGAAAAGATCCACCCAAAAAGCTCAATGCATTCCTGATCCAGGGCAAAGCAGGGGCAGGAACGGGCTCCATGCTGCCTGGGAATGGAGGTGTTTGGAAGCTGGAGGTGGTTACTCCCAGATCATATAAACTTTCCCAGGATAAGCAGAGGTTCAGGAACATGTAGGAAAGATTATAGGGAAGAGCTGGAGCCAGGGAAACAACATCTCCATTGCTTAAACAGAAACTTCCCTTCTCCCTCACACAATTCCCCCACAAATCCACCCGAAAGGGAAGCCACAAAGGGCGGCACGGGTGGGAAAACGTGCCAGGAACCACACGCGGGCCGAGCCTTTTCCTCTGGCACTGCCTTCCCTCTTCCCAGCCCTCATCATCCTGGGGGGGACTGCACACCTGGAGATTCCTGCCGGGACAAACAGCACCTCGGAGCAGCTCCCCGGGATAGGCTTCGGGTAACCAGCCCCAGGAGAAACCCTCTCCTGTGCACCAGATTCCAGGGATGTGCTGCTCCCTGGCCTCCTCTGGCCAGCACCACTCGAACCATAGAATTCCCGAGTTGGAAGGAACCCACAGGGATCATCCAGTCCAACTCCTGGCCCTGCACAGACACCCCAACAATCCCACCCTGTGCATCCCTGGGAGCGTKGTCCAAAYGCTCCTGGAGCTCTGGCAGCCTTGGRGCYGGGACCATTCCCTGGGGAGCCTGTTCAGTGCCCACCACCCTCTGGGGGAAGAACCTTTYCCTGATATCCAACCTAAMCCYAACTTGGGGCAAAACGAGAGAAAAAAGGGAAAATCTTGGGAATGGATCCCTGTGTGTTTTGGGCACTCCAAGTCCTYATGGCTAGAGCATGCTGTGGCTGACAGGGAGTCAGAGCATGGAAAATTCCCAAATTCTGGAGCTACAGCAGCCCAGGAGGCACTGGGGGGGAACAAACAACTCCCTCCCTCTGTCACTGGCACACCCAGGGGGCTGTTCCCTGAAAAGCTGGGATCCTTGTCCCCATTCTCCAACGAGCCGTCTCAGATTTTGAGGGATGAACGGCAGGTCCAGCCGGAGTTTGTCACCTCCCCACTCCTGTCCCACTCCAATCCCACCCACCTCTGTCCCTCGGTGTCCCACAGCACTCTCCCCATCCCTCCAGCACTGCAGAATCCCCTTTTCCCTCGTTTTCAACCCTATCCACACGGAATTCCCCAGCTCCATAATCCTCAGTGTCCAAACCCRCGGCAGCCAACTCTGCTCCCTGTGCCCGGATCTCCACCCTCGTGTAGGCCCAAAATTCCTCAGCCTCAAACGGGATCCGTCCCTTCCCCTGTGCCAAAGGGATCCAAAATAAGCTCTGCCGAGCTGGACACATCTTTTTCTCCTCTGTTTTCCCATGACTTTATGGAAAATCCTTGTGCTGTGTGAGCAGGAACATCTCTGTTACAAAGGACATATAAGAAGTCACCAAGTCCCTGGTTTAAACACCAAGGGTGTTCAGGAATATGGATTTTCTCCCAARTATTCATTGCAAATATAAAATCTGGGACAAATCCCATACATTTAAACAAAATTCCCTATTCCCTCCCTATTCATATGGAAGATTTTCCATGGGAAGAGCWGTGGGAGCCCTTCGGAGCCACCAGACAATTGGGCTGGATCCGAACGGGCACCTTGGGAGCAACAATCCTTCCTCACTTCCTGATCCAGGGGGGATCCAGGCAGGCTCTGCTGCCCCATTAGGCCTTGGAATGGCTGCACTGGGAAGRATTCCTTTAACACAATTCCCTGGACAACCTTGCAGAGCTGTTTGGGGCTGAGTGTTTGCAAAGTGCCCTGGGATCCTGGAATAAATCCAGGATTCCAGCTCCGAGAGGCGATTCCCCTCTGGAAACAGCCATGGACAGTGAGGAGCTGCCCCTGGCTGCAGACAGGTGTCCCTTTATTCCCTCTGAGTCCCCCAGGACTCCTCAGGGATCCTGTTTCCCAGGAGAAATGCCCACAAGAGTTTTCATCTTCTGATCCTTAAAACCTCCAGGGTGCCCCAGACAGATTATAAGGACAATCCTTACTGAAAATAAGTCTGGAAAGGGAACTGGCAGGATGGGAAGGTGTATCCATAGGAAATGCAGCCTGCAGACTGGAAAAAGCTGGGGGAATAAAGAAGGAAGAGCTGTTCAAGGARTGACTGGGAGCACCATGCTGTAAAAGGGGTTAAATCCTGCCTGCTCCAATGCCCCTGGAATCCTCTCCAGTTGATGTGTCCCAGCCTCCCTCTGCTCTCAGGCAAGAGGTGAGGCTTTATCCCTGCTCCAGGAGTGTCGTTCCCCTCCCAGATATGCCTGGGATCAGCACGGTGTGGGAGTGTAGTGCAGGAATCCCCAGCAGTGCCCTCAGGAATTCCTGCCCCTCCAGGAGCGGAGCTGGGACAGCCTTGGATCTCCTGGACCTGCTGCACAGCCAGAATGGGATTCCAGGCGAGCAGCATGGACTGCTCAACCTTTATCCAAGATGGGATCCTGCTGGGACAGGACACATGGACAACTCTGCTCTTCCAAACCTTCTCCTGCCGCTCCACGCTCATCCCAGGGATGCTGCTCAACCCTCACTCCACTGTCACTTCTTATCCTTGTTTTCCAGCCCTGTCTTCCCCTCTTGCTGGATCTCCACGGCCAAGATTCGGACAGGCCGGCACCTCACCGAGGCTCTGACTTCACGGGATGTTCCCAGCACGGAATTCCTGCTGGAGCTGCCCCCAGCACTTTGGCAGAAGTGACACAGTGACCCTGGACAGAGCCGGTTCAAATCCACCTCCTCTCCCCGAGCTCTCCCGAGCCCTTTCGGAGTCAGGATCTGCCCAGCTTCCAGGCAGTTGAACCCCAGAGGCCTCTCCCTCCCGGGAACAGCAGGACTCGGGAATGCAGCACAGGTGGAGCTGCAGGGAAGGTGAGGCCGATCATCCCGGAGATATTCCTGGGAGAACCTCTGCTGATAAGCTGGGATTCCTTCTCCATCAGCTATCCAGAGGTGATTTCAGGGAGCAGCAGGGATGGATTTGGCTTGGTTAGGACAGTTTATAATCTTCTGAATTCTGCAGAGCCAGAGGAATTCCAGGCTGGCCTCCCTCACCTCCAACCGCTTCCATCTCCAGCCCTTCCCTGTGAGGAACACCACAATATAGGAAATTGGACTTCCAATATCAGCCASCTGATATTCCAATCTTCCTTCTGCTATTTGGAATAATCTGTGGTTTATGGTCCAGCCAGATTCATGTTTCTGGTACAACAAGTCCCTCATCCTGCGTGCTGGATGGATGCCAAGTGCTCAGCTTTGGATACCAACCCCTGGGATAGAACACTGGGATGGCCCAGGCAACGGGAGATCCATAAAAATGGTTAATTCCCAGTGGCAAAGCATCCAACATGAGCCACCCAGCACAAGAAATAAATGTTCTGTGTGCACAGGAGCAAAATCCCACGGGAGCGTGTCCCGAGAGTGCCCCCTTCAAACGGAGCTGCTCCCTAAATCCACGGAACTAACCCCAAATCCCTATTTCCAAAGGCACGGAGCACCACCGAGACAACACACACAGGTTGTTCCCACCTCTGGGAAGCCCTGGGATGCAGGAGAGCCAGAGATCCCTGGATTTGGGGTCCAGCCGGTGGCTGCGGCAGGAAGGGCACGGTGCTCCCACTGAATGCACTCTGGAGCTCCTCATCCCGCAAGGAAAATTCCAAGGTATTGAATAAGGAAAGCAATTCCAAGGTATTGAATAAGGAAAGCAATTCCAAGGTATTGAATAAGGAAAGCAATTCCAAGGTATTGAATAAGGAAAGCAATTCCAAGGTATTGAATAAGG
The DNA here is from genome assembly GCA_018881555.1 of Amblyornis subalaris. NCBI lineage: Eukaryota > Metazoa > Chordata > Aves > Passeriformes > Ptilonorhynchidae > Amblyornis > Amblyornis subalaris. The sequence goes on along the minus strand of JACAXG010000080.1, from coordinate 2,760,413 downwards.
AAAGCAATTCCAAGGTATTGAATAAGGAAAGCAATTCCAAGGTATTGAATAAGGAAAGCAATTCCAAGGTATTGAATAAGGAAAGCAATTCCAAGGTATTGAATAAGGAAAGGGGACTGGGACTCTGTTTGGATGTCAGTGTTCAGGAGCTCTGGAGCAGAGCCCAGCTCAGCTCTTCCCATGCCCTCGGAGGTTTAAAGCAGCTCCAACACCACAAACTCCTCTCCTGCCCTTAGCAGGGAGTGATCCCTATGGATCCCAGCCCGTGGGATGAACGAGGGAGCACCTAGAGCAGTGCCCAAGGCTACGGAGCTGCCGCTGGCCCTGGAAGGGCTGACCCGTCCCTGCCCACTCACTCCATCCCCTGAGGAGTGGAGGCACAGCCAGACCAACCCTTCCCTAATCAATTCTTCAAGTGCCTCAAATCAGCAGCTCATTCCTTAATTGGGAAGCATCCTGCTTTCCACGGAAAGCACTTGAAAAGATGTAATTACCTTCTGAGAGATGAAACGCTTGAAAAGCTGACGGGAGCTGCTCTTCCCTGCCCGGAGGAAGCCCTGCCAGGCACCCTCCTTTGGATGGCACAGCTTTTAAATGTTAATAACAATTTTTTCAGCCTGCTGCTGTCAGGACTTTGTAGGCTCCTTTGTGCCTAATCACCACCTTGCCCTCCGTGCGTCCCGGGGATGAGCTGGATCCCACGTTGGATCCAGTTCTGAGGACTCAAGGAATGCCCCGGGAAAAGGAAGCGGAGCTGCTTTGATCCCATAAACACAGCTTTCCTGGGAGCACCACGGGGTGCCTTTAGCCTCCTGAATTGTCCATGCAGCCGGGCCGGCCACCGAGTTACAGCACTCCTGCTCCCAGTGCTCCCGGCCTTGGAATGGGATATCCCAAGCTCCACACTCCCTTTTCCATGCTGATCCCTGTGAGGGGCACGGCGATGCTCAGCACCAGGAAAAGCTCTCCCAGTCACTTTTGGGAGAGGAACCCTCAGGTCCCACTGCTGCCTTCCCTATCCAGGCAAGGACTCGGTGGCACCGGATGTCCCTGAGGGTCACTTCCAGCCTCGATGACTCCGATTCCACGAACAAGGAGTTAAACTCCGGCTGCCTCCACGCAAAGGTCACTCCCAGATGCCCTCCCCAGGGTTATTTTCCTCAGCCCAAAGCCCACGTGGCATCGCTCGCGCACCCGATCCAAAGCCATCCATCCCGCGGAGATCCGGCGGCAGCTCCGGGCTCTGCTCCCGCCGGCTGAGCCTCTCACGTGCTCCTCCTGCTCCTGGCTGCCAGCACAGAACTCCTTTTCCCCCCCAGGAATTCGTGCACTAATGGAGGACTCGGCCGGGGAGCCGAAGGCCCCGGGCTGCAAACAGGACCGGGAGCGGCCATGCGGAAAAAGAGGATAATTGGCGCCTGTTCCGACCTTCACAAGCCTCAAATTAAAACCTACTTAAAGCTTGCAAAAGGCTCGAACCTCCTTCCTTTGAACCTCCCAGAGTCTGCTGGGAATCCCGTCATCCAGCCCTGATTCCGGGCGCAGGTCCCCGCTCCCAGCCGGAAGGTGGGAATTTGGTGTGGCGCCCGGCACGCGGAGCCCGGCTCTTGGGAAAGCCACGGGAAGGAGAGGCGGGGAGAGGGGCTTTTCCTTCGTCCTGGAGCACGGCTGAAGCGGCCCAGCAGCAGGCACTTTTCCAGCTGCAGGGTGGCCGATCCAGACCCCAGCACTGCCTCCCCCCCCCCCGTGAGGGCACAGGCTCGAATTTCCCCGCGGGAAGCAGAGCTCCCAATGCAAACTTTGTCCCTGCTGGGCTTGGATGTCACCTGACACCTGCTCTGCCGGACCCGAGCTGGGATCAACCCTGCCACAACCACCTTAACCCCTGCAGTGCATCCCAGCTCCAGGCAGCTGGGCCGTTTTCCAGCCAGCGTTCTTGGAGCTGTGGCTCGGATGACATCCCATTCCTGGCAAGGATGGACGCTCCTCTCCCGCCGTCTGCACCCGGGGAAATGAGTGGCAGTGGGAATTACACCTCAGGCCTCACAACCTGCGCCTGAGGATGTCATCCCACCTCCTGCACGCAGGGGATTGGGGGATGGGTTTGGAATGGGAGGTTCTGAGCCTCTGAAAGTCCAGACCCACAGCCCGAGACCCTGGCACAGGTTGCCCAGAGAAGCTGGAGCTGCCCCTGGATCCCTGGAAGTGTCCAAGGCCAGGTTGGACAGGGCTTGGAGCAACCTGGGATAGCGGAAGGTGTCCCTGCCCATGGCAGGGGGTGGCACTGGATGGGCTTTGAGGTCCCTTCCAACCCAAACCATTCCATGGTTCCATGATTTTAGACAACGCTCAGCTGCTCTGAAGGACCAGCCTTTTATTCCTGCCTTTCCCTTTTTCCATGCAGTGGCCTGATACTGTTCCAAACACACTCGGGGATATTTAAGAAGCGCCAGGAGATTTGCAAAGTGAAGCTATGAACAATCAGGAATTCAAACACTGAAACAGCCCAGGCAACCTTAAATCCTCCCTTGGGAGTTGTGCAACACAGCAGCTCATGGCTCACCCTGGATATGAACCACAAAGGCACCAAGCACTCACAATCCCACAATCCCTGAGGCTGGAAAAGACCTCCAGGATCACCGAGTCCAACCTGTGCCCAATCCCCACCTTGTCCCCAGCCCAGAGCACTGAGTGCCACGGCCAGGAATTCCTTGGACACCTCCAAGGATGGGCACTCCAAACCACTCTGAGCAGCCCATTCCAATGCCTGACCACCCTCTCCATGGAGAAATTCCTGCTGATGTCCAACCTGAGCCTCCCCTGATCCCACTTGTGGCTGCAGCAGGGCCTGGGGGGCTGTGCAGGAGCTCTGAGGAGCCTCATCCCAGCACCACATTCCCTTGGGATCTTGTCTCCGCTCCCTGAGGACAGCGACCATCTCCTTCCATGAACATGGGGAAAAGGGATGAAAACCTGGCACGGGGAAGCCTGCACAGAGCTCGTGAACAGGAGCAACTCAGACACATTCCAGCCGTGCTCCACACAACAAGTAAAAAGCTGCAAATGCACAATTAGAACTTCCTTTCATTCGCTCCCAACCACACATCCCACAAAAAAAAAAATCAAATCCAAAAGAAGCTGGCAAAGCCTCGAGCTATTGAAGCGGGGGAAGTGTGGCATGAACGTCACCAGAGCAGCACACAAACCTATCCCAAGGGATCATCCCGGGAGCTCCCAGCAGGATCAGCCCCATCGCTCCTGTTGCTGCCAGCGTTTCCAAATTAATTTCCGCCGTACTGGGTGCGCAGTTTTATTGCTCTGATCACACGGAACGAATTCCTAATCGCTCAGCTAATTTCTTCGGTTGGAAGGGAAGGACGTGCAGGACGTTCACCGCACCCACACGCCGCTGACCTCGAGCCTTGGCGGCCAGAGATGAAAGGAAAAAGGAAGGAAAAGCGTGTTTTGGTGTCAAAAGGTGGAGCTTTGTGTCGCCGACCCACAGGCAGAGCAGGACAAAAGCTCACGGCAGCTTCGTGACGTCACAGAGGCACCACGGAGTTTCGCCAAGAAAACACAACTTTTTTTTTTGTGAAAGAAAGCTAAAATCTGCCGCCTGTGGAAATTGGGGCTTCCGCTTGAAACCTGATCAATTTTTGGGGAAGAAATGTAATGTTTTTTCCTTGGATGGATGAGTAAAATTAACCATCCTAGGCACAACATCCTGAGCAAGCTGTGGAGGGAGGAGATCCCTGCTTCCCAACCTATCCAGGTGAATCCAGCTCGTCCTCCCGCGAGGGGTCTGTCCCGGAGCAGAGGGGTGGGACAGGGAAACGGGGCTGACATTCCCAGGACTCGGAGGCAGGATGAAGCAAGGACACAGGGAGGTGCTCTCTCCTCCGTGCCAGCTCTGCCACTCCTTCCCTGGCTGCTGATTTCACACCGATTCCGAGAGAAACCAAACAAGGCACAGCAGGAGTGAGGGAGAAATCTCCACCTGCATCCCCGTGTCCCACGGGAGCCCTGGGAAGGTGGGGCTGGAGAGGCAGAAAGAGCTGGAGCTCCCCGCAAGCCTCTCCGGAGGTTGTCAAGGGTCACAGGCTGGAATTTTACCGGAGTTGTCCGGACTCGGCTCCCAGCCCCGTCCCAGGCAGGTCACTGCCGTGCCCCACGGACATCCAGAGGGGAAAGGATTTTGGAAAGACGTGGGCTGACGGGCAGGGAGGGAATTTGAGGTCAGACAGGTGCAACAAAGCCCCAGAGCCAGACCTCAGCCTCACTCCTGCTCCTGTAGGGAAAACCATCCCTGCAGGACTCACCCACCGCGTCGGAGCCACGCTTCGGTCCAAGACACCGCTAAAAAGCTCCAATTTCCCACGGAATCGGAGGATTTCAGCGTCCATCGGAGTCTCTCCCGCATCGGGAAAGCACAACCCTCCTCTTCCTCACCCTCCCAAGGCTGGGAGAGCAGCCCTAGCTCCCCCGGGCCGGCCGTACCTGCGGATGCTCCCGAGGTGTGGTTTTCCCGAGCGCGGGATGGGATGCGGCTCTCCCGGCGGCGCTGGCAGCGGGAATTCCGACGCTTCCCTAGAAGCTCTGTGGGCACACCTGAGCCCTTCCTCGCCGAGAGGGCCGGCTCAGGGAAGCCAAGCCTTGTTTTGAGGAGGAGACTTGGGTGTGTTTTGCCCTTCAGGGGAATCAAACAGGTTTCTCCATTCGCTCGGCACGGGCTCCCCTCCCTGTAGGCTCTCCTCTACATTCCTGGCATTCTCCAGCAAATGCCACGTTCCCCAGCCCTGTGGTCCCATGGGACAGCTGGGAGCAGCCCCTCCAGCTCTCCCCGCATGGAGTTTCTTCTCAGGACGAGCAGTGCCAGGGCTTGTCCCCCGGGAAGGGGGGACCGAGTCCCAGAGCCGCTTTAGGGCAGTGGTACCCAGGGAGCAGCAGGGACCAGGGCTCTAATTAGCCCTCAACACTGATTGCCTGTTTCTAACTCATTAAGCGAGGCCCACAGGTGTGATTATCACGCAGGAAATTGCCGGGCACTCCGCTCTTCCTCCCGGTATTTCCCTTTCTAATTGTTCCGGTCACCGCAAGCTCCCCGAGGCTTTGGTGCCGGACCGGGCACAGCCAGAGCCTGGGACATGATTTTGGCCAATTCCTAGAGCCTGGCACTCGGGGATGTGTGTTTGGAGATCTCCTGAGAAGTCAGGGCCTCAGCCTGGCACTGCTACAGGGTGGAAAGAATCATGGAATCATGGAATAGTTTGGGTTGGGAGGACCTTAAAGCTCATCCAGTGCCACCCCSTGCCATAGGCAGGGACACCTYCCACTATCCCAGGCTGCTCCAAGCCCCGTCCAGCCTGGCCTTGGACACTTCCAGGGATCCAGGGGCAGCCACAGCTTCTCTGGGCAACCTGTGCCAGGGCCTCCCCACCCTCACAGGGAATTATTTCTTCCCAATATCCCACCTATCCCTGCCCTCTGTCAGTGTGAAGCCATTCCCTGTGTCCTGTTCCTCCATCCCTTGTCCCAAGTCCCTCTCCAGCTCTCCTGGAGCCCCTTTAGGCCCTGGCAGGGGCTCTGAGCTCTCCCTGGATCCTTCTCCAGGAGAACACCCCCAGCTCTCCCAGCCTGGCTCCAGAGCTGAGGGGCTCCAGCCGTGGGAGCAGTTCCATGACTCCTCTGACCCAGGAGGTGATGAAGCCCCAACCAAGCAGCTGCCAGGGGCCTGGACCAGATGGGAAGAGCTCCTGCCTTCTCCTCCTGGATGTGCTGCGGGATGATGGGCAAACATCCCATCCCATCCCATCCCATCCCCTCCCGAGCCGGGATGTGCTCTGACAGGGCGGATAACCCATCCCTGGCTCCCAGCAGCACAGCGAAGATGACATCAGGGATTTTCAGGCATTAACGCGTTCCTCCAGCCCCAGATCTTCCCCTGCGATCTCCCGAGGCTCAGCAGGAGCAGGAGCAGGAGCCAGGCTCAGCTGAGCTCTTTTCCAGGCTGCGCTGATCCCGGCTCAGATAAACCGGGATATTCACAGAGCCGCGCCCTGAGCTCCCAGCGGGCTCAGGGCTGTCCAGCTCAGGGAAATTGGAATTGTTTAACGTGGGATCTTCAAACGCAGCCCGGACCCTTCCTGCTGAAGCATCCACTGCTCCAGCTGACAGGGCAGCTTTATTTTCAGCAGCCCCTGAGTCATGCCAAGGTTTGCTGAAGGTTTGTCCAGGTTCTTTCCCGAAATAGCCGTGACTAACAACCCGGCCCGGCCAGCCTTGCAGGTACAAGAGGTCCCCGAACACGCACAGGGACACCCAGGGATGAAGGACTCTGTTTTTTCCCAGTGGGAACACACTGTTCCTCAGTGGATGTTCAAAAGCTGGGGGGAAAAAAAAAAGGCATCTGGTATGAGCACCTTGACAYCAAACACTGAGGGAAATGGATAAGGAGCTCCCAAAGCAACACCCCCAGGAGGTCAGTGCTGCTTTAGGAGATGCATTCCCAGAGCGTGGGCAGCAGGAAAAGGGGGATTCTGCCCCTCTGCCCCCTCAGGTGAGACCCCACCTGCAGAGCTGCTCCAGCCCTGGGGCCCAGCATGGGAAGGACATGGAACTGCTGGAACAAGTCCAGGGGAGGCTCCAGGATGAGCAGAGGGATGGAGCAGCTCTGCTGGGAGGAGAGGCTGGGAGAGTTGGGAATGTTCAGCCTGGAGAAGAGAAGCTTCAGGGTGACCTCACTGTGGCCTTCTGGGGCTTGAAGGGAGCTCACAAGAAAGATGGAGAGGGACTATTTCCAAGGGATGGAGTGCCAGGACAAGGGGGAATGGCTTSCCACTGCCAGAGGGCAGGGWTAGATGGGATAWTGGGAAGAAATAATTCCCTGTSAGGRTRGGGARGCCCTGGCACAGGTTGCCCAGAGAAGCTGGGGCTGCCCCTGGATCTCTGGAAGTGTCCAAGGCCAGGCTGGATAGGGCTTGGAGCAACCTGGGATAGTGGAAGGTGTCCCTGCCCGTGGCAGGGGGTGGGACTGGATGGGCTTTAAGGTTCTTCCCACCCAAACCATTCTGGGATTCTGGGATTCCATAGTTTGTGAACTGCAGTCCCGAGGAAGGGCAGCACCACACATGGTCCCTCCAGAGCTGAGGTTCCCATGGCTCCTCCAAGCACATCCCTCATSCCTCTGCCGTGGCAACTCCTGAGCTTCAGCACTCGGGATGGAAGATCCTGGCTTATCCCTGGGATTAACCCTGACGCTCATCCAGCAGCTCCAGCTGTCTCCTTCCCACCTGTCCTGCAGCACTGCCACCCTTCAGGCGAGTTCCTCTCCAAGGGCAGCATCCCATCCCTAAATCCCAGCCCCTCACCTCCAGTTACCACACAGCTGCCAAACACCACTTCCCGAGGGAAGAGTGAAGCAAGGAAACTCTTCCAGGCATGGCTGTGGCCAAACAGGAGCAGAGAAGTGGATGCTCCAAAGAAACACGAACCTTGTGGATCTCTCTCAGGGTGTGGCTTTCCCAGTCAACAGGTAGAGAGGGCACTTTAAAAAGTCTTGAAGCAAGGAAGGCTCGAGATTGTCCTCCAGGACTGGTGGAACATGGAATGGGACCTTCTGTCGTTCTCACATGGATTGGGACAACAGCAGAGAGATCAGATACCATGGAATATACACTAAATATTATATATGTTAGTGTACAATTATAACACAGCTTTATCCTTTATTTCCCACTAAGGCAGTTAGAACAGACACACTTTTTWTTTTGTTTCCTTTTTTTTCCCCCATGGAAAATCCTTTTCATCCTCTTGCTGCAGTCGAAAACAGCCTTGGCCTGGAGATTCCCTGTGCCCACAGCTCCCAGTGCTGCCCTGCTGCACACCGAGCTCGGCACGGCTCACCCACAGCGCTCCGAGCTCCAGCAGCGAGGGACCATCAATCCCCAAGGAATCTTCGTGGATTTATCCCAGTTAAGCTCTCGCTGCCCMCAGCACCCTGGCTGTCACTCACACCAGCAGGCACAGAAAGCCTGATGGGTGTTTTTCCTCCTCATAATATACGGGAGCAGGTTCTGGTTTTAATCACATGGCATTGGCCAGAGGCTGGAGCTTTCCTGCCATCCAGGGATATCTGGAAGAGCCACGGGGCCACTGGAACAGCACGGCCGGGTCGCCCCATCCAGAGGCTAAAAGGTATCCAGGAAATCCAGGAAAGTAGGGAAAGGCACTTAA
>JACAXG010000080.1:2735442-2752089 GCA_018881555.1 Amblyornis subalaris | reverse complement strand
TTCTGTTAGGGAGCTGTTCAAAGTGGGACTTAAATCCTGACAAATTCAGGATGCTCTGGGAAAAGGCACCACACTCCATTCTCCCTGGCAGGAGCAGCCTCGCCTGGAAGCAGCACATTCCCTACACAGCTCTGGAGCAAACCTGGGAGTGCTGAAGTCAACAACATAAAAACTCCTTGATCTTCATCCCACCAGAGCAGAATCCAAGGGGAGGGAGATTTTCCCACTGGATCTGGTTAAAAGCAAGAAGGTGTGGCTTGAACCCCTCCTCAGGCACAAGCCAAGGGCCAGGGAAAGCTGCCACCCCACTGTGCCCCACTCCAGCCCACGGCATGAGGAATGTCCTGGCTCTCCATCCCAACACCACAGCTTCTCCAGGGATACACACACACACTCCTRCAGCACAGGAGAGCAGGAAAAAAGAGCCTTTTTCCCCATCTCCAGGTAAAAACATTATTGCTGCAAAGTACATTTCAGCCTGGAATATCTGACTTTACCAGGGAATGGATTTTCACGGAATCTCCTCTCCAAGARAAGCACAAAGAGCCCTTTCTTATGGAGATATCCCCCAGCTGGCACTGCCTGATCCTTGTTTTGCTGCTGTCCTGCCTCCCTTCTGTCCTCAGACACGGGAATGACATCACACGAGGAAGCTGCAGCCACAGAAACTGCTCCCAGGCTGGAGAGAACGCCTGCCAGGGAAAGGCTGACAGGACTCGAGAGCATTTGGGTTAAAAAAATAATTTCAAAGAAGAAACAGAAGTGCCCTGAGTGGTGACATCACTTCCAGAAGAGCAGGGTACAAACAGCCGTGACCCTACAGTGCATTCCTTCCCAAAGGTGCAGCACACGCTCCTGCAAAAACAAGGAACCTGCTCAACCCTCGACATCCAGGCAGCCGATTTTATGGGAAGGTGGTTTTACCAAGCAATTCCTGTCATTCCTATGACAGCACCGACTCCTGCCCAGAGACACCCTCACCAGCCCAGCTTGTGTTGTTCCCACAACGCATCCTTTCACATCTTTTAGTGTTTTCTAGGTAYGAAAACCCCTCCAGCCCCACTGCAGAGCACCGAGCTGCACCGGAACGTTTCCTGCTCTCCCGATACCACTTTCTCCTGCGGAACTCGGGCCCCTCCCTGGTGCTGAAGGGGGAGGGCAGGTGAGTAACCCTTCATTCCCGTGGCTTTTACAGAGGTGACACCAAACCCAAGCCCAGCTGAGCAACCCTTCATTCCTGTGGGCTTTGCAGAGGTGCCACCAAACCCAAGCCCAGCGCAGCCCCAGCAGAGCCGGGATGAGTAGCAGGGTGTAAAACCACTACACCCATCTGTTACAAGGGAATCCAACTGGTTTTTCACGAGGTGTCATTCCAAAGCTCTGCCAAAACGCCAGACCTCACCTTCCTAACAGCAGCAAGCAGCCCTGAACCGTCTATCCCGGACTATTCCCTGCCGGAATACAAGCATCTCCCCGTGGTCAGGGACGCTTGCACGGGAGCTCGGGAGCTCCCGGCACCGACACCAAACGGTGCTGGGAGCGCRGCCAGGCCACGGGAGAGGCTGTGCCCGAGCGCCTGGGGCACTGCCGGGGCAGGGAGCAGGGGCCAGCACCACCCCGAGCTCTGTCGCAAGCAGGGAGATGCCGATTTGTCCTCCTCAGCAGCTCAGCGAGGTCCCTGCAGGCTCCGAGGCAAACAAGCTGCTCCTCCCTCTGCCCTCACGCGGCCCAGGTTGCACCACRCTCGCCCCCGCGGGCCTGGAGCTCGCCCGGGGCTTGCACAAGCACCAGCGAAACTCGGGAGAGAATCCTCCCGGGAAGCAGAGTCCAGCCCGCTCCTGGCTGGCTCTGCACGGATGGAAGGTGGGGGAATATCCTGGTGCTCCCCGGYATCAGCACGTTTGGATAACAGAGGCAAGGATGTGCTGGGATAAAAGACAGCCCTTCCGCAGCTTCCCGAAAGGCTGAGTTGAGCACCGCCGTGTCCTGGATCCCTGTGTTTGGAAGGCTCACAGGGTTTGCAGGGTGCGAGTGTTATCCCTCCACCCAAACCTCACTGAATCCTGGAATGGCTTGGGTTGGAAGGGATGTTAAAGCCCATCCAGCTCCACCCCTGCCATGGGGAGGGGCACCTTCCGCTTTCCCAGGTTGCTCCAAGCCCTGTCCAGCCTGGCCTTGGACACCTCCTGCACAGCCAGCTCGGGCTGGACTGGAGTCCCCCCTGTGCCTTTTTGCCCACTGGACATGCAGGGTCATTTCTGACCTGCTTTTCAGCCACATTTCCTCTTACCCAAGCCACCCTTTTTCCTTCCTGGAGATGTGTCTGGCCAAGAGCTTTCCCCACACTCCAAGGGCAAGACTGAAAGGAATTCCTTAGACAATCCTCCTGAGCACATTCCCTTTGCAATCTCTGTAAGAGGGGAAATGGAATTTTTGCTTACCTTAACTCCACCTAGAAAAGCACTTTTAATCCTCTCTCCCTTTCTCTCCCTTTCCTTTCTCCAGGATAAGCAACAGAAGCTCTCTCTTGATCTCTCCCACTGCCCAAACCAGTCTCAGGTCAGCAAAATGAGGAGCTGCAGCAAAAAAAAAAGCCAGGAAAGCAGAGTGAGGGAGATAAGAAGTTTGATGAGAGTGCTCCAGGGAACTCTTTGAAGTCTTGGAGAGCTCCTGTTGAAGTTACTGACAAGGACAGACTGCACCTGCATTTGATCCTGGATATTTGGAAGGGAATTTTGATCGTGGCAATTTTGCTTCGCAGCCTCTGCTCACTGACACACACAAGATGCAGGTCCTGAGTCATAAAAGTTCCAGAATGGTTGGGGTTGGATGGGACCTTAAAACTCATCCCATTCCACCCCCTGCCATGGGCAGGGACACCTTCCACTATCCCAGGCTGCTCCGAGCCCTGTCCAACCCGGCCTTGGACACTTCCAGGGATCCAGGGGCAGCCCCAGCTTCTCTGGACAACCTGTGCCAGGGCCTCCCCACCCTCACAGGGAACTATTCCTTCCCAATATCCCATCTATCCCTGCCTTCTGGCAGTGGGAAGCCATTCCCCCTTTTCCTGTCACTCCATCCCTTGGAAATAGTCCGTCTCCATCTTTCTTGTGATGCCTCCAAGCACTGGAAGTCCACAATTAATTCACCTCAGAGCTTCTCTTCTCCAGGCTGAACAATCCCAGTTCTCCCAACCTTTCCTCCCAGCAGAGCTGCTCCATCCCTCTGATCATCCTGGTGCCTCCTCTGGACTGGCTCCAGCAGCTCCATGTCCCTCCTGTGCTGAAGAGGTGACACAACAAATGTACACCAGGAAGAACAGGAGGATCCCATCGCTTTCCCAAAAAAACCCATAAGATGGGATTTATACTTATTAGGATGAGAAAATGAATTGAGAGGAGGAGGCTGGATCAGGGATGGAAGAAGCTATGGATAAAGCAAAGTTCCTCATGTTCTGTGGCCAGGGACAGAGGCACAGTCAGGCTCCACCGCAGCAACAAGCCCTGTTTACTTGTGTTTGGGAAAACAGGAGCTTGTCAGCAGCCAGAGAAACGCTGGCAGCTCCCTAATTACACAGCGAGAGCCAAGCGGGCGTGACCCAACCCTTCCCTCAGTGCCCAGCCTGGGGAGCTGCTCCCCCCATCCCAGCAAACCCCTGGGATCCCTTCCCCGTGTGCGGGGAACCCACTGCCTGCTCCTTGGATCCAGCTGATTTGAACTCCCAGTGCCTCTTGTTTCCGTCCCTTCCCCTCTCACCCAGACAGGCTTCCCAAAACAGGGAGATGAGGAAGCCTCCCCGGGAACGGTGTCCAAGGGCTGAGGCACGGCTTGTTTGGGACGGATTGGAGCCGCCGGGCGGATCGAGCCGGGAAATGCCATCTAGAGGCCAAAGGGGATTTACCTGGCGTTTGACTTCGGGTAATCCTGGATCCTGCCACTTCCACACGTTCCCTCAGCCCTCCCTGTGCAGGGCAGTGTTRTCCCTGCTTCCAGCAGCCCAGGGAGGCTGACCAGTGCAAACCAGTATGGTGTGGGCTGGCCCGAGCAAGTGGCCAGGGTCCACTCCAAACCAAGCAAGGCCAAGCTTGGCAAAAAGAGCTGTTAAACAGCAAATAAAAATTCCCAGGAAAAAAGCCTAATATGAATCTTTTAACAGAAGTTAAAATAAAACCATTTAATAGGACTCAGGCAGCACACTGAGCTCACAGATGAGGTTAAGGCTCATTGAGGTTGAGGTTGTGGCTGATCCATCCCTGGAAATGTTCCAAGCCAGGTTGGACGGGGCTTGGAGCAACCTGGGATAGGGGAACGTGTCCCTGCCCATGGCAGGGGGTGGAACGAGGTGAGCTTTAAGGACCTTCCAACCCAAACCATTCCATGATYCCATAATTCTGTGACTGAGGCACTTCCCATCCTTCTGAAATTTGAACCACCAGAAGTCCCAGGGAGGCAGGAATTGGCACAGAGGGAAATTCCAGCTCTAACCTGAACTCCTCATTTAAAACCAAACCAGAACTGAAGTGCTTAGGAAGATTATAGGGCAAAGAACATTTAATATACATGTCCAAGGAAAYAGCTTGGGGACCATTGCTTTATAACCATTTCCTTGTGGAAAAGAGGTTTTTTCATGGAGTTAAGTGGTCAAAGCACCAAAAATCCCCRTGACCAGCAACAACAGGGCAGAGAGGAGGAGCTTTGTGCTGGAGGATCTTCCAACCACTGCAGCTCCTGTGGGAAGGGAGTTCTGGTAAAACAGGGATGTGGCTCTTGTCAGGCAGCTCACAAAGATCTCTGCCCCAAAAGGGAATCATTAAAATCCTGTTTGTGCTGAGAGTGGGATCAGCCCTTTGAAACATGGGACACAAAAGAGAGAAAGTCATTTCCTTGTGATTTATTTGGGTTCTTTTGGAGCAGAAATAAATCCTGCACAGACAAAGGAACACACTCTTTACAGCTTTCTTCTGAAGCCTCAGTAAGAAGCCAAATCACCCCTTAAYCATGGAGGGAAAAGCAAATGAGCTGCACTGATTCAAGAGATGGTGGCAGAACTCCTTTTTGGCACGAGCCTCTCTTGTGGAGAGCAAAGCCAAAGGCCAGAGGGGACCCAGCCCCGAGAAGTGTTTGGTTGCCCAGCCTGCAGCTCTGGGAAGTGTCACCAGAGCAACAAAACACAGGAGAAGGGTGGAGAGAGGAGAGGAGGAATGCTGGTGTGCAGGGCTGGCACCGAAGAGGGCACAGCAGGATGTTTATTCCCAGTCCAGAGAGTTCAGCAGCTGCTTCCAAACAAGAAGTCCCATCCAAGAAACGAACTGTCRGCACAGCTCCTACACTGGGGGGGGTGTTTCGACTCAGAAAACGGCAAGGAAAACTCCTCATTCTTGGGAATCAGAGACATCTCTTTCAGTGTTCACGTTCAGATGGCAGCAGYGATGGGAATGAAGCAGGAGAAGGTCCCAGCAGGGCTGCTCAGGCCCTGGCCCGGCGCAGCTCGGGGTAGCTCTGCACGGTCCTGGCTATGGCCTCGTCCAGCCTCACCAGGGGCTTGTAGCCCATGGCCCTCTTGGCCCTCTCACAGCTGTAGTAGTGGAATGTCCCAGCCAGGGCCACCCTTATGGGGGTGAAGGTGGCCTTGATGCTCACCAGGGGCCTGAGCAGGGCCAGCAGCAGGGCCAGCAGCAGGGCCAGGTAATAGGCCAGCCAGTAGGGGATGTGGTACTTGGGAGGGTCGTAGTCCAGGCCGGTCAGGATCCGGGACATGAAAGCCCAGAAGGGAATTGGTTCGTCGTTGGTGATGTGAAACGCCTGGAAGAGAGGGAGATGAGAAGCCAGGTGATAAAATCCTGATGGATTGCCCAGGTTTGGCTCTGTGCTGGCCCATCTCAAGCTCGTGCAGAGGACGTGACTCCCCAGGCACGAGCACACTGTCCTGACAAACTGCTTTGCACCGATCACCTCTGTGTGAAGAGGGGTGAATCCCTGCTTTTCCAAGAAAACCAGCTACTGCCAGCACTCCAGAGGCCAGGATTACTCATAAGTGCCAAACAAACCGACTGCCACAGCACAGAACAAACAGGTTAGAACACCCCACGTGTGCCCAGAGCAGGCAGGGGCCAGGAAAGGCTGGAAAAGTTCCTCCTGCTCTGAACTCTGTCCTAAAACCTTCTATGTTTCCATGTGTGCCTCTTGGCTGCCCCCAGTTCTGCCTGGATTTCCCTTCCCAAGCAGTTTTATAGCTGGAAATTGAAGTATATTCATCCAGCTCAGCTGGTGTGTGGAGATCCTCAGGATTTTCAGGACACTCAGAAATCAGGATGGATCCCAGAGCTGCAGTTTGGCTGGGGACACCCCTTCCCTCCCCTCCCCTCCCGAGGTCTTTCCTTACCTTCCCACACAGGGCAGAGCCCTTCTGGAGCTTTTCTGCAGCCAGGATGTGCCCATGGACCACGTTTTCCACGTAGGTGAAATCCACCAAGTTCTTGCCATCCCTGCACAGAGGAAAGGAAGTTGAGCTGAAAATCTGGCAAAAGAGGAAGGACTTTCACACAGGATAAATTGATCCCAAGTTTCCCCTTCCCCCACTCTCCGGTGCTGCAGCTTCAGGCCATACCCTGGGAGAGGGTGGAATTGTTTTGGAGAAGGAAGGGTTGTTGTTGTCCCAGCTCCCAGCAAGGCTCTCAGAGTTGACATTCCTGGAACAGCACCGTTTTTAAACCTCCCAGGTTGCCAAGTTTGTGGGTGTTGCAGATCCTGCAGGTGTGGGGAGCAGCAGTGATCCATGGAAGCAGAACTAGCAGAGGCAGAGGGGTAACCAGCACAGTGTCCCTTAAGGACAAGCCTCTAATTAGGAATTTTTTGGCTCAAGGAATTCCGACTGACTCCCTCACCAGGCCAACTTCAGCCTCAGCTGGAACAGCTTCAACCCACGGTGTGAAATCTGTTTCTACACAGAGACACAAAATTAATCTGCTTATCACCTTCCACAGTTCAGTTCATCAGAGAATCATGGAATGGGTTCAGTTGGAAAGCAGCTTAAAGCTCATCTTGTTCCACTGCTGGAATTTCAGAGCATCACAACCTGAACTATTTCTTGCTTTGAAATTCCAGTGATCCACCAGAAGCTCTGCAAGGCAAACACCTTTGATCTCCCAATCACAAATATTACAGTATTTTTAATATTTTGTATTTAATAGAACCTCCAATGCCACAAGTGTATATTAATTAAATTAACAGCAAGTAATCTGTTAATTTAGACAGCTCAAGCCATGTCAGCTTTCCTCATGGATATTCCTTTGGCATTAGGAACACTCATCRTGTGAGGGCATGAGCCCCTTACATGGGATTTTAAAAAAACCCTAAAACCTGGATCAAAAGTGAAAAATTAAAGAAACAACACAACTGAATTCCTTTTGTTCCCTTCCAAAAGGGTTTTGCAGGTTCAGCACCAGTTTTCCCCCAGCTCTGAAATGCCTGGGCCTTGCTCACCCAATGATGAACTTCATTTTGCCACTCTGAGCTGCCTGGAYGAGGATGGGAACTAGCTGAGGGTCTCTGGGACCAAATATTCCATGGGGACGAATTGCAGTGGTCAAGAAATTGTTGTCTGGGTCRTTTGCACTGAGCACTTCCTGTAGGGAAAGAGGAGAAGCAAATCAGGAGAAAGGCTGGGAAGTTCATCCAGGCTGGGGGCTCCCTATCTCCTTGGGAAGGCACMAGTGGAGGAATTATTATCCCTTCCTATCTTTCCAAGTGATCCTTCCTTTGCTCCCATCTCTTCTCCCAGTTCTTTTTGATAAGAAAACCAGACAAAAATCAGTTTTTATTGTGGAGCACTTAATGAATTGACAGGCAAAGGAGGGGAAGTCTTTGCTTCTCTCATTTAACACCACAGAAGCCAGAGGAGTTTCCAGAATTCCTTCACTCCATGAACTCTTTTGCACGTGCTGGAGCAAAGGAGGACCCTCAGGAATTCCATCTCTGTCCCTCCCATCAGCCATTCCCACCCCAGCCCTCCTGGATCTCCCTCACAAGGGGGTGATCCCATCTCCCTGGCAGCTCCAACAGCACATTCAGCAACTCTGGAGGAGATTTMATTCTCCTGGGAGTTCCCGAACAACATGTTCTCCTCATTTCCAACAGCTGCTGGAATTTCTRTGGATGAGGCACAGACAAAAACACTCGGAATGCTTTCAGTTTCCCCCAAAACAAAGCCATCATCACCAGCATTTGGGCTCCCCTTCATTGCTGCTCCTAAAATTCCCCTTTATCAGTTCCTGCAAAGTGCTTGTGCTTGGGAAGGAACAGATGTTTCCACAATTAAAATTAATTAAGCTCTTTTGGAGGAAAATCCTCCAAGGCTCTCCCACTGTCAGCATCAGTATGGAAGGCACTCGGAATTCTTCTGGCACAAAAAGCACTGATTCATCCTTTCCACAAGTGAAATGCAAGCCATGGGAAAAGGTTCCAAGAAAAGGTTTGTTGCCTTTGATTTAAAACGTTGTTATCCCATATTTAAACCACAAATGCTGCAGCAATAAGAACACGAAACAGAGCAGGTATTGGTGGTGTGCAAGTGTCCAAAGTAGTGAACTTTCAGATGGTTTTCAATCTTTTTGAACACTGAYATTTCCAGTAGATGGCCTGTGCTCCTTAGCTCACATTCCCATCTCATCCTCTCCTTCCTCAGTGCCTCGTCCACGTTCCCAACTCTAAATTCAGGCTGCAAATGAGGGACATGGGGTTTGAAACAGCTTCCCAGAGCAGAAGAGATAAAAAGCTCCCCTCAACTGCTCTTAAACCAAAGCTGTGTTAGGTAAGAACTGGGATTATCCCACGGCTCTTGGTATGGAAGTGACTCTCTGGCAGTCCTGGAACAACCCCAGCAGTGTAATATGGAATTTCGTTCAACCTCACTGGTCATTTATGTCACAGCTTGATTTTATTCTCTTTTTATTAAGAGACTACATCAAAAAATAACAATTTAGCCACTGACAAATACCTTCTCCTGGAGGATCTTGGTCTCTGTGTAGTAGTCAATAGGTTTTTGTGCATAAGGGAGGTCTTCTGAGCCATTTTTTATGTCTGTGCCCTCAAAAACTACACTGGCACTGCTGGTTAACACCAGTTTCTGCAACAGAGAGGGAAGAAAACCGTTGGTTAAAGCCTAAGGGAAAAGGGTCATTATTTATAAAGGTTGACTGAAGATAATAATAATAGTAGTAGTAATAATAATAATAATAATAATAATAATAATAATAATAATAATAATAATGTTTAACCAACTGATCCTACTGAGTCGAACAGAAGATGAACGGAAACTGCAGGTAAGAGAACTCCCCCTCTTTTAATGCATCCTGTCCCATCATTTAATTTAGTCTCTACCTAAAGGAGATTAAAACACTTCAACAAACATCCAAGGCAGTCAGATCCAGGGAAAGCATCTCCAGGAAAATCAGAGGGCCCCCCTGGCTTGCAACACTGCAGGAGTTAACACACAACCAGTGTTTTTAAGATTTGCTCATCTTGACAATAACAGATCAGGGTAAATTCAACCAAAAAAGAAATTTTGGATGTTTTTGTTGGATAAAAATGTCCCCAACTGGATTCAAAGCAGGAAGTCAGGGATGTAGCTGAGCAACCAGGAACACGTGGCCTTAAACAAGGTTGCCATTGTTATAAAGAGGACTTGATCCAAGGAGTTCCAGCAGGACGGAGCTCCCGGCTTTGGCAGCATCCGGACACAGCCTGGAGGTGAACACCACACGGCCCATTCCCTACAGCAGCTCCAGGGACAACAAAATCCCAACAAACGACCCCGTGTGGGGCTGGGGGTCTGTGGAGAGAGGCAGAGTTTAATTCCCAACATGATCACTTCCACATTTGTCCATGGACAAAACGCTTTGGAGCGACGTCTGACTGGAATAACAGCGGGATCTTCACACGTGTTGGGCTGGAAGATTTSCTCAGAATTTAAAGGAAAACTCATCCGAATATCATCAGGAGAAAATTCAGTCTCCAGTTTCAGGTTTGGCTTCCTCAGGCTCTGCCCTTTGCGRGCAATTGACTTTCTAAACCAAATGACGCTGAGATTATGGCCCAAGYGTGTTCCTTCTCATTCCATGGAAAGGAATTCACAGAGGGAATGGATGCCATGAATATTCCCACTGCTGGAAAAGCCATCTTTAGAGCTGTCCCCTGATTAAAGCCTGAAAGAAGCCACTTGTCAGTTGTTCTCCCAGGGTGACCCCCAGGTAGCAGGGCAGATTTTAATGGATGCTTTTCCTGCAGTCAGGAAGATTACAACATGTAGGCTTTCCGTGGCAAACATGGAATGAGTTTACAGCAGACACTAAGCAGGAGACCCACAGAATCTCTCTGTTCCAYGTTTTCATGGAACAAGCAGGAATTCAGTATCTCAGAGACCTTTGTGCCTCTATCAGTCAAAGGCTGAAACGGGTCTGTGATGCAATTGTTACAAAGTCCTTCAGCTTCTCCCAGTGTCCCTGTGCTTTTCCACCCTCACCTGCACTCCAGCTTCTTTGCAGGCTTCAATGACTGCTTTGGTTCCCATAAAATTCACCTTGTAAAACAGTTCCCTGTTGTCACTGGAAGGTGCTGGTGATGCACAGTGGAACACCACGGACACACCTTGCAAAGCTGGGAGCAGAGCCTGGAAGAAACCACACGGGAGACAGGAATGAAGCAACAGCCACAGTGGATACTCAGGGAAAAAGAACAGGAAGGAAGGAAGGAAAACAGTTCTGTTTCCATGGAAACAAATCAGCTACGTTTCCAGTCATGCTCCCTCCATAAAGGTGGGCAGCTGGAATGGGATTAGCATCCATGATCTTCACAGTGTCCTCTCCTCTTCTTTCCAGAGAAGATCCTGGGAGCCTCCCCAGAGCTGGARACTGCCTAGGCTGAACTCCCTGCAATATCCTGAGTGCAGGAACAAGGCTCAGGACTACCTGGAGCCAGCAGGTTACAAGTTCCCCACGGCACTGGCTGTGTGCAGGTCACTGTCCCAGAGTCATCTCCCACATGGCTCACRCTCATGGCTGCCCTGTTGGGAATAACGAGCTGTGCCATTCTCATGGAGCTGAGGAGAGCTGGGAGAGCCCCCCTGCAATTAGCACGGGACTGTAATTACCCTGGGTAGCTCAGCTAACAGTAATGCAAAGCATTAGGCAGAAACCAGTCCTGTTCTTTGCAGCTTCCAGCAGAAGCCAGACATCAGACATGAGATCTATTTCCTTCAGAGGCTTCCATGGAAAAGTGCTGGGAATATACCACGGGACAGGTTGGGGGGCACATCTGCATCCCCTCTGACAACCTGGCAGTGCCTCCAGGGGTTCCAGTGCTTCAGGCCAGGCTCAGTGTTTGAACAGACACCTATTTAACCACACATCCCTTCTATCCACCCATGTCCCAGAATCCCAGGCAGGGCCAGCCCAGAGCACACGGCACAGGAGTGTGTCCAGACAGTTCTGGAATATCTCCAGCGAGGGAGACTCCACACCCTCTCTGGGCCATCTGTTCCAAGAAGTTCTGCCTCATGTCCAGGTGGAACTTCCTGGGCATCAATTCCTGCCTGTTCCTCTGGGGCCATTGCTGGGCTCGCCGGAGCAGAGCCTGGGCCCTGCTTCCAGCCCTCCCTGCACACAGGGACACCCAGGGATGAGGTCTGGACACAGGGACACCCAGGGATGAGGGCCCCTCTCCAGGCTGAGCAGCCCCAGCTCCCTCAGCCTTTCCTGGGCAGGGAGATGCTCCAGGCCCTTCCTCATCTCCGCAGCCTCCGCCGGCCCCGCTCCAGGAGCTGCAGGTCCCTCCTGTGCTCAGGAGCCCAGACACAGCACTCCAGGGCTGAGCAGAGGGGCAGGATCACTCCCYGACCTGCTGGAAATGCTCCCCACGATCCCACTGGCCTCCTGGACACTCTGCTGGCTCGTGGACAGCTCRTTGTCCACCAGGACCTCCAGATCCTCCGGCAGGCCACTCCCAACCTGCGCTTGTGCCCGGGGTTATCCCTCCCCGGGGGCAGGACTCGCCTTTGCCCTTGCTGAATTCCAGGCCGTCCTTCCCTTACCTCCTTGTCACAGAGGTCTCCCAGGAAGAAGGTCACTCGGTCACTCTCAAACCTCTTGTGGATGTCGAAGACGTTGACGCTGTAGCCCCTGGCCAGCAGCTGCTCCACCATGTGCTGGCCCAGGAAGCCTGAGCCTCCGATCACGGTGCAGCTCCTGCCGGCCTGCAGGGACAGGGCAAAGCTCCTCAACAYGCAGGCACAGCCCAGCAAACTCACCTGAGCTTCCCAGGATCTTAACACGCTGGAATTCTGCACAGCTGCTCAGGGGCGACGCTGGAGGAGCCTAAATTTGGATATAAAGGATTCTTCCACAGTGGGTTAGGAGTTCAGGCACTCTGGTTGGATTTTGGAAGGGTTTGGTCTCACACTCACAACCAAGAGGCTCGAGGAGGAGGGAGGAAAAACAGGATTGGCTCCCACAAACAGAATTTGMTCCCAATTGCTCCCAAGCAGACAGAATTTGAAGGSAGCCTACAGGAAATATGGAGAGAGACTATTTACMAGAGCATGGAGAGGCAGGACAAGGGGCAATGGCTTCCCAYTGMCAGAGGGCAGGGWTAGATGGGATATTGGGAAGGAAWTGTTCCCTGGGAGGGTGGGGAGGCCCTGGCACAGGTTGCCCAGAGAAGCTGTGGCTGCCCCTGGATTCCTGGAAGTGTCCAAGGTCAGGTTGGAACAACCTGGGCTAGTGGAAGGTGTCCCTGCCCATGGCAGGKGTGGGACTGGATGGGCTTTAAGGTCCCTCCCAACCTAAACCAGTCAGGGATTCTGGGATGATTCTGTGATTTGCTTCAGCCACCTGGCACAGRTAATTCAGAATATTAAAACTGTCACCATTATCAGAACCTGTGACACTCAGAGCCAAGAAAACAATCAGGTAAAGGCAAGGACTGTCCTTTGTAATCATTAGTTCTGCCTTTCTTTTTCTTTARGCTTTGTAAATCAATGATTAGTCACTAATTAACAGATTTCAGTCTGGTCACTCATCTGACTGGACTGAGACCAAAGACCTCACTGCCAGCACAGAACACACAGGCCCTGAGTCTGAGGGAACTTTGTACAAAGAATGCTCTGTCCTGCTTGGAATGGTTTTACTCCTTATTGTAACACAAGCCCCAGCCCTGCAGTTATCTGTGAGGGAGCCTGAACYCCCTGGAACCACACAAAGACCACCATTGTTGAGCAGTTTCTAAGGGCCACATCCTTAAGCAAAGGTTCTGCTGCCAAGTGTGGAGTTATCCATGACAGAAATTCGAGGAGTTCCCTCAGTTACATCAAAGCAGAACCACTTATTTGGGATGGGGTCTGATTAGGGTCTGGAGCATAAATCCTGGGAGAAGCAGCTGAGGGAGATGGGAAAGGGGATCAGCCTGGAGAAAAGGAGGCTCAGGGGGGACCTTCTGGCTCTGCACAACTCCTGACAGGAAGGGGCAGCCGGGGGGGTCGGGCTCTGCTCCCAGGGAACAGGGACAGGAGAAGGGGAAATAGCCTCAAGCTGTGCCAGGGGAGGTTCAGGTTGGATATTGGGAAAATTTCATCACTGTAAGAGTGGTCAAGCCCTGGAAGGGGCTGCCCAGGGAGGTGGTGGAGTCCCCATCCCTGGAAGTGTTCCAAAAACGAGCAGACATGGCACTTTGGATATGGTTTGGTGAACGTGGAGGGATTCAGTCAGAGGTGGGGACAGCCACTGAGGGGACAGAAGCTGTTTCAGCTCCTCCATTCCACTGACATTTTCCTTGCCTTCCCATGTTCCCTCTCTCATTAGGTCCCTTCCACCCCAAACCATTSTGGCATTCCGGGATCCCCGTGCACYCTTCAGGAACCAAGAGCACCCAAACTGCTCTGAGATGTGCTTGAGCCAAAGTTTTCTTGCAGCAGAATGCTGCCCTCTGCTCTGAGCCTCAGAGCACTGCAGAGGCTTTGAAGCAATCCCAGAATCCCAGACTGGTTTGGGTGGGAAGGGACCTTAAAGCCCATCCAGTCCCACCCCTGCCACAGGCAGGGACAYCTTCCACTATCCCAGGTTGTTCCAAGCCCTGTCCAACCYGGCCTTGGACACTTCCAGGGATGGGGCAGCCACAACAATAAATAATTTCACACAGAAACTCTCTATAATTTGATATTGCACAGCAAGCCAAGCTGCACATGGCTATACTGATTTTAAGGTAGGAATTCYACCTATCCAATGCTGTGGAGATAAAACAATTCCTTCACACTCTTCACACCCACAATGCTACAATGTGGGGTTTTTGTTTCCTAAATCTCTCAGATTCCTTGGTTTTCCATAAGCTTCACATGAATTAATGAGAAAAATAACTCATAACAAAGAAATTTATAAGCAAAACCCAGAGGTAACGTGAGAGAACAGCTTAATAAATTGTGCTCCTSCAAAAACCTCTCTGAGCCAAGCAAAATGGGACTTTTTCCACATTCCAACCTCCTGTATGCAACGTAGGGATCACAGAAGGAGGTTACAACAGTCTGGGAGACCTCAGGGAGCTCAACAGGACCTTCATTTGCACCACAACAAGGAATARCACTATAAAACATCTGGAAATGATCCTGGAGTAATAAATCTCYGGATCTGTTGATCTGGCAGCACTGGCAAAGCCAGCTGAGGGTTGGAGCACTCCTGGATCTCTTTGCAACCAACACCAGCAAATTATACTTTGGAAAATCTGCTGTTTTCTCCCCAGAATTATCATTAATGCAGGATCAGCCTCATGTCCTCCCTAGTGATGTCCAGAAGTATTTATGTAAACATTTTCTGCAAGACAAACCTTCCCAAAGCACCATTTAAGGCCCCAACTCACCGATCTGAGGCGTGTGGCCATGGTCAGGTGAGGCTCTGTCCACCGGAATCCTTTAGAAAAAGGAGAATATTGTTTTATTCCMAATAAAATAACACACTTCTAGTTAAAGAAACCAAGGTTTGAAGCTGTTATGCTAAAGAAAGATGAAGAGAGGGAGGTAWTTCTCCTTGTTCTTCCAAACAAAATCAGCAAACGCAGGTGCTGGCCTGGCTCTTTTTTCCTGAAAAGCCTTTTGAAATTCCAGGGAAAAAGCCAAGAAAAGGCAGGATTGCTGCCTGTTCACCCGGAACACTGAGCTGGTTTGGAAGCAGGGGCACAGGGTGAGCCCCCTCCAGCTGTTCCCTCTTCTACCTCCACATGTCCCTTAACACCTCATCCCTCTCCAAAATGCAATTTATGAACCCCCCATCCTTCTCCCACACCCCCCCAGCTTCTCCCAGCCCCGGCATTCCTCACATCCCAGCTGCTCATCCCACATCCCCTCACACCATCCYCTCTTCTCGCCCCCCACAACCTATCCCAAACCCCAGCCCTCCTTCCATCTCTGCAGGAGCTTCCCCAGGATCCTCCCCACAGCCCCCAGGACCTTCCAGCTGCTCCCAGCACCTTTCCACACCTCCCAGCATCTTTCCACATTCCACCAGGACCCTCTCCACAGCCCTCAGAACCTTTCCACGGCCCCCAGGACCCACCCCAGTGCCCCCAGGACCTCCCCACAGCCCTCAGAACCTTCCCCACTGCTCCCAGGACCTTTCCACATCCCCCAGGCCCTTCCCCATGGCTCCCAGGCCCTTTCCACATTCCCCCAGGACCTTCCGCACAGCCCCCATGATCTTTCCCAAACCCCACAGGATCTCTTCACAATCCCCAGGACCCCCCCCCATTGCCTCCAGACCCTTCCCCACTGCTCCCAGCACCTTTCCAGAGCCCCCAGGACCTCTCCCACGGCCCTCAGGACCTTTCCACGGCCCCCAGGCCCTTCCCCACTGCTCCCAGGATCACCCCCACTGCTCCCAGGATCACCCCCACCGCCTCCAGGACCTTTCCCACAGCCCCTAGGCCCTCTCCCCACAGTCCCCAGCCCTGCCCCATTGCCTCCAGACCCTTCCCCACTGCTCCCAGCACCTTTCCACGCTCCTCCCTGGCCCCTCTCACCGCCGCCCTCAGAGCGCCGCGGCCRCGCCCCCCTCCTGCCCTCCACCAATCAGCGCCGCCCCTCCCGCCAGACCCCGCCCACTACCCCAGTCCCCGCCTCTTTCTGTGGGGCGAGTATGGCGCCAGCCGCCTCCCGCTCGCTGATTGGTCCGGCCCCTCCCGCCTCCGGCCAATCGCGTGGAAGGAAGGAGGAGCCTTTCCCACGCGGTCATTCACCCCTCGCCTCGGCCCTCGCTCCAGCCAATGGGAGCGCGCGTTGCCATAGAAACGGCGTGGGGGCGACGGCCAACGGGAGGGCGCGACGTTGAGGCTGCCGGGAGTGCAGCCGGCGGGATGGTGAGGGCGGCTCTGCCCTGCCTTGCTGCGGCGGGCGTGAGGGGCGGTGTGGGGACTCAGGGGCGGTGACGGGGACTCAGGGGCGGTGACGGGGTTGTCAGGGGACGGTGAGGGCGCTGAGGGGACTCAGGAGCTGTGAGGGGGCGGTGAAGGGGCAGGCAGGGGACGGTGAGGGCGATGAGGGGGCTGACGGGCATTGGGGGAGGCTCAGGGATCTCGGGAGCGGTCAGGGGGCTCAGGGGCTGTGAGGGGCCTCAG